>CM069169.1:2609209-3155691 GCA_035221665.1 Okamejei kenojei | reverse complement strand
TCTCCCTATAAGATCGACCCTCAGCCCTCAGGCGCGCATCCAAGGAATAGAGACCAGCCTGCCCCCCCCCCCACCCTCCTCCCAATCGATCTCGACCACAGACACGACCCCCTGTAGCTCGGGGTCACGGGCTGGCATCGGCGAGGGATGGGGGTGGACGGGGTGTGAGGGAGGGGGGGGGGGTGTCGTGACTGTGGGTCGATGATCAACTGGCTGTCCAAGGCGGTCCCGAGAAATGGCCCCACTGGAGCATGGGGGGAACCATCAAGAGAAGAACAAGGGGGGACCCCGTTTTTGGGGGGGGGGGGGGGGGGGGGTGGGGGGGGGGGGGGGGGGAGAGAAGAACAAGCATAGCTTAACGGACCACATTCGCAATGCTGCTTGTTAAAAATGGTTGCGTTAAAAGTGATACGACGCCCTTTAATGTGGCGCTCAAGAAAGAATGTCACTGTGACTCCGCCACAGTAAAGTATCATCTATCTACATGGTCAAATGTCTCACGATTACGGAGAGGTGGGTACCCGTGGTCCATTAGTGAGCCTGAGGGAGGTGACCCCATCTCGGCGCCGTCCCCGGTTCCAGGGTCCTCATTCCAACACGTGGCTGTGTGACAAATATCCCAGTAATTCATCCAAACCTCTTCACGGGCAGATGGCAACATAATGACTGTATGTGTGCGGTTAACTACTGAGCAGCCGGGGCAAGGCTAAGCAGATTCATCTGGACACAGAAGGGGAATAACCCGTGGCCAAAATACACAGAGATTACTGAAATACCAGACGTGTCACCTTTGATTCTTTCCGTTATCATGTCTTTTCTTGTAAGCGTTAAACAATTGTAAACACTGTTAGTCTTCCACCTTTTAGTGCTTAAATATGGGGCACATAAAATCAAGGACCCTTCGCCCAACTTCGCCCATGGCACCCCTGTGCCACCTCTGCGCCAGTTCTAAATGACTTGTTTCAAGGTGCGCGTCGAGCTTCAAACGGGGTTCCTGGTCCGGTATGGCGCGATCTAAGCCTGTTTCAGTGCTGCATACTACTCTGTGACTATACTAAGCTCATCGAAGCGTTCCTCTTCTGTTGGGTCACAGTCCTAGCATTCATAGTCCAGCTTCCAACTCCATCATAACTAGTAGGAGGTGGAGAAAGCAGAGAATGTTGCGTGGAGCTTGGATAAGACACAGACATGTGCTTTCTGAGGCCAGTTTGAGATTTAAATAACAAAACCATAGGCATGTGGAGCTATTGAAGAAGGTCTCAACCCAAAAACTCATCATTCCTTCTCTCCAGAGCAGACTAGCCTTCCGCTTATTAATCCAGCTTTTGTGTCCTATCTGCAGAGTGAGTCATGTCTGAACACAGACCGAGAGCTTCGAACAGCAGAGCACAGAACAGGCCGCTACCACCCAACAAGATCCGTGCTGAACAGACCGCCAACACTCAACATAAACCAGCGCCAACGCTGAAGGGAGCTCGCACGAGCGCTGAGCACATGTTGGAGACGTCAAACGCCATCCAGAGGACAAGCAACCCGAGTAAGTGGGGCCGGAAGGGATGGGGGCCGTTAGTGAGAGACAACACCGAGAGCCGTTGGTAGACTGTTGCCCGATCACAGCTGTCGACAGTCGGATTTGGACGCACACCTCCAAGAACCAAGATGGACCTGGCGTAGGTGTGGGGAAGGGGGGGGTGGTGGAGAGGGTGCCTGAGACCATTGGGACCTACATTTATTTAATTCTAAACAAAAAAGGATCCCGATATGGATATGAACATCACCTATCCTACGTCCTCAGAGATGCTCCTGAGTACTCAGCACTCTGTTCTACTGCGCTCAGTGGCTGATAGGTTGTGTCTTGCGTCTACATTTGAACCCTTTAGAATAACATCAACCAGTTACTGATTTAGTGAGAGTTTGTGTTTTGCTCAAAGCCGCCCTCCTCTCTCACCTCCTGGTAGGCCCTGCCATCTCGTGGATCTCCCCGTTGGGTGCGAGAACAGGAGATCTATCGAATGAGGGTGGCTTTTTCATTGTCCCCAGGCCCTAGCAAACACAACATGGTCATCACGGGAAACAAAAGTCACTAAACAACACCAGTCAACAGTGGCACGAGAGGCGCAGCGGCCGAGTTTGCTGCTCAACAGCGCCCGTGTTCGACCCTGACCACCGGGTGCTGTCCTGTACGAGTGTTAACGATCTCCCCCGTGACCGCCGATGGGGTTTTTTCTCCAGGATTCCGTTTTACCGCCCAACACAGTAGGACCCAAAGACTCAATGTTTGCGTAGTTAATTGTCACTCGAGCATGTTTGTCACCAGTGTGTGGGACAGAACTAACGCGTAACAAAAATATTAAAAGGAAGCATTGAGCGCTCGTTGTGGCGCAGACTCGAGTGGGCAAAGTCTATTGTCCAATGTACTAACAGTTCTGGGAGATTGATGGCTATGTGTTGTGCTGAGGCCTGTTACCATAGAGAGACACAAAAAGCTGAGTAAACTCAGCAGGACAGGCACATTTTCTGAGAGGAAGAATGTGATTTTCGGTCCCTGACACTTGCTTCAGACCCAAAATGTCACCCAACCCTTCTCTCCGAAATGCTGCCTGTCCCACTGAGTTCTCCCACTTGTTGTGTCCCTATCTTGGATCCGATGTTCCACTGCATCTTTCCATTCCCCGGCAAGGTTTAGTTTTTCAGTGTGTTAAGAGTTACAGCGCGAAAACGGCCCTTTGCAGACCCAAGACGAGTTTTCCAAAAATAACACCGACCGTGATCCCCGAACATACCCATACAGAATACACACACACACACACGGACAATTTTACAATATACCACCATTAACCAACATAAATCTGTGCGCTTTGGAGTGTGGAGGAAACGGAAGATCCAGAGAAAAACCCACGCAGTCACTGGAGAACGTACAAACTCCAAACGGAACACACCGTAGACTCGACTGATCGAACCCGGATCTCCTGGCGCTTGACCAATGCCTGAAACCCCGCAACCTACCACGGAATGGCGGAGGTGTTGGCAGGGGTGCCAGGGAAAGTGCATGTGTGTACTGTGCCCGTGGTGTTTAAGGGCCCCGGTTGGTGGGTCGCAATCAGTAGCCGCAAAAATCAGTCCTGGGATTGGCCACACTGCGGCGGGAGCACCAAGGAACAAATTTCATTGTATGTGAAATACTTGGCCAATAAACTTTTCATTCATTCATTTTCAAGTGTGGTTATTGACAATTTCCCAGATAGAACAATCTATCTAGAAGTGCTGCCCCTCATCCAGCTAGTGGAGAAGTCCATTCAAACTCCCGGACTTGTGGAAGGAATGTCCCTTGGGTGTCCAGGTACCCCAAACCCTCCAGCAACAGAAAACCCATGTGCCCTCTGCGTTCACATCTCCCCGTTCTGGTAAAAAGACTTTAGGGTGAATTCACCCTAATAGCCCAATGTCCCACGGTACCGATTTCATTCCAAGAGCTCTCCCTTACACTTGCAGGAAATCAGCACAACAGAATGTGTAAAAATAATAGTCAAACTATATAATAAACCAAAAAAAGTCAGTATATAGATACACAAATCTAAGATCATATATATTACTGAAACATCAACAACGGACCACACAACCCATAGTGCAATTATACAAAAATGGTCTATGCAGGTCAGAGTTGTTTGAGTTTAGCGTTTATAGACAATAGCCCAACCCCTCATCCTCCTGACCTCCAGGATATAAAGTTCCAACCCTCCCTAGTCCTCAGGCCCTAGAGGTCCTGGCGACATCCTCGACAAATCTCCTCTGTTAACCTTTCCTAGTTAACAAACTTCTTGTTCGCACGTGTACAGCAAAGATTGTACGAGAATGTTTGAAAACTTTGGCACAGCACCCAAACGTATTCTGTACGGCCTTGTGAGGATGCTGCATGCTTTACGGGACTGTATGCAGAAACACACAGTTCACTGTACGTGCGTAGCAGTGACAATAAATAGTAATTGAAGCATTGCAATTTTGGAGTTCTACATATAGACAGCGTATCAAACTGAACAAACAATGGCGAAACCAAAACTCAATCGCCTTCCATCTGTGGGTTTTGCAGTCTTGAATTTAGAATAGGTTTCTGCTCGAAGCAGATCTGATGGGTGGGGAGGAAGTATGCACGGTTCGAGAGCTCGTGTTAACTCGACATAGCGTCAGAACTCCCTGCCTGATATGAGTGCGAGCTTAGCTTAATTGATCACTCCTGGCCTTAGAAACCAAACATACCTCCTGTCCCGCAGTTCCCCCAACCTGCGCCAGCAGGTGGGCAGAAGCCGAGCGTGTCACTGCCCCACAACCAACCCTCTTCCACACTCGCACAACTCTTGCACTCACACCCATCAACCACTCACACTCACTACCACACTCGCACCCACATACCCATGCACTCACACACACACCCACACTGCCAGGGATGTGTGCTCCCACACCCTCTACTGTAGGCTTCTGGGGTATCACGAGGCCTGTGTGGGAGAGGCTGATTTCCCACATGACAGGGTGGGGGCTGTCGTAATTTGTAGAGGGGGGGGGGGCACCCTCCCTCCGAGGTTACCGCAGCCCCTACTGTGTCGCCTCCCACGCTACTCCCCTTGAGCTCATTGTCCCAGACCGGGGACTGTGGGGGCCCACAACCCAATGTAATTTTAAAAAGTCAGAGAATAGATAATTGAGTTCCTTGATTCTAGTATAACGGTGTCAGTGATACATAGAAAATACGTGCAGGAGGAGGCCTTTTTCGCCTTCGGCCTTAAGGGCGAAAGGCAGGAGAAAGGGGTTGGAGGAGGAGATTGATCTGCCATGATTGATTGCGTGATCGTGATGGCACGAAGGCATAATTCTGCTGCCCTAGAACTTATGCAACCTTCTAGACATCAGAGTTACAGCGCAGAAATGGGCCTCTTTTGTCCCAACCGATGCCCGAGCCGAACCGATGTCACTATCACTAGCACAATCACACTCAAAGACAAATCTCTTTTTACACCAATCCCAATAACACTATTAAACCTGCAACGTCCATGGAGTGTAGGGATAAACCAGGAGATCCTGGAGAAAACCTACGGGAGAAACGTAAACAAACGACCGTACAGACAGCACCCGCAGTCAGGATTGAACCACGCTCTCTGGCGCTGTGAGCAGCCACTCCTAAACCGCTGCGCCTCCATGCCACACACTTCTCCATTTGATCTCCCCATCTGGCCCACCTGGGGCAACGAATACCTTGGCACACAGCTCAGAACAACGTGATCCACACAGTCAACAAGATGAACCTGTTCAAATATGCATGGAGGCCTAACCATGGCCTCATGCTGGAAGTTCATCTTGGAACATGAGACCACACTAGGATATTGTAATCCACTTTGGTAGCAAAAACAGGAAGGCAATTACTATCAAAGATGTCAAGTTGGGAAAAGGAATAACAAATCGGGATCTGGGTCCTTGGACATCAGGTCTAGAAAGTAAGCCATGCAGGTACAGCAGTCAGGATGAAAACGAAGGGCATGTTGAGCCTTGACAAAAAGAGGATGCGTATATAGGAGCAAAGAGGTCCTTCTACAGGTATACAGAAGCCCTAGTGAGACCACACCTGGGTATTGGTGTCAGTTTTTGGTCCCCTAACTTATGACGTTAACATGCTGGCTATTGAGGGAGGCAGCGTAGGTTTACCAAGGTTAAATTCCCGGATGGCGGACTGTCTTATGCGAGAGATGGAGCTCTGCTTGTACACGCTGGAGTTTAGAAGTATGAGAAGGGAATCTCATTGAGACATATAAGATTGTTAATGGTTTGGACATCGCTAGAGGCAGTAAACGTGTTTTCCTCGATGTTGTGCGGGGCGCCCAGAACCAGGGGCCACAGTTTAAGAATAAGGAGTAAGCCATTAAATGAGATGGGAAACCCTTTTTTCTCAATCAGTTCGAGAGTTTGTGGCAATGTCTCTCCTCACGAGGGCGGTGGAGCAGGTTATCTCTCGGATGCTGTTCCAAGAGAGAAGCAAGATAGGGCTCTGAAAAATAGCGAAGATCGGGGGATAGGGGGAGAAGAGCAGGAACGTGGTACTGATTGGGATGATCACCCAGGATCACATGGAAGGCGATGCTGGACTCCAAGGGCGAATGGCCTTCCTCCTGCAACCTATAGTCTATTGAAGGGAATGCAGCGTTAGGGTATCAACCAGTAGTTCCTGAATGGCAGGACTGACATAATGAATGAAAAGAATGTATTCATTGTAAATTTAGAAGGATCAAAGGAGATCTAAAGATGAAACATATAAAATTCTCAAGGTATTGGACAGTTAAGATGGGCAGGAAAATGTTCCCGATTTGGTGGGGGGGGGGAATCCAAACTAAAGTCCACAGTTAACGAATAAAGGGTAGGACATTTAGGACGGAGAGTGAGGAAACACTTTTTCACCCGAGAGTTTGATCTGGGAATTCTCCACCACAGAAGGCGGTGGAGGCCACTTCACCGGATGTATGCAAGAGAGAATTCAGCTGCTTAGGGTTGAAAAATAAAAAAAAAATATATAATTGGAATCAAGTTGAGTGGGCTGAAGCCTGTTCAGGGCTGCTCAGCACCCCGAGTCTATGATGCCAGGTCTCTGACGTTACAGCGGTAGGATTCACGTGCTCCATGCCCTCACGCAGCAAGTAAGTAGAATAGGACCAGTACG
This sequence comes from Okamejei kenojei, assembly GCA_035221665.1. Lineage (NCBI taxonomy): Eukaryota > Metazoa > Chordata > Chondrichthyes > Rajiformes > Rajidae > Okamejei > Okamejei kenojei. The sequence continues at coordinate 3,148,994 of CM069169.1, read as the reverse complement.
CAACTTCTGTAACTCAGTCGGTGCCAGTACTTGTGACCACTTGTTTACCGCCTAGTTGTGGCCCAACAGATCAATCTTCACTGTAGACCCAGGATAACATGTGACAAAGAGAGTCTATTTCACTCATAAACCCACTGACCAAAAGAATGGCAGCAATTAGTGAACCACTGTCCCGCTGCCCCAGTCCAGTCATCGGCAGTGAGCTCCCCACCTTCAGGGGAATCTATCGCAGTTCACTGCCTCAAAAAGGCAGGCCAAACATCATCCCGGACTCTCACATCCTGGCCCCACAACTCCTCTCCCCACATAACATCGGCAGAAGGTACAGGAACCCTGAAATCTGCAACATCTCACAGTTCAGAGAATAGCTGCTTCCCACACAGCCATCAGGCTATTAAAACCCGCCAAACAAACAACTCTGAAATAACAGCCTAATGCACTTTATCTGCTTATTTATGTGCGCATTGAACGAACACGGATCTTTGTAATTTTTTGCTCTTATCGATATTCGTTGGCTGCTGCAAAGCAAGAATTTCTTCTTTGTCTCCTATCGGGACACATAACAATTAACTCTCGTGACTTGATTATCATCTCCAATCAGACATTTTCACCAATCACCACAACTAAAAGTGTGGGTCCGTTTTTAGTGGAGAGAGTCCTAGGACTAGAGGGCACAAGCCCGCAGAATTATAGGACTCCCTCTTCAGGAAGGAGATGAGGAGGAAACGTCCTTTCTGTCTAGAGGGTGTTGAATTTCGTTAATTCATTGCCATCGGATGGCTTTGGAGGCCAAGGCAATGGGAATTTTTCAGAGCTGAAGTAGATCCATGTTACATTGCGGGTGTTCGTGGGTAAGGGAAAACCGGAGAATAGGGTTGGGAGGAGAGTATCTCAAGATCAGCCTTGACAAAATGGCAGGGTAAATGATAGGCCGAACGCCTAACCTCTGCTCCTATCACTAGGTACCTAAACAAAGCTTTTCTCTTTAACCTCTCAGTCATGTGTCAGAATATAAAGTTAAACTTAAAGGAGGTTGTGTTGGAAGACTTGATTGGTAACCACCACCCCCAGAGATGAGGACCCTGGAGAATGTTCATGAGTCATAAAGTGACAGATAGAATTAGCATTCGGCCCCACACATTGCCTATCCATCTATCTATCATGGGGCGGTGCTACGCCGCCCTCCCAACCCCATTACTGCGCTTCTCCCCATAACCTCTGACACACCCCTACCTATTCAAGAAATCTGTCCATACTCTGCCCTGAAAATTGGCCACTGAAATTATCCCAGCCATCTGAGGCATAGAATTCCAACAGATTCACCACCCTCTGACTAAAAGAAATTTTCAGCCTCATCTCCTTCCGAAATAACGTCCTTAATTTTTTGCTATGACCTTGATCCCAACTCTCCCACGAGTGAAACACCTCTCCACATCCACGATCCATCCAGCCTTTCACTATTCTGTAACGTTCATGAGCCCCCCCCCCGCCCCCCCATGATATATAGATTGATACAGTGTGGAAACAGGCCCTTAGGCCCAACGCCCACACGGGCCAACATGTCCCAGCTATTCTAGTCCTATCTACCTGTGTTTGGTCCATATTCCTCCAAACCCATCCTCTCCATGTACCTGTCTAACTGTTTCTTAAATGGTGGGATAGTCCCTGCCTCAACTACCACCTTTGGCAGCTTGTTCCATACACCCATCACCCTTTGTGTGAAAAAGTTACCCCTCAGATTTTTATTAAATCTTTTCCACTTCACCTTGAACCCGTGTCCTCTGGTCCTCGATTCCCCTACTCTGGGCAAGAGACTCTGTGCATCGACCCAATCTATTCCTCTCATGATTGTGTACACCACTATAAGGTCACCCTTCATCCTCCTGCGCTCCAAGGAATAGAGACTCGGCCTACTCAAGCTCTCCCTATAGCTCACACCCTCTAGTTGTGGGCCATGGTGTAGACGTGCTCACCTTGACCGCTTTCTTCAGCTCCTGAGCGTCATACTTGGCTGGAGGTTTCATCAGCCCGAGGATGGCCGACTTCAGAGGCTCCTTCAGGGCACCGTTCATCACCTCCTCCATCGGCTGCAGAGAAACACAAGGCAGAGGTGGTCATCTCCTTCCCACAGCCCCATGGATTCCCCACCTCCCACCTCCCCCGGCCCCCAGTGAGAGCTCCAGCACCCTGGGGTGTGGGCTACTGCACCCATGGATGAGCTCAGCACCCTGGGGTGTTGTTACTGCACCCTGGGGTGGGCTCAGATACCTCCCAGATCCGGACTGCAGAGGCTACCAGACAGCGGGAGGTCAATGTGGGATCTATCCCGGCATATAGATGTGGTTCGGGTTTTTGGGGGCGTGTGGGGGGGGGGGGGGGGGAAGTGGAGGAGACTGGAACAGACAGATGTTTCTCACCATCTTTTGTTTGCCTCCGATGGAAAAGTAATCGCAATGGCCCTGTCGCTGAGCGTTGCTTACTTCTGCGCGGTCATAGTTCGATGATGGCAATGCTCGCCACTCCCTGCCACAAGGACAACGTGTACCCCTCGGGCCACACCAACTGACCGCCCCAGGCTAAACCCCTTTATATTTAAGTTTACTTTAGAGATACAGTTGGAAACAAGGCCCTTCAGTCCCATCGAGTCCGCACCGACCAGCGATCCCCACACTTAACACTAACCTAACACCCACGAGGATAATTTACATGTTACATTTATACCCAAGCCAATTAAAGAGGTCCGTCCCACTTGGCGATACTAATCCGCAGTTCTGGCGAGTTTGCCCCGAAGCATGACTCGCAGCATTGCGCACACTCAGAGGTCCGTAGGAGGTCAGCTTAAACTCTCCTTCATGCTCGAGAGTGGTCTCTCAGCGTTACTCGAGGCCTCACTAGGTCGCGGAGGGTTTTTTCAATATGTTAATAAATGCACTTCTAAAAAAAAGGTCGCCATGATGGAAAAAAAAAAAATCGATACTTTTTTTACTCGAAGGTTTAGTCGTAGTAGGTCGGCATGTCAGTCGTAGGTAATCGAGGGTAGTCAAAGGTAGTCTTCACCATTGCCGAAGGAGGCCTTCTACATGACATTTTTTCAAACTCTCCTAAACTCACCAATTAGGTCGCCAAAGTGGGACAGCCCCTTTAAACTCAAGGAATGCGTGGATCGGCTGGGATTGTGAAGATTGGAATGCGGCGATCAGCTGAGATCATTGGGGTCAATTAGGAATGTTGGGATTGATTGGGAATGTTGGGATCTATTGGGAATGTTGGGATCAGTGAGGAATGTGGAAATCAGCTGAGAACATTGGTGTTGATTGGGAATGTCGAGATTAGCTGGGAATGTCGGGGTCGATTGGGATCAATCAGCTAGGAATGTTGGAGTTGAATGGGAATGTTGGGATGACCGGGAGCGACGGTATCTAATCTCCAGGGCGTCAGCGGGAGCAGCCAGCGGCTGAGGGTCCCTGGCCATGTCTCGGCACACACACACACACACCCACACACACACACACACGGCGCACACACCCACACCCAACGCGCACACACACGCGCAAACACAACAACGCCGCGCGCACACACACACACCTTTTGTTTCCACGGCCGCGCACCAATATATGGCGGCAATCATCGTCAGCGTTCTGAATTTGGGTAAGGCTTCAAACTAGGCTCCAGAGAGATCTGAAAGGGAAAGTAAGGAGTTCATCTCCACCCAACCGCCTAGGGGGATCTCTTCACCCCCCCCCCCCTCCTCCTCCTCCATGGGCCGGTGGGGACCCCACCCCATCATGCAGCTTTGCCCCAGGGTTAAGGGGAGATCTCATCCCTTTGGCACGTGCGATCCCACCGCACTGAGGACAAACACAAGCCCCAGCCCCCTTGCTCACCCACCACAACCACCTACCCATGTCCCTCCAGATCGGCACAGATGATCCCGGAAACTTGGGGTTACTGAACATCGAGCGTCTAGGCATAAGCTCAGGGCGACCGGCGCCTTTTTGCGGTTACAGCTCCTAGACTGTGGTACAGCTCTTCCCTACTTCCCCCTCCATCGACTCCTTTGGAAAGTCGAGAACAAAACTCATCTTTACTCCTCAAGCCTATCTGCGGCAATCCTCTGAGGAGGGCAGATTTCCCCCTTCCAATCTGAAGGAAGGACATTTATTGCCATAGAGGGGTGCAGAGAAGGTTCACCAGACTGATTCCTGGGATGTCAGGAACTTGTCTTATGAAGAAAGACTGATAGACTCGGTTTATACTCTCTGGAATTTTAAGGAGATTGAGAGGGGATCTTTATAGAAACTTACTAAATTCTTAAGGGGTTGGACAGCATAGATGACAGGAAGATTGTTCCCAGATGTTGGGAAGTCCAGGACAAGGGTCACTTGCTTAAGGATTAAGGGGGATAATCCTTTATTTAAGACCGAGATGAGAAAGACATTTTTTCCACACGAGAAGTGGTGATCTCTGGAACTCTCTGCCCACAGAGGGTAGTTGAGCCAGTTCATTGGCTATATTTAAGAGTGAGTGGATGGGCCCTTGTTGGCTCAAAAGGGGATCAGAGGTATGGAGAGAAGGCAGGTACGGACATATACTGAGTTGGATGATCAGCCATGATCATATTGAATGGCGTACGTGCAAAAGAGCTCGAAGGGCTGAATGGCCTACCTAGCACCTAATTTCTATGTTTCTATGTTTTTTTCTATCTAGGTACTTAATCAATGAACCAATGTTGTCTATATAAACGTGTTAGTACCTCCACCAATGTGAAAGCACTTTGGCCAACGAGAGTTGTTTTTTTAAATGTGCTATAGAAATAAAAGTGACTTGACTTGACTCGGGTTGGCCACCCATAGCAACCTGGGGAATGTCCACATGACTGAACCTAACCCTAACCCACTTCCATAACTTCATGTTCACAAGTTCTAGGAGTAGAATTAGGCCATTCAGCCCATCAAGTCTACTCCGCCATTCAATCACGGCTGAATCATCACGGGGCCGAATCATCTTCTTTCCTTCTTAACCCCATTCTCCTGCCTTCTCCCCACAGCCCGACACCCATGCTAGTCAAACTCACCTCAACTACAAGCAAAACTCCAAATGCAGCCTAACCAAGGGCTGCATCATGCCAGTGCTGACTCATATATTCACTGTGTAGGAAGGAACTGCAGATGCATGTTTATACTGAAGATAGACACAAAGTGCTGGAGTAACTCAGCGGGTCAGGCAGTATCTCTGGAGAGAGGGAATAGGTGGTGTTTCGGGTCGAGACCCTCCTTCAGACTGAAAGGGAGGGTTACTGATGAGAAAAAGGACCGTCCAGAGCAGAAGTCACCCAGCCCTGATTTGTTTTGGTCTTTCCTCACCTCCTGACCCTCCCCCCCCCCCCCCCCCCCCCCCCTTCTCTATCTTTCAGTCTGAAGAAAGATCTTAACCTGAAACATCACCTATTCCTATTTCCCCAGAGACGCTGCCTGACCCGCTGAGTTAGTATTGCAGTGATATATTATCTGCGGACCCAAGCAGTCTTTCCAGGTGCGGCAGAGGTTCACCTGCACCTCCTCCAACCTCATCCATTGCATCCGCTGCTCTAGGTGTCAGCTGCTCTACATCGGTGAGACCAAGCGTAGGCTTGGCGATCATTTCGCCCAACACATCCGCTTGGTCCGCATTAACCAATCTGATCTCCCAGTGGCTCAGCACTTCATCTCCCCCTCCCATTCCAAATCCGACCTTTCAGCCCTGGGCCTCCTCAAAGGCCTGAGTGAGGACCACCACCTATTATTTTGCTTGGGCAGTTTGTACCCCAGCGATATGAACATTGACTGCTCTAATTTCAGATAGTCCTTACTTTCTCTTCCCCTTCTCAGCTCTCCCTCAGCCCTCTGGCTCCTCCTCTTCCTTCCCATAGATGCTGCCTCACCCACTGAGTTTCTCCAGCATTTTTGTCTACCTTCGATTTTCCAGCATCTGCAGTTCCTTCTTAAACTATTATCTGTGTGTTATTGTGTTTACAGGCCTGTTATGCTGCTGCAAGTAAAAATGCTGGAGTAACACATCGGGGCAGACGGTATCTCTGGAGAACTTGGGAAAGTGACGTTTCAGATCAAGACCCTTCTTCAAACTCTTGACTCTAGACATTTTTGTTCCAAGCACCTTTATTTCATTGGACCACGGGTGCTTGTCTTCACCGAGTTTGTACCTTCTCCCTGTGACCCGCGTGGGTTTTCTCCGGGTGCTCCGGTTTTTTCCACACTCCAAAGACGTGCAGGTTTGTAGGATAATTGGCTTGGTATAATTGTAAATTGTCCCCAGTGCGTGTGGGGGATAGTGTTAGCGTGCGGCGATCACTGGGCAGCACGGACTCGGAGGGTCGAAGGGCCTGTTTCCGCACAACGCGCGGGGAACGGAGAATGGTCTGAAAGGACTGAAGAGGGACATGGGATGGCGGGGCGAGGGGAATGGGGGCGACAGCTGCAACGGGCCTGCGCGGCCGACTGCAGCAGGAACTGTAACATGACCAAAATGGCCACTCTTGCAGATGGACCCAGTGGGCTTCTCTACATTCATGTAGACATCGCTGTCATCGTCCGTCCTGAAAAGGACGCAAGCATCCGGCGACAATCAGTGGGAAGCCATCGCTGGTCGCAATAGACGATGGTGGCAGCAGAATTACCGCGGGATGTTTCCAGTTTCCAGTCCCACGACGTGGATGCTCCTATGACTCAGCGGGCTGCTCTATACACACACGACACTAACCAGGGTGATTGCACTTGTGTACCGGCTCCTTGCCGAGCTGTTTGTACAAACTGTATTTCACTGTGACTGGTGCATGTGACAACAAAGACATCAGCGTGTAGGATAGGGTTAACGTGCGGCGATCGCTGGTCGCGCAGACTCTGGGCTGAAGAGCCTTTTTCCCCACACTGTATCTCTCAACTAAACTAAACTAAACTCCTAGGCTAAAGAAAGGAAGGGGTGTGGCAGCTAATAGTCGCACCCGCCCAGTCCGGGGAAACCTTAACACAGTGAAAATAACAGCACAATGTATCAGTGAGAGAGAGGTCAATGGGCGGCACGGAGGCGCAGCGGTAGAGTTGCTGCCTCACAGTGCCAGAGACCCGGCTGCAGGTGCCGTCTGTACCTTCTCCCCGTGACCGTGTGGGTTTTCTCCGAGATCTTCGGTTTCCTCCCACACTCCAAAGACGTACAGGTTTGTAGGTTAAGTGACTTGGTATAAATGTAAAAATTGCCCCTAGTGTGTGCAGGGTAGTGTTAGTGTGCGGGGATCGTTACTTGGTGTGGAAGGAGGACCTGTTTCCACGCTGTATCTCTAAACTAAAATCTGTCATCCTGCGAGATGTTCTGGTTCAATTTGAGTAATTGCGAGATTCAGCATGGAAGCAGGCCCTTTGGCCCATTGAGTCTGCACAGACCATCAAATTGAGAAGTGACGGAGGTGACGGCGAGGGAGGGGCGGGTGACAGGCCTGGGGTGTTTGTGCATTGTGTGTGCGGTCTCCAGGAAACTCCTTATCATCATCACTCCCAGGGCGGGCAGCTGGTTGAAGCTGTTCCAAGAGCAACAGGCAAACAAAGGCCGTGTGAGTCGCAGGGTGACTAAACTGAACCTAGCGAACTCAGAGAAAACAACCTCAGGAATTCATTAGTCAGAGCGTAGTTAATCTGTGGAACCCATTGTGGAGGCCATCAGTGGACATTTTTAAGGCAAGAGATAGACAAATTCCTGATTTGAACGGGTGTCAAGGCAGGAAAATGGGATTAGGAGGCAGAGATCAGCCATGATTGAATGGCGGAGTGGACTCGATGGGCCGAATGGCCTAATTCTACTCCTAATAGGTCAGAAGATCAAGGCTCACAGTTCCAAGTTGAGGGGCATTATGTCCAGCACGGACATTGTGGGCCGAAGGGCCTGTTGCTGTGCTGTTCTATGTTCTATCACCACCCTGGCCACACATTCATTTCCCCCCTGCCATCAGGGAGAAGGTACAGGAGCCTGACAGTTGTAACGTCCAGGTTAGGAACAGCTTCTACCCTTCACACATCAGGCTATTAAACACTACAACCTCTAAACAGGCTCCGAGCTATAAAGACCAGGGGGACATTATGACATTACAGTGCAGAAACAGGCCCTTTGGCCCACTGAGTCCATGCCAACCAGCGACACACCAGCACTATCCTGCACACCAATCACCCGCACAGGATCGAACCCGTCTCTGCGCTGGCGCAAGCGAGGCAGCAACTAATGGCAGCACCCACCTTAAATGGTTTTGGGTGAAGTGACGAGTGTTTATATATTGTGGGAGATAAGAGGGGCTTTACCAGTTACAAACTAGCAGAAAGGTGAGCGGTGTCTATAGGATGTGTGGAGAGGGTTTGACTGTCTGAAGAAGGGTCTCGTCCCAAAACCTATCCCTTCTCTCCAGAGATGCTGCCTGTCCCGCTGAGTTACTCCAGCATTTTGTGTCTACCTTTGAAAGGACAGTAATGGAACTTCAAATGTAGGCTCAAAAGAGATTTAGAAGGATGAGTGGGGACCTCATTAAAACTTAAACAGTGAAAGGCCAGGATAGAGTGGCTGTGGAGATGTTTCCACAAATGGCCAGAGCCTCACCTTTAGAGATTAGGAGGAATTTATTTAGGCAGAGGGTGGTGAATCTGTGGAATTCATTGCCACATAACTGGCTGTGGAGGACAAGTCGATGGATATGTTTAAGGCAGAGAATGGCAGATTCTTGATTAGTACGGGTGTCAGGGATTATGGGGAGAAAAGACAATAGACAATAGGTGCAGGAGTAGGCCATTCAGCCCTTCAAGCCAGCACAGCCATTCAATGTGATCATGGCTGATCATCCCCAATCAGTACCCCATTCCTGCCTTCTCCCCATATCCCCTGACTCTGCTATCTTTAAGAGCCTATCTAGCTCTCTCTTGAAAGCATCCAGAGAACCTGCCTCCACCGCCCTCTGAGGCAGAGAATTCCACAGACTCACAACTCTCTGTGTGAAAAAGTGTTTCCTCGTCTCCATTCTAAATGGCTTACTCCTATGGTCCCTGGTTCTGGACTCCCCCAACATTGGGAACATGTTTCCTGCCTCTAGTGTGCCCAAACCCTTAACAATCTTGTATGTTTCAATGAGATCCCCTCTCATCCTTCTAAACTCCAGAGTATACAAGCCCAGCTGCTCCATTCTCTCAGCATATGACAGTCCCGCCATCCCGGGAATTAACCTTGTAAACCTACGCTGCACTCCCTCAATAGCAAGAATGTCCTTCCTCAAATTAGGGGACCAAAACTGTACACAATACTGCAGGTGTTGTCTCACTAGGGTTGGCAGGAGAATGGGGTTAACAGGGAAAGATAGATCAGCCGTGATTGAATGGCGGAGTCAACTTGATGGGTCGAATGGCCTAATTCTGTTCCTGGAACTTGCGTTATGTTATTTGAAACTGGAGCACCAGGAGTGACGGACATGATGTAAACTTGTTTATCTCTAACTTTGCCCGTTCCTGGAGGGAGGTAACTGCTTGTGGGATTGGCATGGCTGCAAGCACAGCAGTCAGTGGTTTGTAGAGGAGAGCCAGCTGAAAGTACACAGTGCCTGGACCCAACATTGTGGGCACCTCATCGCAGACATGATCTTGGTGCCTGCGACAAGATTCAGAGGAGGAGCCAAGAGATGTCACGCCCTAAAGGTTTAGTTCAGAGATACAGTAGGGAAACAGGCCCGTCTGCCCACCCAGCCCACGCCAACCAGCGATCCCCGTACACCAACACTATTCTACACACTGGGGGCAATTTACAATTTCACCAAAGCTACAAACCTGTACGTCTTTGGAGTGTTGGAGGAAACCAGAGCACCCAGAGAAAACCCACGCAGGTCACGGAGAGAAAACATACTAACTCCGTACAAACAGCAGCCGAGGTCAGGATCGAACCCAGATCCAAGGTGCTGTGAGGCAGCAACACTACCGTGCCACACTACTTATAATCAAAGACTTGTCGCGCCCCAGTCATTCCTCCTTCTTGCAGCTCTTGTTTGGCAGAAGGCGACAGACTCAGTTTCCTCCCCTCTGATATCGGGCTCACGAGCGGCCCTGCCATGAGCGAGGGTGCTGTCCGATTCACCTCTACCCCTTTGTGGACATTGGACTTTGTCTATGGAACTGATGCACTACAATGCTGACAACTATATTTTGTGATTATCGAGGATTATGTTACATATATTTGAGAACTAGATTAACTGGAGAAAACCCACATGGTCACAGGGAGAACGTGCAAACTCCATACAGACAGCACCCTTACATCAAACCTGGCGCTGTAAGGCAGCAACTCTACCTACCATACCTTAACTCTACTCTTATTTGAGGAAGGACATTCTTGCTATTGAGGGAGTGCAGCGTAGGTTTACAAGGTTAATTCCCGGGATGGCGGGACTGTCATATGGTGAGAGAATGGAGCAGCTGGGCTTGTACACTCTGGAGTTTAGAAGGATGAGAGGGAATCTTATTGAAACATATAAGATTATTAAGGGTTTGGACACACTAGAGGCAGGAAACATGTTCCCAATGTTGGGGGAGTCCAGACCCAGGGGCCACAGTTTAAGAATAAGGAGTAAGCCATTTAGAACGGAGACGAGGAAACACTTTTTCTCACAGAGAGTGGTGAGTGTGGAATTCTCTGCCTCAAGGGCAGAGAGCTAGATAGGACTTAAAAATAGTGGAGTCAGGGGATATGGGGAGAAGGCAGGAACGGGGTACTGATTGGAGATGATCAGCCATGATCACATTGAATAGCAGAAGGTAACAGACTCAGGTCAGAAGGGCTCAAAGGGCCAAATGGCCTACTCCTGCACCTATTGTCTATTCCGCTGTGACACTGCCACTGTGTTCACCCAGATCCCTGACCTCTCACTTGGTCAAGGCTTCACTTCGACCCATGAACTTTGACCCCCACCAGGCTTCAGCCCCAGCGTTGTGTAAGGACTTTGCACGGAGGTGCTGGGTTTTAGAGAATTATACATCGTGCGGCATGTAACCTTAAACCACTGGTTCATTCAGCCCCTGCCACCCGTAACCAGAGACTAAAGCCTTGCCCGGAGGGAACCCACGCCAGACTGGGATCACAGCAAGGCCACGTCGAATAGAGGTTACATCCATCGGCCAAAGGCACACTGGTGGCTCAGAACTAAAGTCTGGCTCAGACACCCCAGCCGTGCCCCCAGAGCAAAACTGCATCAACAACGCCCAGCCCTAAACTCAATCGAACACTAGAGAACAGGGCCCACCTCAACCCCAAGTCAATGACCCGACCCAAAGTCCTTCCCCAACCAAAGGTCAATGCCCTGATCCAAAGCCCTTGCCCAACATGATCTTTGCCCAAACACAAAGTCAATGGAGTTTAGGAGGATAAGGGGGGATCTTATAGAAACACATAAAATTATAAAAGGACTGGACAAGCTAGATGCAGGAAACACGTTCCCAATGTTGGGCGAGTCCAGAACCAGGGGCCACAGTCTTAGAATAAAGGGGAGGTCATTTAAGACTGAGGTGAGAAAAACCTTTTTCACCCAGAGAGTTGTGAAGTTGTGGACTTCCCTGCCACAGAGGGCAGTGGAGGCCAAATCACTGGATGGATTTAAGAGAGAGTTAGGTAGAGCTCTAGGGGCTAGTGGAGTCAAGGGATATGGGGAGAAGGCAGACACAGGTTATTGATTGGGGACAATCAGCCATGATCACAATGAATGGCTGTGCTGGCTCGAAGGGCCAAATGGCCTCCTCCTGCACGTATTCTCTATGTTTTTATGTCTATGTTATGCTCCAACCCAAGTTCATTGCCCCAACTCAGTCAATACCCCAACCCAAGGTCAATGCCCCTACCCATGCCCCAACTCAAAGGACTTGCCCGAACCCAAGGTCAATGCCCTGACACGATCTTTGCCCAAACACAAGGTCATTGCCCCAACCCAAAGTCCTTGCTTTGAACCGTGGTGAGAATCCCAGCCCAGTTGAATACGCACCTCTTCACCGGCCAGGCACACGTCCAGCAATAACTCATGGATATTGGCCATTTTGATTCAGGAACAAACTGGGGCAAAAGAAAAGAAATTCAAAATATGAAAAGAATGCCGTCATTGGGTCTGACAAGGCAGGAAACATTATTCAGAGCAGCAAGGACAGAAGTCTCTGCCTGTGTGTGCTTGGTCCCAACACTGATGAATCATTGGCCTTCCTCGCCCCTGTTATTAGAGGCAGGCTGGGCTGGGCTGGGCTGGGCCAGCGAGCTGCATCTGGCGGCCAAGCATTACTCCCTCTCTCGCAGAGAAACGAATGCGGAACGGATGAATCATAGCCCCACCGCCACAGTGGACAGGATGCTGAGCTGTTCATTTCGAAATCAAGGCACGCTGGCCAAACTAGTGCTGACTGGAGGAAAAACTACAGATGCTGGATTAAACCAAAGATAGACACAAAAAGCTGGAGTAACTCAGCGGGACAGGCAGCATCTCTGGAGAGAAGGAATGGGTGACGTTTCGGGTCGACACCCATCTTCAGCCTGTCGTTTAGTTTAGTGTAGAGATATAGAGTAGGAACAGGCCCTTCGGCCCACTGTGTCATACAGGCAGCACCTGTAGTCCAGGATCGAACCCGAGTCTCTGGCGTTGCAAGCGCTGTAAGGCAGCAGCTCTAACCGCTGCACTACAGCAGAGCTAGATAAGCAGACGGGGGGGGGGGGGGGGGTGAGACCCAGTGGAAATGCTGATGAGGCTGCGGGAGGGGGTGGCATGGTGACAGCGCCAGAGACCCTGGTTCGATCCTGGCTACGGGTGTTGTCCGTACAGAGTTTGCACGTTCTGCCTGCGACCCTGTCCGTTTCATAAAGTCATAAGTGATGAAGGCAGAGCTAGGCCATTCGGCCAGTCACGTCTGCTCAGCCATTCAATCACGGCTGATCTATCTCTCCCTCCTAACCCCATTCTCCAGCCTTCTCTCCATAACCCTTGACACCCGTACTAATCAAGAATCTATATCTCGGCCTTAAAAATACCCATTGACTTGGCCTCCACAACATTCTGTGGCAAAGAATTCCACTGATTCACCACCCTCTGACTAAAGAAATTCCTCCTCATCGCAAAGGAACATTCTTTAATTCTGAGGCTGTGACCTCTGGTCCTAGATTCTCCAACCAGTGGAAACATCCTCTCCACATCCACTCTATCCAAGCCTTTCCCTATTTGTTTCCTCCGGGTGCTCCGGTTTCCTCCCACATTCCAAAGATGTACAGATTAAGTGGCTTCTGTAAATTGTCCCAACTGTGTGTGGGATAGTAAACCAGTCTGATGAAGGGTCTTGACCCGAAACATCACCATACCCTCTCACTAGAGATGCTGCCTGTCCCGCTGAGTTACTCCAGTGTTGTGTGTCTATTGACAGTGAACTATAGTGATCGCTGAACACAGTGGGCTGAAGGGCCTGTTTCCACATCGTATCTCTAAACATAAAAAAATAGAAACATAGAAAATAGTTGCAGGAGGTGGCCATTTGGTCCTTCGAGCCAGCACCGCCATTCATTGGGATCATGGCTGATCGTCCCCTATCAATAACCCGTGCCTGTCTCCTCCCCATATCCCTTGATTCCACTAGCCCCTAGAGCTCTATCTAACTCTCTCTTAAATCCATCCAGTGACTTGGCCTCCACTGCCCTCTGTGGCAGGAAATTCCATAAATTCACAACTCTCTGGGTGAAAACGTTTTTTCTCATCTCAGTCTTAAATGATCCCCCTTTTATTCTAAAGTTTAATACTAGTTTAGTTTAAACTAAACTAAACTAAATGTAGAAGGAGTGGGTTAGTGGAACCCCTTTCTGAACAGGGTTGGAGGGGCTGGTGCGATACAGAGCCAGCAAACAGTTTAAAACTTGCGGAGGGCCAACCAGTTGGTAATCACACCCCGTTACACACACAGATTGGAATGTGCATGTGGGCTCGATGTCTCAGAAACCATGGCAACGCTCAGGCTGAAAACCTCAACTAATGCCGGCACAGAGCTCCCGAGCAAACACTCAGCCCTACACAACAAGGATCTGGCCCGCACAACCTGGCTCTGGAGAAGCCCATCCTATAACCTGCCAGGAACACCAGCCAAAGTCACTCCTAGTGTTACAAGAAAGCTTGCAATATCAGCACTTGAAGTGGCTCAATTATTGTGTTTTCAACGGCAAGGTTTAATTTAGTTTAGTTTAGAGATACAGGGCAAAAACAGGCCCTTCGGCCCACCACTTCCGTGCTGACCAGCGATCCCCGCACACAAACACTCTCCTACACACACAGACTAGGGACAAGTTCCAATTATACCAAGCCAATTAACCTGCACGTCTTTGGAGTGTGGGAGGAAACCGAAGATCTCGGAGAAAACCCACGCGGTCACGGGGAGAACGTACAAACTCCGTACAGACAGCGCCCGTAGTCGGGATCGAGCCCGGGTCTTTGGCGCTGTGAGGCAGCAACTCTACCGCTGCGCCTCCGGGCCACCTTAGTTGATACACATGGAAACAGACCCTTCGGCCCACCCAAGTCGATGCAAACCATCAACCACCCAGTTTCGCTAGTTCTGTTTATCAAACTTTCTCATCCTTGCACACTAGGGGCAATTTTCTCCAGTGGTCAATTAACCGACAAACCCAGAGAAACACACACAAAGCACTGGAGTAGCTGCGTGTGTCCGGCAGCATCCCTGTGAACATAGATGGGTGATGTTTCTGGTCAGGACCTCTTGTCAGGGAGAGGAGGAGAGCTTCTCACAGTCGGCATACCTTGAGGAGATTTCCCAGTGCAGTCAAAATGTAGAAACAAGGAACTGCAGATGTTGGTTTTGCAAAGAAAGGCACAAAGTGCTGGAGCAACAGGGCCGGGCAGAATGCCTGGAGAAACCTATACATCTTTGGGTTGTGGGAGGAATGAGGAGGACCAGGAGGAAACCCACACAGTCACAGGGAGAACGTGCAAACTCCAGATGGAAATAAAATGCTGGAGTAACTCAGCGGGATAGGCAGCATTGGGTGACATTACGGGTCGAGACCCTTCTTCAGACCCGAAACGTCACCCATTCCTTCTCTCCAGAGATGCTGCCTGAGCATTTTGTGTCTATCTTCGGATTAAACCAGCATCTGCTGTTCCTTCCTACACGTGCGAACTCCATACAGAGGTTAGGATTGAACCAGGGTCTCTGGCGCGGTGAGGTAGCAACTCTATCAGCTGTGCCACCCTGAAGTGTGCGGGTAATTGTAATTGAACAATGGGTGAGAAACTGAGCAAATGTACGATTCCTGCCTTCCTCAGAGTATTAAAGAAGGAACTGCAGATGCTGGAGAATGGAGGGTACACAAAAGGCTGGAGAAACTCAGCGGGTGCAGCAGCATCTGAGGAGCGAAGGAGACAGGCAACTTTTCGGGTCGAGACCCTTCTTCAGACTGGTCAGGGATCAGGGAAACGAGAGATATAGACAGTGATGTGGAGAGATAAAGAACAATGAATGAAAGATATGCAAAAAAGTATCGATGATAAAGGGAACTGTTTTACAAACATTGTAAGCTGTTTGTAGTGTGAAAATGAGAAGCTAGTGCGACTAGGGTGGGGTAGAGATAGAGTGGTGAGACCAAGCGGAGGCTTGGCGATCGTTTCGCTGAACACCTCCGCTCGGTCCGCATTAACCAACCCGACCTCCCGGTGGCTCAGCACTTCAACTCCCCCTCCCATTCCGTATCCGACCTCTCGGTCCTGGGCCTCCTCCACGGCGCAACACCACAAGTTGGAGGAACAGCACCTCATATTCCGCTTGGGGAGTCTGCATCCTCTGGGTTTGAACATTGAATTTTCTCAATTCTGTTAACCCTTGCTGTCTCCTCCCCTTCCCACCTCTCCCTCAGCCCTCGGGCCCTGGCATTCCCTCTCTCTCTCTCTCTACCGCACCCTAGTCGCACTAGCTTCTCATTTTCACACTACAAACAGCTTACAATGGCTTGTTCCCTTTATCATCGATACTTTTTTGCATATCTTTCATTCATTGTTCTTTATCTCTCCACATCACCATCTATATCTCTCATTTCCCTGATCCCTGACCAGTCTGAAGAAGGGTCTCGACCCAAAACGTCGCCTATCTCCTTCGCTCCTTAGATGCTGCTGCACCCGCTGAGTTTCTCCAGCTTTTTGTGTAACCCCCCCCTTCCTCTCAGAGCACGTAGGCTCTGATTCACACTTCCCCTTCTACTCACTATCCAGGGATGGGTCTGAGCTTGTGTTGCCACTTCCTGCATTCTGCAATTCTAGGCATCAACTTTAATGCTTCTGCACAATCTATATTGATACAAAAATGGATGCTTTTCAGATAGTGAAGACGGTTGTAAAAGATCTTGATCGATTGGCCAGGTGTTTGATGGAAAAGCAGCTTTTTTCCACGAGTAGTAGCTCTACTCAATAACCACAAACCTGTAGCCTCCTTTGCTCTGGTACTTTATTTAATTCACATGTTTAATCAATAATGTTTAATTATTAATGTTTAATGTTTTATGTGTCATTCCTAACTGTCACTTTATGTCGTTGTCACTTGCGGGCGGAGCACCAAGGCAAATTCCTTGTATGTGAATACTTGGCCAATAAACTTATTCATTCATTCAATTTAATGCAGAGAACTGTGAGGTGTTGGACTTTGGAAAGTCTAACATGGGCAGGACCTACATAGTGAATGGTAGGGCTCTGGGTAGTGTTCTAGAGCAGAGGGATCTAGGAGTACAGGTGCATGGTTCCTTGAAGGCGAGTCGCAGGTAGATAAGGTGGTCAAAAAGGCTTTTGGCACCTTGGCTTTCATCAGTCAGGGTATTGAGTATAGAAGTTGGGAGGTCATGTTACATCTGTACAAGATGTTAGTGAGACCGCGTTTAGAGTATTGTGTTCACTTCAGGACACCATGTTATAGGAAAGATGTCGTCAAGCTGGAAAGGGGACAGAGAAGATTTACGAGGATGTTGCCAGGACTAGAAGGTCTGAGCTTTTGGGAGAGGTTGAGTAGGCTGGGACTCTGTTCCTTGGAGCACAGGAGGATGATGGGTGATATTATAGAGGTGTATAAAACCATTAGAGGAATAGATCGGGTAGATGCACAGAGTCTCCTACCCAGAGTTGGGGAATCGAGGACCAGAGGACATAGGTTTAGGGCAAACGGGAAAAGATTTAATAGGAATCTGAGGGGTAACTTTTTCACACAAAGGGTGTGGGTGTATGGAACGAGCTGCCAGAGGAGGTAGTTGAGGCTGGCACTATCCCAATGTTTAAGAAACAGTTAGACAGGTTTGGAGGGATATGGACCAAGCGCAGGAAGGTGGGACAAGTGTAGCTGGGACATGTTGGCCGGTGTGGGCAAGTGGGCCCGTTTCCACTATGATTCTATGACATGTCAGTTTCAAAAGCTTCCCAATTGATCACCTCATTCACATACCACTGAAGGCTCAGGCAGCTACATAATAAATGTATTAACATAAATAAATAATATTGTCATTGTCCCTGGATTGGTTGACAAACATACACTGAAGTTAAGGCAGAGATAGAAGAAACTGCAGGTGCTAGAATCTTGAGTGAAAGTGCTGGTGTAACTCAGCCGGCCGGGTGACAGGTGATGCTTCGAGACCAGACCCTGCTTCAGACTTAACTAAAGTTAGTCTGAACTCCAACTTGGGGCACAGTCGATTCATTGGGACGGACTGAGAGGAGTTTGTATGTTGTGCGGGGATCGCTGGTCGGTGCGGACATGGTGGGCCAAAGCTGTTTGCGCGCTGTGACATCGGGAGCTCGTGGGTCCCTGGTGATTTCGCTTTTCAGAGCTCCCACAACGGCAACTTCTCCCGCCCGAGTTTAACGGCCGCGGGACTTGCCAGCACCCGCCGGGGGCTTTAACTTCGGGAGAAGAATGGAACACAGGGGAGAGACAAGACTTTGCCTTCCATCACAGTGAGGAGGAGATTCACTGTGATGGGTGTTTGTGTAAATTGTGTTGTGTGTGTCTTGGTTCTTTTCGTGTTGTATGTCTGCAGAAACATAATTTTGTTTGAACTTCATTTGAGGTTCAAATGACAATAAATTGTATTAGAATTGTATGTCTCATCTCTAAACGAAAGGTGCTGCTTCCAGCAGTGGGTTGAGGGACAGGGTAGAGGTACAGGAGGAACTGGAATGATTTGGGATGGAGGGGATGTGGTGGCAATGTCAGCCACAGGGCTGCGAGTCAGAGAGAGGCATGACTGCATCTGCAGCTGGGAGAGAGCAGCACAGTGGCGCAGCGGGTAGAGCTGCTGTCGCTCGGCTCCAGAGACCAGGGTTCCATCCTGACCTGGGTGCTGTCTGTGTGGAGTTTGCCCGAGTGTGACCATTTGGGTTTCCCCGTGACCCTGTGGGTTCCTCCGGTTTCTTCCCACATCCCAAAGACGTGCGGGGTTGTAGGTTAATAGGCTCTCTGCAAATTGCCCCTAGTGTGTAGGGAGGGGATGAGAAAATGCAAGTCCTGTTTTTGTGTGATTTACTAAAATGTATCACTTTGCACTTTGTGAGTTAAACTCCATCTGCCATTCCTTTGCCCACTTTCCCAGTTGATCACAATATTATTTATCATTAGTCAACCTTCTTCACTGACAGCAAAGCCACCAATTTCATGTAATCTGCAAACACAATAACCATGTCACCAACATCCTTATCCAAATCCTTACTATAAAAAGCAACGCCAGTGGACCCAGCACCGAACCTGGGGCACACCACTGCTCACAAGCTCCCCAAAATGTTAAGCAACCTGTCACTGCACCAAGCCAACAGCATATGATGAGCGTTTGACGGCACTGGGCCTGTGCTCACTGGAGTTTAGAATGATGAGGGGGGACAGAGTAGTGAAAGGCTTGGATGGAGTGGGGGCGTCTCGGACCTGAGGTCACAGCCTCAGAGTTAAAGGACGTACCTTTAGAAAGGACATGAGGAGGAATGTCTTTAGTCAGAGTGTGGTGAATCTGTGGAATTTTTTGCCACAGATGGCTGTGGAGGCCAAGTCAATGGATATTTTTAAAGTGGAGAATGACAGATTCTTGATTAGTTAAGGTGTCAGGGGTTATGGGGAGAAGGCAGGATGGGGCTGAGAGGGAAAGATAGATCAACCATGATTGAATGGCAGAGTAGACTGGATGGGGCAAATGGCCTAACTCTGCTCCTTGAACTTTGGAACTTGTTCCTGATGTTGGGGGGAGTCCAGAACCAGGGGCCACAGTTTAAGAATAAGGGGCAAGCAATTTAGAAAGGAGACGAGGAACTTTTTCTCACAGAGAGTTGTGAATCTATGGAATTCTCTGCCTCAGAGGGCAGCGGAGGCCAATTCTCTGGATGCTTTCAAGAGAGAGCTAGATAGGGCTCTTAAAAATAGCGGAGTCAGCGGATATGGGGAGAAGGCAGGAACGGGGTACTGATTGGGGATGATCAGCCGTGATCACATTGAATGGCGGTGCTGGCTCGAAGGGCTGAATGGCCTACTCCTGCATCTATTGTCTATTGCCCCCACCTCTGCAAAATAACCCCACCAGCCATCCCACTCCCCACCCCTCAACCCACCCCCGGCCATGTGCAAGTGAAGACACTTTGACAGCATGACTTCCTGGGCAGTGAATCACCCCAGCAAGTAGTGAGTGATGCTATCCCAATGCGAGCCTCTCTCGTCTGCTTGCCACGCCCTGGCGCGCCCACACAGACGTCTGCCAACTGTTGTCTCAGCTGCCTCTGGTCAACACACGTGCTCCTCAACATCTCACACCCTCCCACCCACCACCAGATTCCTCAAACTCCTGTTCTCAGCCAGCCCTGCCCCTGCCCCAACTTCCCCATTGCTCTAGAAAGACAGACACAAAAAACTGGGGCAACTCAGCGGGACAACTCTGGAGAAGGAATGGGAGATGTTCTGGGCCGAGACCCTTCTTCAGACTGAGAGTCAGGGGAGAGAGAGACACGAGAGATATAGACAGCGATATGGAGATAAAGAATAAATAAACGAAAGAATGGAAACATGTTCCCGATGTTGGGGGAGTCCAGAACCAGGGGCCACAGTTTAAGAATAAGGTGTAAGCCATTTAGAACGGAGACGAGGGAACACCCTTTCTCACAGAGAGTGGTGAGTCTGTGGAATTCTCTGCCACAGAGGGAGCTGGAGGCAGGTTCTCTGGATGCTTTCAAGAGAGAGCTAGATGGGGCTGTTAAAAATAGCGGAGTCAGGGGATATGGGGAGAAGGCAGGAACGGGGTACTGATTGTAGATGATCAGCCATGATCACATTGAATGGCGGTGCTGGCTCGAAGGGCCGAATGGCCTCCTCCTGCACCTAGTGTCTAATGAAAGATTGCGATGGGTGCAGTCTGCACTCCTGTCCAGAGCTTGGAATCAGAGTAGCATTGTCGTTCCTCCAACACCCGCCCCAGGGTGTGACACGCCTTCGATTACTATTCACCAGAAAATGAACAGCTTTCAAGTAGCACCAAGACATTAAGCCAAAGTATTTTTCAAACAATGAAGCACTTTAGCAAGAAGACAGACACAAAAAACTGGAGTGACTCAGCGGGTCAGGCAGCATCTCTGGAGAAAAAGGAATAGGCGAGGTTTCGGGTCAAGACCCTTCTGTTCCCCGAAAACCCATTCCTTCTCTCCAGAGATGCTGCCTGACCCGCTGAGTTCCCCCAGCTTTGTGTGTGTCTGTCTGCCTTCGGTTTAAACCAGCATCTGCAGTCCCTTCCTGCACAAGTACTTTAGAAATCTGAAGATTTGTCCAAATATTATCCCCAGCACAAGTTGAGGTTTACAGAATTAGTTAGACAGGTTATTAAGTTTGATAATAAATTATGTTACTTTTTCAGGCAGAGATTTAAGACTCACTTTAAACAGTGAAATTTAGACAATTCACTGCATTGAATCTGCCGTCATTAATTACACGGTTAATATATGTTACATTAATTACTGCAGTTTGAGCTGCCAAATTTGGATTATGCTTTAGTTAGAATAGAATAGCACCTACCCGCGCGTTCAGCCAGTGAACTAATAGAGACTAAATCAGCTCCAAACTTTGCTCAAGTTGGCGGGTGTGGCTCTTAAATACCAGCTGCAATGTGGCCACATCAACACTAGCTCGATCCCCACCCCTCCCTCCCCAAGCCCATCCCTGCCTGTGTTGCAACGGACCCAATGTGTAGGAAGGAACTGCAGATGCTGGTTTAAACCGAAGATACGCACAAAATGCTGGAGTAACTCAGCGGGACGGGCAGCATCTCTGGGGAGGAGGAATGGGTGACGTTTCGGGTGGAGACCCTTCTTCAGTGCAAACAATGATCCCCAAGACAGGAGGATGATTACACTTCCACCCAAAAACCCCCCACAAGGAAACCCCACCACTTTAACACTCCTCACTATCCACAGACTGAAGCTGCTGCTTATGAACGGAATAACACGCGAGGTTAAGTAAAAGCCAGCAGCTCATTCCTGATGCAGTCTGTCTGCTTGTGAAGGGCAATATTGTACAGGCATTTGGCAGAGTCCCAGCTAACTAACTCCCTGCCTGCAACCCACACAAAACATTAGCCTTGACAAGGATTGCAATATAGACAATAGACAATAGGTGCAGGAGGAGGCCATTTGGCCCTTCGAGCCAGCACCGCCATTCAATGTGATCATGGCTGATCATCCCCAATCAGTACCCCGTTCCTGCCTTCTCCCCATATCCCCTAACTCCGCTATCTTTAAGAGCCCTTTCTAATGGGCCTGTCCCACTTAGGCTATTTTTTAGACAGCTACAGACGACTAGTTTGTCGCCACGGTTCGCCGGTTGTCGCCGGGCGCAGACTCCTCAGTCGCGCGACAAGTCGCAGCGTCTTTCTGCCGCTGCTAAATTTGCATCAATGTTGACAATTTTTCGGCGACAGTGGGTTTGAGGCCAATGAGCGTAGCTTGACATCTCCAGACGTAGGCGCTGTCATAGGTTGTCGCCAGGATGGCGTAGGTGGTGCCGAGAAGTGGCGGTCCTGCCTCGCACCTGCGGCTCACCTGCAGCCCGTTTTGTCTTTTCTATTTGTCCCGTTTCAGTTTATGTTAGTTTATTTTGGTTGTGTATGTGTGTGTGGGAGGAGGGGAGCGGGGAGAAACATGTTTTTAGTCTCTTCCTTCAGGGGGATGCGACCTTTTCTTGTCGTATCCCCCGTCTCTGTCTCTGTCTCCGTCTGCGCTGAGACCTAATGGCGGGGCTGGCGGCCTCCAACTGGGACCGACCTCGAGGCTCCGGAGGCAGAGCCGGGACTTACTAACGCGGGGCTGTACGACTTCGGGGCCGTTGCGTTGTGGCGGCGGCGGCGGCCCAACTTCAGAGGCTCGACCGCGGGCCCAGTGGACGGCAACGTCGGGAGCTCGCAGGCCCAGGTTGGTGACCGGTTCTCCGGAGCTCCCGCAACAACAGCTTCGTCCGCTGCACTGGAGGGCGGCAGCTTCGACCGCCCCGGGCCGCGGAGTTTGAACCGGCCCGTTTGCGGAACTCGGATTCGGCCGCTGGACTTACCATCACCCGCTGGGGGGCCCAACATTGAAAGCTGGACCGCCTCAACGCAGAGGGAGAACAAGGAAGGAAGAGACAAGGACTTTAAGACTTTTACCTTCCATCACAGTGAGGAGGTGCCTGGTAGACTCACTGTGGTGGATGTTAAACTGTGTTAAGTGTGTGTTTTGTTATTTTATTCTATGTCCTGACTGCAAGGTATGCAATTTCGGTCAGACTGAAATGTCTGAATGACAATAAAGGATACTTTCATACTTTCATAGGTTATCGCCGGTTTTTCGGCGACCGGCTACGACTATGACAGTCGCCGGCAGTTGCCTAAAAAATCGGCAAGTGGGACAGGTCCATTATTCTCTCTTGAAAGCATCCAGAGAATTGGCCTCCACTGTCGTTTGTTTTACTTTGTATTACGGCGGTGGAATCGTTGGAATCGGTTCATATTGTACACATTATTATTGTAAATAATTGATTGCATTTATTTTTGGTTTACAGCGGCGGTACGTGGGTCATGGGGAGAACATACAAACTCCGTACAGACAGCACTCGTAGTCGGGATCGAACCCGGGGCTCCGGGTTCGATCCCGACTACGGGCGCTGTCTGTACGGAGTTTGCACGTTCTCCTCGTGACCCGCGTGGGTTTTCTCCGGGATCTCCAGTTTCCTCCCACACTCCAAAGACGTACAGGCTTGTAGGCTGGTGTAAATGTAAATTGTCCCTAGTGTGTGAATGTAGGGTAGACAAAAATGCTGGAGGAACCCAGCGGGTGAGGCGGTCATCTATGGAGCGAAGGAAATAGGCAACGTTTTGGGCCGAAACCCTTCTTCAGTGTGCAGGGTAGTGTTAGTGTGCGGGGATCGCTGGTCGGCGCGGACTCGGTGGCATGTTTCCGCGCTGTATCTCGACACTAAACTGAAACCAAATTATACAGTGAAACTAAAACATGCGGAAAACTTGCCTCCAGTGTCGACAGTGTTCTCAAACCTAAAAGATTGAATGTAGACTGAAGGAACTGCAGATGCCGGCTTCCACAAAGAGACACAAAGTGCTGGAGCTTGAGCTGTGTCTCTGTCTCCAGACAAATCTCACTTCTTTGCAAAACCAGTGTAACGTGACTGATTAAATGAGTTCCTTTAGCTCCAGTTTCTTCTTCCACGCTGAAGATGGAGCCAAGGCTGAGGGGGGCACTGTTACAATGAATACTTTCGTTTTAATGAAGCACTTTATAGATTTATAAAGTGGTTCCTAGTCTGCTGGAGAGAGTGGTGGCATTGGACAGGGTCCAGAGGAGGTTTACGAGAATCAAGGTGAGCGTTTGAAGGCTCTGGGCCTGTACTCGCTGGAGTTTAGAAGGATGAAGGGGTATCTCAATGAAAGGCGAAGATGGAATGGACGTGGAAAGGATGTTTCCAAGTGAAGTCGTCACATTTATTTCTACAGCACATTTAAAAACCAACTCTCGTTGGCCAAAGTGCTTTACATTGGTGGAGGTACTAACGTTGATTTTGATTTGATTTGATTTTATTACTTGTCATTCGAACCTCAGAGAGGCTCAAACGAAAACTCCGTTTCTACAAGCCATACAAACAAACAAACAGAACAATTCATAAAAAAACACGCAAACAATTAAATTCACACAAACATCCATCACAGTGGATCTCCTCCTCACTGTGATGGAAGGCAAAGTTCTTCTCTCTCCCCCGCACCATCTCTCTCCCGATGTCGATGCCCCAGGCGGGCGGTGTTAAGTCCCATGTCCACTGTGGCCGCGCTGGGCGATGTACGGCCCCGCTCCAGGCCCAAAGTCACAAAGTTGGAGCCCCCGGCGGGCGCTGGAATGTCCCGCAGCCATTAAAGCCGTTAGGACTAACGTTATACAACATTGGTTCATAGATTAAGTACATACATGAATACATACATATAGCCCTCCCTCAGAGGACGTCAAGAAAGGCTTGAGAGTAAAGATGAGTTTTAAGTCTCGACTTAAAGGAGTCGATGGAGGGGGCAGTTCTGATGGGAAGAGGGAGACTGTTTCCAGTAATGGGAGAGTCTCAGTATAAAGGACGTAGCTTCAGAATGGAGACTTTAGATTTTAGAGATACAGCGCAGAAACAGGCTCTTCAGCCCACGCATCTGCACTGACCAGCGATCCCCGTACACTCACACTGGGGACAATTTACAATTATACCAAGCCAATTATCCAACAAATCCTGTACGTCGTTAGAGTGTGGGAGGAAACCGGAGCAACTGATGAAAACCCACATAGTCACAGATAGAATATCGAAACTCCATCCAGGCAGCACCCGTAGTCAGGATCGAACCTGGGTCTCTGGCACTGCTGCACCACCGTGCCCCCCCCTGGAGGTGAGGAGGAATTTCTTTCGGCAGAGGTCGGTGAATCTGTGCAAAAATAAAGCCTTTCACAGTACCTCAGTGACAATAAACCACACTAAGCTGGATTTATTGCCACAGACGGCTGTGGAGGGCAAGTCATTGGGTTTTGTTAA
This sequence comes from Okamejei kenojei, assembly GCA_035221665.1. Taxonomy (NCBI): domain Eukaryota; kingdom Metazoa; phylum Chordata; class Chondrichthyes; order Rajiformes; family Rajidae; genus Okamejei; species Okamejei kenojei. The sequence continues at coordinate 3,123,867 of CM069169.1, read as the reverse complement.
GGTGGAGATTGATAGGAAGGGCAGCAAAGGTAACAGGGAGAAGGCAGGAGAATGAATTTTGGAGGAAATTAGATCAGCCATGATTGAATGGCAGAGTAGACTTGATGTGCTGAATGGCCAAATTCTCTTCCTATGTCTCATGCTACCCTGGCATTAAGTCATTGCCTCTCCAATCCATACCTGGCTGATTGTCTCCTTCTCCCCAGCTTCAGGTGCTGCCTGTGCAGAGTTTGCACGTTCTCCCTGTCAGCTGCGTGGGTTTTCAACTGAAGCTCTGGTTTCCTCCCACACTTCAAAAACGTACAGGTTTGTGAGTTAATTAGCTTGGTATAATTGGAAACTTGTCCGGAGTGTGTGACGGATAGTGTTAGTGTGCGGGGATCGTTGGTCGGTGAGGTCAAGGTGGGTCGAAGGGCCTGCTTCCACGCTGTATCTCTGAACTACAATGAGTACACCCCACACTGACCTCACTGTCCTCCATGTCCTTCCCCTTGCTGAATGCCAGTGCAAAGTGAGTTACCAGCTGGAGAGAGACCGAGAAATGCTGGGACCACCAGGCGAAAGAGGCACCATGAAAACAGTCACGTGATGGACTTGTGGAAGCAGTGCTGTAGATAATGTGTAGGAAGGAACTGCAGATGCTGAAGGTAGACACAAAATGCTGGAGTAACATAGAAACATAGAAAATAGAAAATAGGTGCAGGAGTAGGCCATTCGGTCCTTCGAGCCTGCACCGCCATTCAATATGATCATGGCTGATCATCCAACTCAGTATCCTGTACCTGCCTTCTCCCCATACCCCCTGATCCCTTTAGCCACAAGGGCCACATCTAACTCCCTCTTAAATATAGCCAATTAACTGGCCTCAACTACTTTCTGTGGCAGAGAATTCCACATATTCACCACTCTCTGTGTGAAAAATGATTTTCTCATCTCGGTCCTAAAAGACTTCCCCCTTATCCTTAAACTGTGACCCCTTGTTCTGGACTTCCCCAACATCGGGAACAATCTTCCTGCATCTAGCCTGTCGAACCCCTTAAGAATTTTGTAAGTCTCTATAAGATCCCCCCTCAATCTTTTAAATTCCAGCGAATACAAGCCGAGTCTATCCAGTCTTTCTTCATATGCAAGTCCTGTCATACCAGGAATCAGTCTGGTGAACCTTCTCTGTACTCCCTCTATGGCAAGAATGTATTTTCTTACATAGCGTAACTCAGCGGGACAGGCAGCATCTCTGGAGAGAAGGAATGGGTGACATTTCAAGTCGAGACCCTTCTTCAGTCTGTTCAGACTGAGTTCTAATAAGGCTCTCATTCCGTCTGAGGTTGGACTCATTACATTGTCTCCAGAAACAGTCCCAATCTTCAGGAATCAGAACTGTCTGAGAGTTTGACAGAGAGCTGGTGGAGGCAGGTTCGATTTTATCGTTTAAAAATTAATTGGATAGGTATATGGTCGGGGAGGGAATGGAGGGTTATGGTCTGAGTGCAGGTAGATGGGACTAGGTGAGAATAAGTGCTCGGCACGGACTAGAAAGGCCGAGATGGCCTGTTTCCGTACTGTAATTGTTATATGGTTATATTAGCTCTGACAGAGTCCAGGCACCATCACCAACTCTGAGGTTCAGTGTACAGACTGAAGAAGGGTCTCGACCCGAAATGTCACCCAGTCCTTCTCTCCAGAGATGCTGCCTGTCTCGTGAGTTACTCCAACATTTTGTGTCTACCTTCCCTGTAGATAATGTCATGGCTATGCAGTGTGGCCTTGAGAAGATAAGGTGCCTGGAATGGACATTTTATCAAACCACTGTATAATGAGGAGATATGAACAGGCAACACAATTTAAAACTCTCAAGTCTGATGAAGAACAAAGATGTGTTTAGTTTATTCAGCTCTAGGAAAAGAGACAACTTGAGATAATTGAAAGTATTTATTTTTAGAGGACTGGAATATAAAAGGCAGGGATGTAATGCTGAGCCTCTATAAGGCACTGGTCAGACTGCATTTGGAATATTATGAGCAGTTTTGGGCCCCATATCTGAGGCAGGATGTGCTGGCTTTGATTGGGCCCGGAGGAGGTTTACGAGAATGATCCCAGGAATGAGTGGGTTAACACATGATGAGGGTTTGACGGCACTGGGCCTGTACTCGCTGGAGTTTAGAAGGATGAGCGGTCAGGGTGGCGCATTGGCAGAGTTGCTCCCTTACAGTGATTGCAGCGCTGGAAACCCGGGTTTGATCCTGACTACGGGTGCTGTCTGTACGGAGTTTGTACGTTCTCCCCCTGACCTGCGTGGGTTTTCTCCAAGATCTTCGGTTTCATCCCACATTCCAAAGACGTGCAGGTTTGTAGGTTAATAGGCTTGGCAAATGTAAAAATTGTCCCTAGTGGGTGTAGGATAGTGTTAATGTACGGGGATCGCTGGTCGGCGCGGACCCGGTGGGCCGAAGGGCCTGTTTCCGTGCTGTATTCTCTAAACTAAATGAGGGGGGGACCTCATTGAAACGTACCGAATGGTGAAAGGCATAGATAGAGTGGATGTGGAGAGGATGTTTCCACTAGTACGAGAGTCTAGGACAAGAGGTTATGGCCTCAGAATAAAAGGGCGTTCCTTTTGGAAGGAGATGAGGAGAATTTCTTTAGTTAGAGGGTGGTGAATCTGTGGGATTCTTTGCCACAGAAGGCTGCGGAGTCAAGTCAATGAACATTTTTAAGGCAGGGATATATAGACTCTTGATTAGTACGGGTGTCAGGGGTTATGGGGAGAAGCAGGAGAATGGGGTTGGGAGGGAGATAGATCAGCCATGATTGAATGGCAGAGTAGACTTTATGGGCCAGATGGCCGAATTCTGCTCCTATCACATGAATTTAGAAGATATAAGGTGTATGGAATGGACATTTTATAGAATAACTATAACAGGAAGGAGGTGTGAGCAGGCAATATAATTAAGAACTCTCAAGCCAGGTAAGGAACAAAGATGTGTTTTGTTTATTCGGCCCTTGGAGGAGAGACAACTTGAAACAGTCGAGAGCCTTGGGTTAGAACGATGGCTTCTGTTAGCAGATGGAAGGAAAAATAGTCGAACAGAAAGGAGTCCGAGACGTCGGCAGCAACATCCCGGGAACAAACAGCGTAAGGAGGAGGCTCGTGAGTTTGAAACTCAGAGAGGATTACCCTCTATCAACAGAGTGAATCTGGCCAATACATTCAAGGTTTCAAGGTCAGTTTAAGTAAGTAAGTAAGTAGGTTTATTGGCCAAGTATTCACATACAAGGAATTTGCCTTGGTGCTCCGCCCACAAGTAACAACATGACATACAGTGACAGTTACGAATGACTCAGAAAACACTAAACATTAATAATAATAAAACATTAATGATAAAACACCATTGATCAAGCATGTGAACCAACAAAATACCAGATCAAAGGGAGGCTACAGATTTTTGGCTGTTGAGTAGAGCAACTACTCGTGGATAAAAACTGTTTTTATGTCTGGCTGCGGCAGCTTTGACAGTCCGGAGTCGCCTTCCAGAGGGAAGTGATTCAAAGAGTTTGAGTCCAGGGTGAGAGGGGTCAGAGATGATCTTGCCCGCTCGCTTCCTGGCCCTTGCAGTGTACAGTTCACCAATGGAGGGAAGGTTGCAGCCAATAATCTTCTCTGCTGATCGGACGATTCGCTGCAGCCTCCAGGTGTCGTGCTTGGTGGCTGAGCCAAACCAGACCATGATGGAGAAGGTGAGAACAGACTCTACGATACCTGTATAGAATTGGACCATCATTGCCTGTGGCAGATTGTGCTTCCTCAGCTGCCGCAGGAAGTACATCCTCTGTTGTGCCTTTTTGACTGTGGAGTCGATGGTAGCCCCCCACTTAAGGTCCTTGGAGATGATGGTTCCCAGGAACTTAAAAGACTCCACAGATGTGACTGTGGTGTTGTCGATGGCGGGTGGGGTGGGGTGAGGGGAGCGGGAGCTCTCCTATAGTCTACAATCAATTCCACTGTCTTAAGAGCATTGAGCTCCAGGTTGTTGCAACGGCACCAGTTCGCCAGCTGTGACACTTCCTATCTGAGTTTATTGTCACGTGTACCAATTAAGGTTCTGTGAAATTCAATTCACCATACAGCCATACTAAAAAAAAAAGCAACAAGACACACAACTACATAAAAGTTAATATAAACATCCACCACAGCGGATTCCCACATTCCCATCTTTTCCCTCCCCGTGGACGGGGAATCGAGGCTCCTCCCGCACTGATGATCCCCGACGGACCGCCAACAATATCTCGCATCTCCGTCGATAAATTCAAAATAATCTAAAGAAACGTGCTATCAAACAACAAAAGAAGTAGGGGCAGACAGACTTTGGCGAGGCAGCCATTGCTGGTGCCACCGGTGGATGTCGACCGTATCTGAGCCCAGGTCATGAGCTTTGCTAATTAGTTTAGGAATGGATAATCTGGAATAGTCAAATGAGAACTTATTAGAGTCAATCACATTCGCACGGTCGGATGAAACCTTGGTTTAGAATCTTTTGACGCCGGCACTGGCCCGCGACCGCTTCGCCGGAACCCCGGCTCCTGAAGATACGAGTATCCCCGACGATCTTCGACTTCCTCCCACACTCCAAAGGCGTACAGGTTTATCGGCTAATTGGATTATTCCATTATTCCACCTCCTAGTTTAAATTCCATTTGGAATATTTTGGAGGACCAAGAAACCAAGAAAGCAAGATTGGTGTATGTGTAAATTATCCCTAGTATGTGTAGGATAGTGTTAACATATAACATATATATAACAATTACAGCACGGAAACAGGCCCTCTCGGCCCTTCCAGTCCGTGCCGACCATTTGTTTTCCCCTAGTCCCATCTACCTGCACTCAGACCATACCCCTCCATTCCCTTCACGTCCATATACCTATCCACTTTACTCTTAAATGTTAAAATCGATCCTGCCTCCACCACTTCTGCTGGAAGCTGATTCCACACAGCCACCACCCTCTGAGTAAAGAAGTTCCCCCTCACGTTACCCCGAAACCTCTGTCCCTTAACTCGGTGGGCTGAAGGGCCCGTTTTCATGCTGTATCTCTAAACTAAAGTTAATGCCAATTAATACCCTCTAGAGGTAATGGGGTTAACAAAAGTATTCAATTAATATCTCCCCTACATCCTCTGCCCCCAAGTATAACCCCCATCCTTCCCTCTCCCTAGTTATTTCCTTAAAAAACCCATGGGTTTCCCTTTAATCTGACTTGCCACCGACATTTGACATTCCCTGCTATCCTTGCCAATTCCCTGCTTCCCTGATGTTCATGCCACGGACCAAGATTAGCTCGTTGGGGCCCCTCAATGGAGGACCCTACCTGTTTTTTTTCCAAAAATAATTGTAATCACGTGTATTTACAACGCAAGCAAACCCACCCCCACCGTGATACAAAGTCAAAGAAATATTCGTAGATTCTAAATATTAAATAACTATTTCCCCGTCCTTATTAAGGATGCATTCCACCCCCCGCGGTGCTCAGCGGTCCCGGAAATCCCCCAGGGGGCGTGGAGTACCGAACCGGTGGGAAAACGGGACTGAGTTACCGGCATTGACTGCAAACGAGGAGGGACCTGGTCGCGAAGAACAAAGGGGACCCGGCGTGCGGGGGGTCCCCAAGAATAAAAGGGGGGCTCGGTGTAGGGAGGCCCCTGAGAACAAGAGGGACCTGTGGTAGTGAGGGGTGGGAGGGGGGGGGGGGGGGGGGGAAGGGGAGTAAGTTAGGGTACCATACATAAAACACCATGGGCACAGGGAGGGAGAGTAAGCAACTATCGTGGATAAAAACTGTTTTATATTTATATTATATTTCAATCAAGATATATCTCTCTAAAAATTTCTTTAAAAAGTAGAATTAGTCACTAACTTTATTTGGGACTATAAAAATCATAGAATAAATAAAAAACATTTATGTAAAGAACGGGGGGGACCAACCAGTATTTGCAAATAATAAATGCCCGTATTTCAAATGCAAGGAATTTTGCCTTGGTGCTAAAGGAATTCCGTACAGCGCTGGAAAATGAACTAAGTCAAATAAATAACAATTAATCAGTTTAAAAACATGACTAATTGGTCAAACGGAATGACAAAGTTACTATGAATGTTAATCATACTTGGAATCAGAACAAATAATTAAAGGAACACTATCGAACTTAAAATTTTGGAAAAATTAATATTAAAATTAATAATGGAGAATTGGAAAACATCAAGGAGATATGATAAAACACAATCATTGAACATATCTATAAATTTTTAATACGTACACACTTATTTCTGTTCATAGATGTGAACATACAATTTACAATAATTAGCACAGGGAGGTACTACGTAGTTAAATTAGCGGGATTTCTATTTGGTAATTAGAAGAATATCTATGATTTGAGAAATTGTGACTTATTTTAGGATAATGGATAGTACTAATCAATATCAATATGCAACTACTCGTTATAAGAGTGTACTTGGTATATATTGTTTTCTACAATAAAAAAAATATTAAAAAAAAAACAAAAAATCGTGGATAAAAACTGTTTTTATGTCTGGCTGTGGCAGCTTTGACAGTCTTTAAGGATACTTTTGTAACCTTGTCGGTGCCTCGTGGCGACTCTCTAGTGAACTGCGTCGGCAAAAACAAAGTGTTTACTGTACCTTCACGGTACGTGACAATAAAGTGTCCATTTATTACCATCGAGGGCTCGCAGTCTCGGGTTGAGACCGACATCGGGAGCTACAAAAGCTGCACGACATTCGACCAGCCCCGACCCGGTTTAGATCGCCTGGTGCGGGGGAGCTGAGATTCCCCCCCGATGCAGCACTTGATCGCCCCAACAAGGAGGCTCGCCGCCGGCTATGGGAGTGAGATGGTCCCGTCAACGGAAGGTTAGCCCCCGACCACTGGAGGACAAAGATGGGAGCAATTGAAATTTTTTTTCGCCTTCCATCACAGTGAGGAATGTGGAGGAGTCACTGTGGTGGATGTTTATGTTAAAATGTATTTTGTGTGTTCTGTTGCTTTTTATTGGTATGACTGTCTGGCAAATCAAATTCTTTGTATGTTGCAAAACATCCTGGGCTAATAAAGTATGATTATGATTATGATTTATCTATGTGGATTGCTGATCACTTGTACATTGAGCTGAGTGCTGGGAGTGTACTGCCGGCACGCAGTGTACCGAGACGCGACCGCCACACACCGCATGCGGCGACTGAGGATCGCCCGATTCGCCCGCCGCAGACTGACGATGGTGAACCTGTCGGTTGGCCCGGCTTGCCCACCGCAGTCTCCAAACCCGGCCCCGAGCCACCGGGAGTGAGGAGGGAGCGAGGGGGACTGTCGAGAGTTTTTAAAAATCTATTTTTAAACAAAAATAAATGTAATCAATGATTGCAATAACATATATACAATACCAAACAAACACACCACCATAATACAAAATCACCCCATTATCTAAACAAATGTTCTTATATACTATTACATACTTATAACCAAATATACTACTATAAGACTATATCACCATCCTTATTACGGATATATTCCATCCCCCGCGGTGCCAGCGGTCTGGAAATCTCCCCAGGGCGCCCGTGGACAGCGCATAGTCCCTCTCTAGTACCACATGGGCACGGACGTAACGCCGGGAAAGGGGCAGGCAGCCGGCTCGGGCAGGGGTCGTCCAGGACGAGGGGACCGTTGAGGGCGAGGGGGGCCCAGCAGGGGCCGATGAGAGCGAATGGGGGTCCCAGTGGGGGGGCCACGTTTGGTGGCAGGCAGAAGAGAGTCTATAGGGTCCCGACCCGAAACCTCACCCAGTCCTTCTCTCCAGAGATGCTGCATGTCCCGCTGAATTACTCCAGCTTTGTGTGTCCGTCTTCAGAAGATTGAACTGTGCAGTGAACTTTTGTACCTTTGTCTGCCCCAGTACCGTGTCAACACTCGTGTACGGTCTAGGTGAGGTTACCCAGTTGTATGCACAACAAAGCATTTCATTGTGTCCAGGTACACGTGACAATAAGTATCAGTGAAACATTGCACAGAAGCTGGAGTTTCCTAACCCAAAACGTCACCTATCCCTGTTCTCCAGAGATGCTGCCTGATCTGCTGAGATGCTCCAGCACTGTTTAGGGCCTGTCCCACTTAGGCCATCTGCTACGACTATGGCAGTCGGCGAAAAACCGGAGACTGGACTCCCCCTACGACAATGTCTACGACAAGCTGCAACAACCTAGACAATGGCAAGATACGGCAAGCTACCGACAACCGGCGACCCATTAGGACGTCCACCTACGACCACGCCTACGACAATCTGCGTCCACCAATCTACGTCCACAAGCAACGACCCAGTCGGCGATTCAGTCGCCGGTACCTGTCGCTGGTTGACGTTGGTAGTCGCCAATGGAATTCACCGAAGGCAGCACTAGCCTACATCATCCTGGCGACAACCTACGACCGCACCAACGTCAGGAGAAGTCAAGCTACGCTCATTTGCGTCGTCAACGGTCGCCAAAAAGTTTAAAACATTACAAAATTCAGCGGCGACCAGAAAAACGCTACGATTCTTTTGGGCGACTGAGGAGACGACTCACGACCATACAGGCGACACCCCTAGTCGCCTAAAAAATCACCTAAGTGGGACCGGGGCTTAAAGGGCCTGTCCCACTTTCACGACCAAATACACGACCTTTTTTATTCGTGGACATTTTTCATCAGAAAATGCTAGAAAAACGCCCCGACCTACTTGATGCCACGAGTACCTACGACTAGCACCACGACTTCCTACGACCTCGTGACGACCATGCTGCGAGTATGAGTCAAGGGCAAACTCGGCAGAGGTTGTGAATTAGGTGGTGAAAGTGGGACAGGCCCTTTAGTGTGTTTTTGGTAAACCAGCATCTGCAGTTCCTTGTGTCTCTCCCTTGGAGTTTGGAAGGTGCAATGATGGCACAGGTGAGCGACATCTCTCAGTGAGACAGGCAGTCTATCTCTCGCTCCCTGCAGAGGCCGGCCACTGGCAGCTTCCTGAGATACGTGGACATCCCTGTAATCCAGGCGTTGGGAAGTGTGGGCCAGTGAGTGTCGGTGCCATGGAGTCCTAGAGTGATACAGCGTGGAAACAGGCCCTTCGGCCCAACTTGCCCATGCCGGCCCACACTAGTACAGCATCTACACCAGTCCCACCTGCCCGCCTGCTCCTACTGTCCGGTGCAGAAACATTCTGGTGATGTTGAGCCCACGCTTGGACATTTGCTTAAGAGCAGGTGGGACTTTCCCAACTTGCAACAAGATGTTGCGCAGATTCAAGTCCTCGCTCCTACAATACTAGCATCACACTGCACAGCAATGGGCCCTTCTGCCCACCTGATCCATGCCCACTGCGATACCAGTCTAAGGTAATCAGGAATAGTAGTAGAATTGGGCCATTCGGCCCATCACGTTTACCTCGCCATTCAATCTACCTCTCCTGCCTTCTCCCCATAACCTCTGACACCTGTACTAATCAAGAAGCTATCGAGCTCTGCTTCAAAAATATCCACTATCTTGGTCTCCACAGTCTTCTGTGACACAGAATTCCACAGTTTCACCACCCTACACTACACATATCCACGTTCTCCAGAGATGCCGCCTGTCCCGCTGAATTACTCCAGCATTTTGTGTCCATCTAAACTAATCCATTTCACCTGTACTAAGATCATAAGTGATAGGAGCAGAATTAGGCCATTCGGCCCATCAAGTCTACTCCGCCATTCAATCATGGCTGATCTATCTCTCCCTTCCTAACCCCATTCTCCTGCCTTCTCCCTATAACCTCTGATTCCCTATAGGCCTGTAAAATGCTGCGCTTTTCCTATTCAAAGCACCCGTCCTAAGATGTTTTACACTTTGAATTTGTAATCACATCTGCCTCCACTACTGCCACATGTTGCGTGACTTACCCCCCTGATCTCCTTTACATCTCTCTCCTCTCACCTTAAACCTGTGACTCCTCCACCCTGGGAGAACTGTCTATGTCCCTCATAATTGTATAAACCTCCATCACGTCACCCTCAGCCTCCTACGTTCCATTGCCAAACAGATCCCTCTCTATAACTACAGCCCCACATTCCAGCCAACATCCTGCTGAATCTGTTGAGGAAGGAACTGCAGATGCTGGTTTAAACTGAAGATAGCCGCAAAATGCTGGAGTAACTCAGCGGGACAGGCAGCCTCTCCGGAGAGAAGGAATTGGGTGACATTCCGGGTCGAGACTGATAAAGGATCTTGACCTGAAACGTCACCCATTCCTTCTCTCCAGAGATGCTGCCTGTCCCGCTGAGTTACTCCAGCCTTTTGTGTCTATCCCTTCTGCACTCTCTCTAGTGCCTTCATGTGGTATGAAGACCAGAACTGTACACAATACTCTACGCAGTCCACCCAACGTTGTGTTGCGTTATGACCTCCCAACTCTTATATTCAATGCCTCAGCCTTGGAGGAAAGCACGGCAAATGCCATCTTCGCTGCCTATTCACTTTGCCACTTTCATGGATCTGTGGACATACACCACGAGGTCTCTCTGTATTTCGATGCCAATAAAACCGCTGCAGTATGATTTTACCCACATTTGCACAGTTTATCATGGACAACCTACCTCACTGCAACCATCATCGTCATACAGTGTGGAAACAAGCCCTTCGACCCATCTTGCCCGCACTGACCAACATGCCTCATCTAAACTAGTCCAACTTGCCAGATATTGGCCCATATCCCTCTAAATCATTCCTATCCATGTACCTGTCTTAATGTTTCTTAAACATTCTGATATTACCTGTTTAGTTTAGTTCAGTTTAGAGACACGGTGCGGAAATAGGCCCTTCGGCCCACCGAGTCCTTGCCGACCAGCGATCCCCGCACATTTACACTATCCTACACACACTCGGGACAATTTACAATTATACCAAACCAACTAACCTACAAACCTGTACGTCTTTGGAGTGTGGGAGGAAACCGAAGAACTTGGAGAAAACCCACGCAGGTCACGGGGAGAACGTATATACTCCGTACAGACAGCACCCGTGGTCAGGATTGAACCCGGGACTCTGGCGCTGTGGAGGCAGCAACTCTACTGCTGCGCCACCGTGCAAACCTGTCAACCCACCCAAACCATGATGCACGATAGTGGTTTTGCATCTCGCCCTTTCAACCTTATCCACTGGAGCCTCTCCAGTTCATTTTTAGTTAATTATAGTTCCCAGTAACAATGATTCCCAGTTCAGGCACCACAGCCAAGTCTAAACAGTGGGTGGCACACCACCTATTCCAGTTTAAACCTGCCCTTTATACTCTTGCGTGTTGGTTTTGTGTGAATGCTCCCACAGCCGATCTTTGTCCCATAAAGGGGCGGCCCGGTGGCGCGGGGGTCGAGTTGCTGCCTCACAGCGCCAGGGACCCGGGTTCGATCCTGACCTCGGGTGCTTCTGTACGGATTTTGTACGTTCTCCCCGTGACCGCCTGGGTTTCCCCTGGGTGCTCAGGTTTCCTTCCACAATCTAAAGAGATACAGGTTTGCAGGTTAATTGGCTTCGGAAAGGAATGTAAATTGTCTCTTGTGTGTAGGATAGTGCTAGTGTGCGGGGATCGCTGGTTGGTGTGAACTCGATGGGCAGAAGGTCCTGTTTCCGCGCTGTATCTCTAAACTAAACTCTGTCTCCTTAGACAACTCTGACTTTGCTATCTACAGCTCCGCCAATTTGCATGTCCTCTTCAATGTTACTAATCAGACCCATGTACTTTCCCATCCAAGTCACCCATACCTACGTATCTATCACCAGGTTCCTGCACTACTGATGGAGGAGGCCCTACAGAAGCCTGGAGCTCGCCTGGGTCAGGAGCAGCTCCAGTCCATCGAGCCCGTGGACCAGACCTGGAGTATCGTGTGCAGTTTTAGTCCCCTAATTTGAGGAAGGACATTCTTGCTATTGAGGGAGTGCTGCATAGGTTTACAAGGTTAATTCCCAGGATGCCGGGACTGTCATATGCTGAGAGAATGGAGCAGCTGGGCTTGTACACTCTGGAGTTTAGAAGGATGAGAGGGCATCTCATTGAAACATATAAGTTTGTTAAGGGTTTGGACACACCAGACGCAGGAAACATGTTCCTGATGTTGGGAGAGTCCAGAACCAGGGGCCACAGTTTAAGAATAAGGAGTAAGCCATTTAGAACAGAGATGAGGAAACACTTTTTCTCACAGAGAGTGGTGAATCTGTGGAATTCTTTGCCTCAGAGGGCGGTGGAGGCAGGTTCTCTGGATGCTTTCAAGAGAGAACTAGATAGGGCTCTTAAAAATAGCGGAGTCAGGGGATATGTGGAGAAGGTAGGAACGGGGATACTGATTGGGGATGATCAGCCATGATCACATTGAATGGCGGTGCTGGCTCGAAGGGCCGAATGGCCTACTCCTGCACCTATTGTCTATTGACCTTAGACTTTTTGTGACTGGCACCAAAATATGGCAACACACGCACATATGAAACAAGAGCTGCACTGTGCAGTACAGATGTGACAACAAAGCATCCTTGAACCACCTCGTGCCCAGTCTCACTATGGATCCAGTTTTGTTACCGCACCTTTAGACCGGCACGTTGGCGCAGCGTTAGAGTTGCTACCTTACAGCGCTGGAGTCGGGGGTTTGATCCCGACCACGGGTGCTGTCTGTACGGAGTTTGTACGTTCTTCCCGTGAAAATGTTGATTTTCTCCGAGATCTTTGGTTACCTCCCACACTCCAAAGACTTACAGGTTTGTAGGTTATTTGACTTGGTATTAATGTAAATTGTCCTAAGTGTGTGTAGGATGGTGCTAGTGTGCGGGGATGGCTGGTCGGTGCAGACTCTGTGGGCCAAAGGGCCTGTATCTCTAAACTAAACTAAACCTCGGTTCTTTGTGCCTTTCCAATTCGCCAAGAAGATTGTTAGTGTTTCCACAGAATGCCATCAAGTCAGGGCAGAACTTAATTGTCAGAGTGTGTGTGTTTGGAATTCACGGAGAGATGAAAGGGGCAGGTTTGGGCAGAGATGTGAGAGATTTATTGATTCCAATACAAAACTATTGGTTTGCAAGTTCACTGTTGAAGATTGGATTAACTTGGTGACGCTGATGTTATTTTTCCTGAAGAACCTGAAGGTGCAACTAGGATTGTTCCTCCAGTCACCTCCTCTCAGCTTTCTGAGGCTCAGTGCAACGTTCAATGTTTTCCTACACACCACCTATCTTTTTCTGGAGTAACTCAGCGGGTGAGGCAGCATCTATGGAGCGAAGGAATAGGTGACGTTTCGGTTCTCGACCCGAAACGTCACCTATTCCTTCGCTCCATAGATGCTGTCTCGCCCGCTGAGCTTCTCCAGCATTTTTATCTACCTTCGATTTTTCCAGCATCTGCAGTTCCTGCGCAAACCTATCTTTTTCTGGTGCTTTGACATACATTTGCCCAGTTTAGAGATACAGCGTGGAAACAGGCCCTTCAGCCCACCGAGTCCATGCCGACCCGCGATTACCGCACACTAACACTATCCTGCACACACTAGGGACGATTTACAATTTTATCAAAGCCAATTGGCTTGCAAACCTGTACGTCTTTGGAGTGTGGGAGGAAACCGGAGCTCCCATTCAAAACCCACACAGATCACGGGGAGAATGTGCAAACAGACAGCACCCGTAGTCAAGATCAAACCCGGGTCTCTGACGCTGTGAGGCAGCAACTCTACCGCTGCGCCACCGTGCTGTCCCAGTACATCATGGACAGATCTTTCACTCAGATGGCAGTGAGTATATGGAACGAGCTGCCAGCGGGAGGTAGTTGCGACAGGTACTGTAACAGCATTTAACACCTTTGGACTGGTACATGTGTAGGAAAGGTTTATAGAAACATAGAAAATAGGTGCAGGAGCAGGCCATTCGGTCCTTCGAGCTAAGACTGCCATTCATATGATCATGGCTGATCATCCAGAATCAGCTTTCCCGCCTTCTTCCCATATCCTTTGATTCCTTAGCCCCATAAGCTAAATCTAACTCTCTCTTGAAAACATCCAGTGAACTGTCCTCCACCACCTAAGGACTACCCCTTATTCTTAAACTATGACCCCTGGTTCTGGACTACCCCAACATTGGGAACATTTTTCCTGCATCTAGCCTGTCCAATCCCTTAAGAATTTTATATGTTTCTATAAGATCCCCTTGCATCCTTCTAAATTCCAGTTAATATACTGTATGCCCGGTCGATCCATTCTTGGGGCAAATGTAGGCAAACGGGACGAGCTTAGTTAGGCCATCTTGGTCAATGTAGATTGGTTATTTCCTACTAACCAATTGTTGTGCATGTTAGTAGTTACTCCGCCTAATATGCGATTTATATTACCAAGAGCTTGTTTACGTAATCAGTCTGAGTAGTTGTTAGGGACTGTAACGGCCTGCAGACCAATGCTGTAAGTGGACTTTAATAAATAAGTGTTGCATCTTGATGTGTGTACGACTCCACTCAGTACATGGTGTCAAGGAGTGAGTTTTACCTACTCTGTTCATGATTATCGGGTTCTGTTTTCTTTACATTTGTTTTATGTGCCTGTTATCTCTATCATGGCAAACTCATCTCGCCATCCTAGTCCTCTGATCTTTGATTCTGACATTGCTCAACGCTGGTGCCTTTTCGAGCGAAACTACATTCACGACATTCGCATCGTTCATCGCAACGATCCTCCAGATGTTCGTGCTTCTGTGTTACTAAACCTGGCTGGTCCTGAGGCAATGAAACGTGCGGACCATTTTATTTTGGAGCCTGCTGTTTTAGACGCAAACCGACAGATCCAAGTACCTACAGAAACGATTGGTGACCCTGCTGTCCTACTTGCAAAGTTTTTTTTTTGTAAAATATTTTTATTAGAAGTAAATACATATTAAGAAGAAATAATATAAAATCGAAAAAAAAGGAAACATATTATTCGTCACATACATTCTTAATATTTTTAAAATTTACGGTCATTCTTATTTATACTTCTATATTTTTTATTATTTTATAACAGTAGGAAGTAAAGAAAAATAATAAAAAGAAAAAGAAATAAGAAAGAAATAAAAAATCAATAAAATGAGTGGAGTATTAAGCAAGATATTCTTCATTGGAGATATATTTGTGGTCTATTGTATATAATTCTTCATCTATTCCTTCATTCAGGCTTCAGTCAGGGCCTCGAACCGGACCACCTTAGCCCTTTAAGTATTCAATAAATGGAGACCATATTCCTCTGAATTGATCTAGCCTGTCCATTAGAACAAGTCTTAATCTTTCCAGGTTACCTGCAAAGTTTAGACAGCTGTGTGACCTCCCCTCGAACTCTATTATTGAACGTACCAAGCTTTTTGCTTGTATGCAACAAGTTGGCGAGCCGATAGATTGTTTTAGTAGTGGCTTGAAACACATGGCTGCACGCTGTCATTTTCGAGATTTATGAGATGAACTGATCTGTGGCAAACTCGTTGGAGGTATGCTTAATGACAAGGTGAGAGATGAATAACTTCGTAACACTGAACTGACTCTTAATCAAGCCGAACACGCCTGTCGGATTGCTGAGATAACGGCTTCTCACACTAAATCTGTGATCTCTGCCCAGCACTCCCAGTATAGTCTCCCAGTATAGTGTCAATCTTACAGACACTCCTGTCGTAACAGGCATCCTCAGCCATTTCCCGGCCAGGCAGCAGAGAAGGTCTGGTGCTCGATGTCCTAACTGTAACTATTCTCATGTTCCGGGTCGGGAATCTGTATTGCTTATGGTAAAATTAGCAATTTCTGCAAGAAATTCAACCACTTTGCAAAATGTTGCCGTTCCCGTGCGACTCAAGGCCGAGTTTGCACCTGTTACAACGTGAGCTTGCTGATAACGAAAGCCAAGAGCTTGAGCTGCCATCCTCCACTCAGCTCTCTGAAAGTGAAGATAACAGTTCAGCCATCCACTCACTCCTTCCTTCCTCTAACGAGCAACTTGACCCTGAGGTAACCATGTTTGTGAATAACAAGCCTGGGATCGCAAAGATTGACACCGGCGCGAAATGCAATGTCATCTCGTTATCTGAGTTAAAAAAAATACGTGATGCTGAACATGTTGAAAAGGCCTCGGGCCTATGGGGTGATGTTCTACACCCGCTGATTTAAACTACATCATAGACTCGCAGTCTCATACCCTAAAGTTTTATATCGTCAAGGGGGATTCTGAAACTCTGCTTGGGAATCAAATACACAGGACAAGATGTTAAGAAGTCCCTTGTGCCAGTAGGTGGGGAGCATTTCACGACATGCATTGATTGCTGAGAGTGGTAGACGCTCAACATCAGCGCGGGGGGGGGGGATACGTATACTGGGTAACCTTCGGAACAGTTGGGCACAGGGCACATCATCAGTAGTGTACCCTTGCATCACTGGGTGTTTCGGCCTTTTATCACTATACACCCTCCACAAGGGCGGCCCGCTGCAGGATGATCAGCCATCAGCTCGTGTCCCGTGTCAAACTGCCTCAAAGATTCACCATGACGTACTTGGGGACCAGCATGGGTCTTTTCCGCTTGAGCTTAAATCCAACAGCTGCTTCTTTCAGCCGCGTCTTATGGTCTTCCACAGAGTCTGACAGTGGATTCCAAGCTCCTTCAGCAGTCTGATGGTAGATGACGCAACAAATCCTCTGCATCCCACTTCAACTGGATAAACGTTGATGTTCCAGCCACGCTGCGTTGCCTCTGCTGCACGCTTTGCGTTAGCGCAGCTTTCTTACGCTCATAGGCCTCCACAACAGAGCTCTCCCATGGAAAGCTCTGTAAGCAGCTCTGTGAATGGGACCAGAACACCAAGTCCGGCCTGAGGTTGGCTGAAGCAATTTCAGGTGGAAAGATTAGTCGGCCGATGTCCGCCCAGCATCCTCCAGTCACGGGCCCTGCATAGGTTTCCTTCTGATCTAGTGGAAGGATGTTTAGGTGTTTTCTGTCCTTCTCGGACAAAGGTTGTCGCCCTTAAGTGGGAGGGGTTGCTTGCTCTCGGAGGCAAGGAGTTGGTCGCACACCGCCTGTTCTCAAGGGCTGTTGCCAGGCTTTTTAATACCTGATTATGCCGCCACGTGTATCTCCCTTGCGTGAGGCTGGTCTTGCAGCCTACCATGATGTGTTTGAGGGTCGCTGGAGTTCGGCAGAGGGCACAGGTTGGATCCTCGCCGTACCACTGATTGAGGTTCTTTGGTGATGGAAGCACGTCATATGTCGCTCTGATGATGAAGCTGTTCTTGCTTGATTCCATTTCCCATAGTTCTTTCCAGCTGATCTTCCTCCGCTCCACACCTTCCCGCTGCATCCATTGCCCCTGTTTGGCAAGCGAGACCGCCTTTGCACTTCTTGCGGCCTCCTCCTGTCGCCGCACCTCCTCAACCACCAATGTCCTCCGCTCTGATGTTGTGGCCTTTCGCCAAGTTGGTTTACTTGTCGTAAGGCCAAAGCCTCCTCTTCCCTGCTGCACTTGCCCCACGACGTCTTTGTGCCTCAGGGCTGATGAAGCTTGCTGTACTGCATCAGATGGTGTCCACTTCCGGCCGGTTACTAGGGGCGGCACAACAGCACTGATGGTCTTGTCTCTAGAGTCCCTCAGTGTCATCTGGAGTCTTACTTTGGAACACTTGTATTCCTCTGTTAGACTAGTGAGAGGTAGTTCCAGGTCCCCTTTGCCATAGAGGCCGATGTTAGTTAGACATCGTGGGACACCGAGCCATTTCTTCACGTATGAAGTTATGGTTCGCTCCATCTTCCCCACAGTTGTTATTGTGGCTTCATAAACGGTCAGTGGCCACATTGTCCGAGGAAGGAGTCCAAACTGTAGGCACCAGAGCTTCAGTTTCCCAGGCAGTAGGGTCTGATTGATGATCTCCAGGCCGTTGACAATTTCTTGCCTTAGTTGTTGCACCTGCTCTTTGTCCTTGAGACTTGCGTTGTACCATCTGCCCAGGCTTTTTACTGGCTGCTCAGACACTGTTGGTATTAGGTCGTCACCGATGCAGAAGTCTTAAACCTTGTGCTTCGAGATTTCTTGGTTTGATTTTCATTTGGGCCCACTTGATGTTTCTACTGCAGCTTTCCAAGTAGCCGCTTGGTGCATGCTGCAGTAGTGGTTATTGTTGTCATATCGTCCATGTATGCCCTGATGGGTGGCAGACGGAGCCCAGCACTGGTTCGTTCACCGCCCACCACCCATTTTGAGGCCCTGATGATGGCTTCCATGGCCATTGTAAAGGCCAAGGGTGAGACTGTGCAGCCTGCCATGATGCCTACTTCCAAGCGCTGCCATGTTGTACTGAATTCAGCTGTTGTGAAGCACAGCTGCAGGTCTTGGAAATAGTTCTTGACCAGTGTGGTGATGAGCTCTGGTACATGGAAAAAGGCAAAAGATTCCCAAAGGAGTTCATGGGGAACTGAGCCAAATGCATTGGCCAGATCGAGGAAGATCACATGTAGGTCTCTCTTGTCCTTCTTAGCTGCTTGGATCTGGTGCCAGATCATGCTTGTATGCTCCAAGCAGCCCGAAAAACCTGGAATTCCTGCTTTCTGTACAGATGTATCAATGTAACATTGTTATTGTTACCAGATAGGTGGATAGCCTTTGTGATACAATGTTGAAAAATATTTTTCCCTCGACGTTGAGGAGACATATTAGCCGGAATTGGCTGATGTCTGATGCATCCTTTTCTTTAGGTATTAGTCCGCCGCCGGCCCTTTGCCACGCCTTAGGTATTGTTTGCTTCTTCCACACCACCCTCATGAGCTTCCATAGAAAGCGTAACACATCCGGTGCATTCTTGTAGAGCTTGAATGGTACTCCTTTTGGCCCCGGAGCTGATGCTGCTCTTGCTCGCCGGACAGTGTTCTCTACCTCTTTCCATTTCGGAGGGCTGGTGTCCAGGTTGAATTCAGGTGGTTGAATAGGCGTATCGGGATGTGGGATGACTAACTGCTCATGCCTTTTCGTGTCTTGGTGGGCCTTTTCCAGGTGTTCCTCCAATTCTTGTTTTGATGTTTTCAAAGTTCCACTTTTTTCCTTTGCGAAGAGGTCTTTGATGAACTTGAAAGGGTCTTTGTAGAACCGTGTTCTTGTGTGTTCTTTATTCTTGCGAAGTTTCCTCATGTTCTCTGCTTTTCGCAAGGTTGCCAATCGGCTCTTGATGTCCTCTTGGAGTAGCATGAGACCTCTCTCTGCGTCAGTTGCTTTTTTCCATTGCTTTTTCAACTGTCTCCTCTCTCTGATTAGCCTCTCGATCTCCTGCTGCCTCCTGGACTTGATTGGTGTTGGTAACTTCTTTCCACCTCTCCCTTTACTCACCCCAAACCGTTCTTCTCCATAGCTGTAGATTATGTTGCCCATCCTTTCAAGCTTTTCCACTGCTGTGCCCACTTGTTGCTCCAAGATATGTACAAGGTCACTGTTGACCGTCTCCCACTCTTTCTTTTCAACAGCTTTGGGCCATTTCACTCCAGGTTTGTGCCCTTTGATCTTTCCCTCCAATGGAGGTCTTTGTAGTGGTTGCGTGGGCTCCTCCACCGGCATTTCTGTGCTTGTATCACCCTCTTCAGTGACATGGGTGCTGATGCTCTGCGAACTTTGGTTTGTGTCCCGTCGCTGTGCTTCATTCGACTGATTTGACTGGTTGCTTCGTAAGAAGTACTGGTCAATGCGAGGCCCATGTCTCTGCTCTCTCAAGCTGTCATTTTCGAGATTTATGAGATGAACTGATCTGTGGCAAACTCGTTGGAGGTATGCTTAATGACAAGGTGAGAGACGAATAACTTCGTAACACTGAACTGAATCTTAATCAAGCCGAACACGCCTGTCGGATTGCTGAGATAACGGCTTCTCACACTAAATCTGTGATCTCTGCCCAGCTCTCCCAGTATAGTGTCAACCTTACAGACACTCCTGTCGTAACAGGCGTCCTCAGCCGTTTCCCGGCCAGGCAGCAGAGAAGGTCTGCTGCTCGATGTCCTAACTGTAACTATTCTCATGTTCCGGGTCGGGAGTCTGTATTGCTTATGGTAAAATTAGCAATTTCTGCAAGAAATTCAACAACTGCAAAATGTTGCCGTTCCCGTGCGACTCAAGGCCGAGTTTGCACCTGTTACAACGTGAGCTTGCTGATAACGAAAGCCAAGAGCTTGAGCTGCCATCCTCCACTCAGCTCTCTGAAAGTGAAGATAACAGTTCAGCCATCCACTCACTCCTTCCTTCCTCTAACGAGCAACTTGACCCTGAGGTAACCATGTTTGTGAATAACAAGCTTGGGATCGCAAAGATTGACACCGGCGCGAAATGCAATGTCATCTCGTTATCTGAGTTAAAAAAAATACGTGATGCTGAACATGTTGAAAAGGCCTCGGGCCTATGGGGTGATGTTCTACACCCGCTGATTAAACTACATCATAGACTCGCAGTCTCATACCTAAAGTTTTATATCGTCAAGGGGGATTCTGAAACTTGCTTGGTATCAATATAAGCCATGATCTAGGCTTAGTCTACTTTGGCCGCACTGTCCATCAACTCGTTCTCTCTGAGAGCCCCACTTGGCGAATACTCTCTCAATATAGAGAATTATTTAATGATGAGCTTGGCAAGCTGCCCCTCAAGTACAACATCGCCGTTGATCCCAACGTCACTCCTGTGGTCCGAGCACGACATCGTGTTCCGCATGCCATGCGTGACAGGGTACACAATGAACTCAAGCAGATGGTCTCCATGGGTGTTATTGCTGAAGTTACTGATCCATCTGACTGGGTTTCCACCATTGAAAAACAAGGAGGAGATCCGTATCTGTATCAACCCCAGGGACCTCAACACATCAATCAAACGCCCGCACTACCCTATGTGAACGGTAGAGGAAGTTGCTTAACAAATAGGCAACGCATCAGTGTTCTCCGTTTTGGATGCCAAAAGTTCATTTTGGCAGATTCTGCTGGACCCAGACTCGTCCAACCTTACTACGTTTGGCACCCCCTTCGACCGTCACAAATTCCTGAGAATGCCCTTTTGCCAGAGAGGTTTTCCAGTGCACGATGGAACAACTGTTTTCTGGGTATTCATGCATTGTTGATGACATTCTCGTTTACGGGCGCGACTTGGCGGAGCATGACGCTAATCTGAAGACAGTGTTGGACCATGCCCAAGACATTCAGCTCAAACTCAATCGCCTGGAGTGCAAGTTTCGAGTCCCGGAAGTTACCTACGTTGGACACTTTTTCACAAGTGATGGTCTCAGACCAGACCATCAAAGTCTGCTGCTATCAACGAAATGCCAGCTCCTACTGACGTTACGACCCTACAAAGGTTCCTTGGAATGCTCAACTACCTGGGGTAATTTATTCCCAAACTCAGCGACATATCTGCCCCCCTGCGGGAACTGACACACAAAGACACTGCATGGTCCTGGTATCTGCAGCACCAAAGAGTTTTTGATATCCTCAAGTTACAGCTGGCCAGCGCACCTACCCTCGCCTACTTCGCTTTGGGGTTACCAGTAACGCTCACATGTGATGCGTCCCAGTAGGGACCTTGGTGCTGCTTGCCTGCAGACCACTGCCGATGGCGACTGCAAGGCTGTTTCATATGCCTCTCGCACACTAACTGATACCGAACAATGTTACGCCCAGATTGAAAAAGAATTGTTCACAGTGGTTTTCGCCTGCACAAAATTCAAACACTTTATTTTTGGGAAGTCTGTGACTATAAAAACAGGTCACCATCGTGAATAAACCCATTCACAGTGCTCCGGCAAGCCTGCAACGGATGATGGCTGCTGCAGCTGTTTGATTTCAACATTGTCTTTAAAATGGCAAGGTCATGCACATAGCTGTCACGCTATCACGGGGCCCCATTCAAAACCAGCGAACAACTCTCTGAACAGGACCAGTTCTCAGTAATGCAGGTATCGTATGTTCCCACTGATTGCTTAAGCAGCCTGGCAGAGCACACGGCTGCTGGCGAGACCTTACAATTGCTGTCCGCAGTCACAAACAACACAGCAACCCGCTCACATACTTCTTGGTTCGCGATGAACTGGTGTTACAGGACAGGTTTATAGTCAAGGGCCACAAGGCAGTTGTCCCCGCCGTCCTCCGGGTCAAGAACTTTGACGGTGTCCACAGGGGCCACCTCGGCGTGGAGGCAACCTTACAAAACCATGACCCCTGGTTCTCCACTCCCCCAACATCAGGAACATTTTTCCTGCATGTAGCCTGTCTAATCCTTTAAGAATTTAATCTGTTTCTATAAGATTCTCTCTCACCCTTCAAAATTCCAGTGAATACAGCCGACCCATTCTTTCATACGTCAGTCCCACCATCTGGAAATTAACCTGGTGAATCTATGCTGCACTCCCTCAATAGCAAGAATTGGTCTCCTCAAATTAGGAGACCAATATTGCACACAATACTCCAGGTGTGGTCTCATCAGGGCCCTGTACAACTGCAGTAGGACCTCCTCGCTCCTATACTCAAATCCTCTCGCAATGAAGGCCAACATGTCATTAGCTTGGGTACACAAAATGCTGGAGAATCTCAGCGGGTGCAGCAGCATCGATGGAGCAAAGGAGATAGGCGACGTTTCAGGCCGAAACCCTTCTTCAGACTCATTAGCTTTCTTCACTGCCTGCTATATCTGCATGCACACTTCACTGCCTGCTGCACCTGCATGTTCACTTCACTGCCTGCTGTACCTGCATGTTCACTTCACTGCTTGCTGTACCTGCATGCTCACTTCACTGCCTGCTGCACCTGCATGTTCACTTCACTGCCTGCTGTACCTGCATGCTCACTTCACTGCCTGCTATATCTGCATGCACACTTCACTGCCTGCTGCACCTGCATGTTCACTTCACTGCCTGCTGTATGCATGTTCACTCATGTACCTGCATGCTCACTTCACTGCCTGCTGCACCTGCATGTTCACTTCACTGCCTGCTGTACCTGCATGCTCACTTCACTGCCTGCTATATCTGCATGCACACTTCACTGCCTGCTGCACCCTTCACTGCTGCTGCACCTGCATGTTCACTTCACTGCCTGCTGCACCTGCATGTTCACTTCACTGCCTGCTGTACCTGCATGCTCACTTCACTGCCTGCTATATCTGCATGCACACTTCACTGCCTGCTGCACCTGCATGTTCACTTCACTGCCTGCTGTACCTGCATGTTCACTTCACTGCTTGCTGTACCTGCATGCTCACTTCACTGCCTGCTGCACTGCATGTTCACTTCACTGCTGCTGTACCTGCATGCTCACTTCACTGCACCTGCTGTTCACTTCACTGCCTGCTGTACCTGCATGCTCACTTCACTGCCTGCTGCACCTGCATGTTCACTTCACTGCCTGCTGCACCTGCATGCTCACTTCACTGCCTGCAGTACTTGCATGCATTCTTCACTGCCTGCAGTACTTGCATGCATTCTTCACTGCCTGCTGTACCTGCATGTTCACTTCACTGCTTGCTGTACCTGCATGCTCACTTCACTGCCTGCTGTACCTGCATGCTCACTTCACTGCCTGCTTTACCTGCATGCTCACTTCACTGCCTGCTGCACCTGCATGCTCACTTCACTGCCTGCTGCACCTGCATGCTCACTTCACTGCCTGCTGCACCTGCATGCTCACTTCACTGCCTGCTGCACCTGCATGCTCACTTCACTGCCTGCTGTACCTGCATGCTCACTTCACTGCCTGCTGCACCTGCATGCTCACTTCACTGCCTGCATGTTCACTTCACCTGCATGTTCACTTCACTGCCTGCTGTACCTGCATGCTCACTTCACTGCCTGCTGCACTGCATGCTCACTTCACTGCCTGCTGCACCTGCACCTGCATGCTCTTCACTGCTGCACCTGCATGCCACTTCACTGCCTGCTGCACCTGCATGCTCACTTCACTGCCTGCTGCACCTGCATGTTCACTTCACTGCCTGCTGCACCTGCATGCTCACTTCACTGCCTGCTGCACCTGCATGCTCACTTCACTGCCTGCTGCACCTGCATGCTCACTTCACTGCCTGCTGCACCTGCATGCATTCACTGCCTGCTGCACCTGCATGCATTCTTCACTGCCTGCTATACCTGCATGCTCACTTCACTGCCTGCTGCACCTGCATGCATTCACTGCCTGCTGCACCTGCATGCATTCTTCACTGCCTGCTATACCTGCATGCTCACTTCACTGCCTGCTGCACCTGCATGTTCACTTCACTGCCTGCTATACCTGCATGCTCACTTCACTGCCTGCTGCACCTGCATGCTCACTTCACTGCCTGCTGCACCTGCATGCTCACTTCACTGCCTGCTGCACCTGCATGCTCACTTCACTGCCTGCTGCACCTGCATGCTCACTTCACTGCCTGCTGTACCTGCATGCTCACTTCACTGCCTGCTATACCTGCATGCTCACTTCACTGCCTGCTGCACCTGCATGCTCACTTCACTGCCTGCTGCACCTGCATGCTCACTTCACTGCCTGCTGCACCTGCATGTTCACTTCACTGCCTGCTGCACCTGCATGCTCACTTCACTGCCTGCTGCACCTGCATGTTCACTTCACTGCCTGCTGCACCTGCATGCTCACTTCACTGCCTGCTGTACTTGCATGCATTCTTCACTGCCTGCTGCACCTGCATGCTCACTTCACTGCCTGCTGCACCTGCATGCTCACTTCACTGCCAGCTGCACCTGCATGCATTTTTCACTGCCTGCTTATGGGCCACGGTTATGGTGATTGAAATGAAGGGACAAAGAAGTTAGGACACAAGACTAATTACAGAAGGCAGTACGAT
The DNA here is from genome assembly GCA_035221665.1 of Okamejei kenojei. Classification (NCBI taxonomy): domain Eukaryota; kingdom Metazoa; phylum Chordata; class Chondrichthyes; order Rajiformes; family Rajidae; genus Okamejei; species Okamejei kenojei. The sequence continues at coordinate 3,098,980 of CM069169.1, read as the reverse complement.
GGCGCAGCGGTAGAGTTGCTGCCTTACAGCGCCAGAGACCCGGGTTCGATCCTGACCACGGGTGCGGTCTGTATGGAGCTAGTACTTTCTCCCCGTGACCGCGTGGGTTTTCTCCGTCATGCAGGTTTGTCGGCTTGGCATAATTGTAAATTGTCCCGGTGTGTGTAGGACAGTGTTAGTGTGCGGGGATCGCTGGTCGGTATGTTCTCGATGGGGCGAAGGGCCTGTTTCCGTGCCGTATCTCAAAACTAAACTAAATTTAAAATAATGTTTGAAACTCAGCACAGGAGAGAATAAAAAGCCCGGGTCAGTCACACACATCCAGTGAAACTCTTCTGTGTCCTTTATTCCACTGTCTGGTGAAAACAGTCTTTACACCTCCCTTATATAATGTGCACTTGAGTGAGGAATGTGACTCCAACCCCAGCCAAGTGGGATGTGTTGGTATTTAAGTAGGAAGGAACTGCAGATGCCAGTTTAAATCGAAGGTCAACACAAATGCTGGAGTAACTCAGCGGGACAGGCAGCATCTCTGGAGAGAAGGAAAGGGCGACATTTCGGGTCGAGACCCTTCTTCAAACTGATGTCAGGGGAGTGGGCGTGATGTTTGGTCTGAAGAAGAGTCTCGACCCGTAACGTCACCCATTCCTTCTCTCCGGAGACCCTGCCTGTCCCGCTGTTACTCCAGCTTTTTGTGTCTATCTGCAGCCTTCATTCAGTCTGTCTGCTCCCTCCACAGGGGTTGTGATACAAGTGCTGCCACTGCATGTTGGCACAAGTCATTCTCATGTTTTCGCCAGGCAAGGAGGGCCCACTGCTGGAATGTGTGGTGTGTTTGATCTCAATTAGTCCAGGAGAGGGCCCAGCTTAGCTTGGCTTGGTTTGTGTGAGCATTTGAACCAGGAAGGGCTGAGTGCTGAGCGATTACATTAGAGACACAGAGTGCTGGAGTAACTCAGCGGGTCAGGCAGCATCTGTGGAGAACATGTTTCACAGAGTGCTGGAGTAACCAGTGGGTCAGGCAGCATCTGTGGAGAACATGGATTGAACAGATGGAGAGTGCGACACAGTGCTGGAGTAACTCAGCGGGTCAGGCAGCATCTGTGGAGAACATGGATAGATGACGTTTCACAGAGTGCTGGAGTAACTCAGCGGGTCAGGCAGCATCTGTGGAGAACATGGATAGATGACGTTTCACAGAGTGCTGGAGAGCGGGTTTCTGTGGAGAACATGGATTGACGTTTCACAGAGTGCTGGAGTAACTCAGCGGGTCAGGCAGCATCACGTTTCACAGAGTGCTGGAGTAACTCAGCGGGTCAGGCAGCATCTGTGGAGAACATGGATAGATGACGTTTCACAGAGTGCTGGAGTAACTCAGCGGGTCAGGCAGCATCTGTGGAGAACATGGAGATGACGTTTCACAGAGTGCTGGAGTAACCCAGTGGGTCAGGCAGCATCTCTGGAGAACATGGATAGATGACGTTTCAGGTCGAGGGTCTCCTCAGATGCCCCACATTCACTGGCCGGCTTTGCCTTGAGCTCTCTGTGTTTTCTGCATTGCCCGTCTCCTCTTCACCCGATTCTGTGCGTTCCTTCTCTTCCTCCGTTTCTTTGGCACTGGGCCTTGCTTCTGGCTGGGCTGTGCCGGCGGGAAGTGGTGACTCTTTGTCTCCGTGGTAACCGCCCCTCCTGGGCCGTGAATAACTCTCTTTGCCTTTGCCACACCCACCTGCAAACACAACGGCAGATAAGAGTTTCCACAGCGTCAAATCCCAGAGCACCATCCTCCCACACAGCTGCAAGACAATTACACAAAGCTTTCCCCTTCCCGTTTAGTCGTTCCAACAAGGAGACCTGCCAGTAATTACTCCTGCACTAACTACAAGCTCAGGCAGCTCCTGAAGAAAACTAATGTACTGTACATTAGACCAGAATTAGGCCATTCGGCCCATCAAGTCTACTCCAACATTCAATCATGGCTGATCTATCTTTCCCTCTCAACCTGTCTCCTGCCTTTAACCCTGACACCCGTACTAATCAAAAATCTCTATCAATCTCCTTAAAAATATTGAGTCTGAAGAAGGGTTTCGGCCCGAAACGTTGCCTATTTCCTTCGCTCCATAGATGCTGCTGCACCCGCTGAGTTTCTCCAGCACTTTCCTTAAAAATACCCATTGACTTGACCTCAGTGGCAATGAATTCCACAGATTCATTACCCTCCGACTAAAGAAATTAGTCTAATTTCTAAAACTACATCCTTTAATTCTGAGGCTATGACCTCTGGTCCTAGACTCTCCCACTAGTTGAAACATCCTCTCCACATCCACTCTATCCAAGCCTTTCACTATTCAGTAAGTTTCAATGACCCACCCCCCCCATCCTTCTCCTCCAGTGAGTACAGGTCCAGTGCTGTCAAATGCTCATCATATGTCAACCCAATAATTCCTGGGATAATTCTGGTAAACTTCCTCTGGACCCTCTCCAAATGCCAGTGCATCCTTCCTCGGATACGTGGCCCAAAACTGCTTTAGTTCCAAACACGTAACAGCTGGAAGGACCGGCTTCTGCAGCCCGGATGTGTAATGGCCGGGTTTAGTTTAGAGATACAGCGCCGAAACACGACCTTCGGCCCACCGGGTCCACGCCGACCAGCGATCCCCGCACAATAACACTATCAACCTACAACCTGTACGTCTTTGGAGTGTGGGAGGAAACCGGGGATCCTACAGAAAGCCCACACAGGCAGCGCCCGTGGTCAGGATCGAACCCGGGTCTCTGGCGCTGTCAGGCAGTAACTCTCCCGCTGCGCCACTGTGTCGCAGTGACTAACCACGGGATTAACCACATCAACGCTCTGGCCAAGAAAGCCCACCAACGCCTCTACTTCTCCAGTAGACTTGATAATATTGGCCAAATAAATATGTCACAAAATGGAGAATCTCTGCATTTGCAAAGCCTGTTTGTCATCTTTCTGTGAAAGGTTGCAGGGCCAAGGGCCATGGCTCCAAGGTGTCTGGATCCCGGGAGGAACGTTGAGGATAAGGTGAGGTCCAGATGTCCTCCCTATTGTTAATATGTATGAGGGTTTTGCAGAAAGAGCTGAGCTGGGTTGCAAATGCATGATCAGGATTGGTTATAGAATGGGGTGTTGTAAAGTATTGTTATTTATGTTGCAGAATCTTTGCACTGTTATCTTGTGATTGGTCAAAGTATGGAGCCTTGTTCAAATTGTTTATACTACCTGGGGAAATGTTTCTTTACTTTGGTGAACTGTCTTCCAACTAGAACCTTCTGTGGAAACAACGTAGTGGGATACTTTGTGATTGGGTTAGGGCAAGAGCGGAACTCGCTATAAAAACATGGAGGGGACGCGGGACACAAGTTTTTGGCGGCCGCGCGCGCATTCGCACACTCACCCACATCATGTCCCACCCCCATTACCTGCTGACTGACGTCTCTCTCGTCCAAACGGCGCACTCGATCAGCAGTCCCACCTCCACTGTCTCACAGAAAGCGGAGACTTTAAAATCCGGATCACAAAAAACTTGGGGGGGATGTCCCCCACCTTTCAAAACATGGAGGGGACGTGTCCCGTTTGGCCCCCCCGGGTTTTCCGCCCCCGGGTTAGGGAACTGTCAATAAATGTATTATATGATCTATATTTGTGATTTGCTTGTAGAGGTTGCCCCCCCCCCCCATCTAGTTTTGCGCAATGGGTCTGATACCCTGTAAAAGAGGGGACACCACATGGATCGATCTTCTGGAAATGCATTTGTGACTGTGTTGACTGTCTGGAGGTGTCTATTCGCCCGAGGCTTAAGGGCTTGGACGACTAGAGACATGGATCGGACCCGCGAGGTTGGTTAGGTATCGTATAGGAAGATCGTTTGTGAGTGAGAATAATGAGTTGACTCAGTGTTTTACTGAACTGGACTGACGGGGTAAGCTTTAGGAGCATAATTACAGACTAATGATGTGTAGAAGGGAGTAGAAAAGTTGAGAGGTCACGCTGCAGTTATATACAACATTGCTGAGGCCACATTCACTAGTATATAGTGTTCAGTTTTGGTCACCATGTTGTCGGAAATAAGTTATCAAGTTGGAAAGGTTGCAGAGAAGATTTACGAAGATGTTGCCAGGATCAAGGGCCTGAGCTATAGGGAGAAGTTGAGCAGGCTAGCACTTTATTCCTTGGAGCGCAGGAGGATGAGGGGTGATCTTATAGAAGTGTACAAAGTCATTAGAGGAAGTGATCGGGTAGATGCACAGAGTCTTTTGCCCAGAGTAGGCAAATCAAGAACCAGAGGACATAAGTTTAGGGCGAGGGGGGAAAGATTTAATAGGAACCTGAGTGGAAACGTTTTTACACAAAATGGCGGGTGTACAGAACGAGCTGCCGGAGGAGGTAGTTGAGGCCGGTACTATCGCAATGTTCAAGAAACATTTGGACAGGTACATGGATAGGACAGGTTTAGAGGGATATGGGCCAAATGCAGCAGTTGGGACTAGTGTAGATGGACGAGTTGGGCTGAAGGACCTGTTTCCACACTATATGACTCTGTGACTAAGTTCTGCATGTCTCCAACAACTCTTCTCCCCACTTTTCTCCGAGCATCCCACCGACTCCATCTACACTTCACACTGCCTCAGGGCAGCAGCCAATACAATCTCGGACACTCACGCCCTGGTCATTCCTTCTTCTCCTCTCGCCTGTCAGGCAGAGGTTACAAAAGCTTGAAAACACCTACCACCAGATTCAGGAACAGTTTCTTACCTGCTGCTATCAGACCACTGAATGATCCCCTCTTCTACTACAGATGAGGCTCTCACCTGGGTCTCCTCTATGTTCGTAGCTCCACTCCCAATCCCCATCCTCCCACTTGTAACAATGACAGAATCCCCCTTGTCCTCACCTTCCACCCCACCAGCCGTCACATAATACAGATAATCCTCCAACATTTTTGCCCCCTCCAACGGGATCCCACCACTGGCCACATCTTCCCATCTCCTCCCCTGTCTGCTTTCCACAGAGACTGCTCCCTCCGTAACTCCCTGGTTATCACACCGCCAGAGACCCGGGTTTGATCCTGAATACAGGTGCTCTCTGTACTGTGGAGAGCGTGCAAACTCCACATAGACACCTGCTGGCCTTGTTTGTTATCAAATGGTCTCTCTGCCAATTTATGAGCATAATTTGTGGACCATTCTGATTCTTATTCTTCTCCATAATGACTTTCAAACTTCTAGAATGATTACACTATTCCTAAAATTCTCATCCACTCATTCTTCCACCACTTGCCTTGATTCAATTCCAATACAACCCTTTCTCTGGTACCATTTTCTACAAATCAACTCAATAAACTCTCCAAGATAAACTTTACACATTCCTTCCCATCTAGGTCTTTAGCACAAAGTTAGTCCATGTCAATATTGGGTCTGTACAGAGTGTGCACATTCTCTTGACTTGACTTGAAAACTATATTCTGTAGCAAAGGTTTCTAAAATTAGAGAGTATAGATAGGTAGGGAGTGGGATGATGAGTGGATCTGTGGAAGATTTATTTTCACCCAGAGGGTGGTTGGAATCTGGAACACACTGACCGAGGGGGTGATGGAGGTGGAGTCAGACAACAATAAATAAGGTTTCAAGGCACAGAGGCTATGTATCAAGTCGGCTGCCTTACAGCGCTTTCAGAGCCGGAGACGCGGGTTCGATCCCAACTGCGGGTGCTGTCTGTACGGAGTTTGTACGTTCACCCCATGACTGCTTGGGATCCCCCCCCCCTGAGATCTTCGGTTTCCTCTCACACACCTAAGACGTACAGGTTAATTGGCTTGGTATCAATGTAAATAGTCCCTAGTGTGTGTCTATAGTGTTAACGTCCTGTCCCACGGTACGAGTTAATTCCAAGAGCTCTCCCGAGTTTTAAAAAAATCAAACGTGGTAAGCACGGAGAATTAGATTAGCGGGTACGTCGGAGCTTGGGGACGTCTCTTAGCGCTAACGGCAGGTACTCGGGAAGACTCGCTAACGGCAGGTAAGCTCGGGAAGACTCGCAAAGATTTTTCAACATGATGAAAAATGTCCACGAGAACCCCGAGTACCGACGAGTGGCCATTACCGTAAATCTCCGAGTTCAAATCAGGGCAAACTCGGGAGAACTCTTGGAATGAACTCGTACCGTGGGACAGGGCTTCTTTCAGTGTGTGGGGATCGCTGGTCAGTGCGGACTTGGTGTTTCCGCGCAACATCTCTAGACGAAACTAAAAAAAGTTGTTCTTGGTCAAACACCCCAGCAGTGGTGGTGTGTACTCTGTCTCAGTCAGCACAGGGAACGGTGAGGAAACAAACCTTTTGAGCGTGGGGATTGTCCGCTGGTCTCGGTGGGAAGGTGCAGGGGGCTCTGCCGTGGTGGATGTGAAACGGCAGCAGGACGCTGGGATCCAGGGGCACCCAGGGCACGGAGAGGGTGGATGGGATCGCAGGCAGAGTGCTGTGCGCGGCGTGCAGGTTGTAGGCTGCTCTGGTGAACCTCCCTCCCAGAGACGTGCGATAAATGGTGATGGACGAGTCACCCGAAGTGTGGCTGAGCAAGTAGCGGTCCTCCGGCAGGCTGCGATTTAAAGAGAGAGAGAGAAGTATCCGTTACTGTTTAAGAAGGAACTGCGGATGCTGGATAATCGAAGGTAGACAAAAATGCTGGAGAAACTCAGCAGGTGAGGCAGCATCTATGGAGCGAAGGAAATAAGCGATGTTTCGGGTCGAGACCATGGGTCTCGTAGTCAAGATTGAACTCGGGTCGCTGACGCTGTGAGGCGCCACCCTGCCACACTAGCATTACTCAGCATTAAATCACTTTCTCTCTACACAGGTGCTGCCCGACCTGCAGAGTTTCACCAGCATTTTCTGTTGATCTCCAACTTTTTTTTTTTTGGTTGCATTTCCAACAATTCCCTGGACTGACCTCTCGAGTCGTGACCAAACCAGCCAAGTGCAAAGGTACAAACTTTAAATGTGACTCAATTAATGACATTAAATGCCAGGAGAGTTTGGCGAGGGAGTGTACCTAGTGTCCGACTCTGGGTTGGCTTATTGTGGGCTGACCTCCACTGCAGACCTGGACAGGGGGGGTGGACCAACTGGCTTTACTCTGCCAAAGCCTGCAAGGCCAGCAGCATAATCAAGGACGAGTCGCACCCTGGCCACTCCCTTCTTCTCCCCTCTTCCATCGGGCAAAAGGTACAGAAGTGTGAATACGCACACCTCCAGATTCAGGGACAGTTTCTTCCCAGCTGTTATCAGGCAACTGAATCATCCTACCACAACCAGAGAGCAGTGCTGAACTACTATCTACCTCTTTGGTGACCCTCGGACTATCCTTGATCGGACCTTGTTGGCTTTACCTTGCACTAAACGTTATTCCCTTATCATGTATCTATACACTGTAATAGCTCGATTGCAATCATGTATTATCTTTCTGCTGACTGGATAGCACGTAACAAAAGCTTTTCACTATACCTGACATTAAATTAAACTCAAACTGAACAGATAAATGAGGTCCCAGTGTCAGCAAGGGATCTTCATCACCACGATTTTTCACAAAAAATCTAAAATTTCATTTATGTGCTGTTGTAATCAGTGGCTGCAAGCATTTCTCTCACCTGTCTTATAGTCATAGAGTTGTCCAATATAGAACCTCTAGTTGATCACATCCATGCGGGCCATTTTGCCCCTCCACACTAATCCAATTGAGATTCATACTCATAGTCTTAGAGTGTGGAGACAGGCCCTTCGGCCCTACTTGCCCACACAGATCAACATGTCCCATCTACACTAGTTCCTCCTCCTGTGTTTGGCCCATATGCCTCTAAACATTTATTATCATATTTTGCAGAGATTCATAGTTACTCAGTACAGAAACAGGCCCTTTGGCCCAATTCATTCATGCTGACCAAGGTGCCCATCTACGCTAACCCCATTTGCTTGCATTTGGCCCATATCCTTCTAAACCATTCCTATCCATGCACCTGCCATAACTTCATAAGTTCTAAGAGCAGAATTAGGCCATTCAGGCCATTAAGTCCACTCCATCATTCAATCTGATCTATGTTGCCCTCTCAACCCCATTCTCCTGCCTTCTCCCCATAACCCCTGAAACCCGTGCTAATAAATAAGTTTATTGGCCAAGTATTCACATACAAGGGATTTGTCTTGGTGCTCCGCCCACAAGTAACAACATGTCAAGAAGTGTTCTAATGTTTTTTTAAAACATAATTGTTCCTGTTCTTACCACCACTTCTGACAGCTCATTCCACATAACCACCACCCTTTGTGAAAAACCTGCCCCTCAAATCCCTTCTAAATCTATTCCCACTCACCTTCAGCCCATGCCCTCTAGATTTAGATTTCCCTACCCTGGGAAAAAGACGGTGATTTTAGTTTAGAGATACAGCGTGGAAACAGGCTCTTCGGCCCACCGAGTCCGCGCAGACCCGCAATTCCAGTACACTAGCACTACCCTACACACACTGGACAACAGGTGCAGGAGTAGGCCATTTGGCCCTTCGAGCCAGCACCGCCATTCAATGTGATCATTCACAATCAGTACCCCGTTCCTGCCTTCTCCCCATATCCCCTGATTCTGCTATCTTTAAGAGTTCTATCTAACTCTCTCTTGAAAGCATCCAGAGAATCGGCCTCCACCGCCCTCTGAGGCAGAGAATTCCAGACTCACAACTCTCTGTGTGAAAAGTGTTTCCTCATCTCCGTTCTAAATGGCTTACTCCTTATTCTTAAACTGGTTCTGGACTCCCCTAACATCGGGAACATGTTTCCTGCCTCTAGTGTGTCCAAACCCATAATAATCCTTATCTGTTTCAATGAGATCCCCTGTCATCCTTCTAAGGGACTACCGCACTAGACCGCACTAGGGATAATTTACACTTACACCAAACCAATTAACTTACAAACCTGCATGACTTTGGAATGTGGGAGGAAACCGAAGATCTCGGAGAAGACCCACGCGGTCACGGGGAGAACGTACAAACTCCGTACAGACAGCACCCGTAGTCAGGATCGAACCCGGATCTCTGGCGCTGCAAGCACTGTAAGGCAACTTCTCTACCACTGCGCCACCATGCCTCCCTTTTTGCCCCCCCCCCCCTCGAGCTTAATCACATCGTTCCTATGGCGACCAGAACTGTACACAACTCTCCGTGCGGCCGAGCCAGTGTTTTGTAAAGTTGCAACATATGGTTGTTCCAGGTCTCAAATTCTCAAACCTGCCTGACGTGACCATCACCCAATCTACCTGTGTTGCCTCATTCAAAACTATGGACTTACCCCCCTAGATACCTCTGTTCATCCACATTCCTTAAGGCCCTGCCATTATTTAAGTTCCCAAAATGAACCACCTTATACACGACAGGATTCAATTCCATCTGTCAAAGCTCCACCCAACTTTCCATCTCATCTGTATCCTGCTGCAGTCTAAAAGGCTGAACCAAAATCAAATGGATGATATATATTTTTCCACACCATCTTCATAGAGTGATTAAGCTGGGGGGGGGGGGTACAGCATGGAAACGGACCCTTCGGCCTAACTTGCCCATGTCGACCAACATGTCCCATCTACACTAGTCCCACCGACCCGCATTTGGCCCATATCCTTCTAAACCTTTCCTATCCATGTACCTGTCCAATTGTCTTTTTAATGTTTTGCCTACCTCATTTGGCAACTCATTCCACACTCACCACACTGTGCATGAAAATAAATGCCCCTCTTAAATGCTTCCTATTAAATCTTTTCTCTCTCACCTTAAATCTGTATCTCTCGTTTATGATTCCCCTAAAAACACTGGGTAAAAGACCGCTATAAATCATCCCTCATCGTCCTGTCCTCCAAAGTCTTAGCCTGTCCGACCACACCCTTTGGCTCAGACCCTCAAGTCCAGGCAACAACCTCGTAAATCATCTCTGTACTCTTTCCAGCTTAACAACATCTGTCCTACAGCAGTGTGGCCAAAACTGTACACAATAAAACAAATGTGGCCTCGCCAATGTCTTGTACAACTGGAACATAACCTCCCAACATCTGTACTCAAAAAAGGCGCAAAATGTTGGGAGTAACTCAGCGGGACGGGCAGCATCTCTGGAGAGAAGGAATGGGTGACTTTTCGGATCAAAACCCATTTTCAGACCCATTCTGTCACCCATTCCTTCTCTCCAGAAATGCTGCCTGTCCCGCTGAGTTACTCCAGCTTTTAATGTCTATCTTGAACCTGAGGAAGGGTCTCGACCAAAAATGTCACCCACTCCTTCTCTCCAGAGATGCTGCTTGTTACTCCAGCATTTTGTGCGTATCTTCGGTTTAAACCAGCATTTGCAGTTCCTTCCTACACATTTTGTCAAGTTCCTTCCCTACACATTCTGTAGTCAATATCCAATGAGGCAAAAAGCTTCTTGTCCACAGCCTCTGAATTCTCGTTAAATCTTCCTCCATTTACTTTAGTATCTTCAGCAACTTGGAAATGTGGCATTTCGTTCTTTCAGCAAAATTATTGCTTTACATTGGAATCTGAGCACAGACCCCCTCCCCCCCACTGCACCCCCAACCCATCACCCCTCAAGCCTTCTAGCCCATGGTGGCTTTGTTTAGTCTTTCATTTTGCTCTTTGCCCAATAATCAGTTCTCAATCTATATCAGTACGTTATCAGTTTCAGTTTATTGTCAAAGAGCTTTTGTTGCATGCTATCCTGTCAGTGAAAAGACAATACATGATTATAATCGAGCCATTGGGGTGGGAGAAGGCAACCTTCACGTGGTCCGCCCTGTTTCGACGAATGCAATTAACCCGGCGTGCACAATCAAATAAGATCAAATAGAACAAGTTGTCCCACAACAATAGACAATAGACCATAGGTGCTGGAGTAGGCCATATCAAGCCAGCACCGCCATTCAATATGATCATGACTGATTGTCCCTTATTGGTAATCCCTAATCAGTACCCTGTTCCTGCCTTCTCCCCATATCCCCTGACTCCGCTATTTTTAAGAGCCCTCTCTAGCTCTCTCTTGAAAGCATCCAGAGAACCGGTCTCCACCGCCCTCTGAGGCAGAGAATTCCACAGACTCACCACTCTCTGTGAGAAAAAATGTTTCCTCGTCTCCGTTCTTAATGGCTTGCTCCTTATTCTTAAACTGTGGCCCCTGGGTCTGGTCTCCCCAACATCGGGAACATGTTTCCTGCCTCTAGTGTGTCCAAGCCCTTAACAATCTTATATGTTTCAATGAGATCCCCTCTCATCCTTCTAAACTCCAGAGTGTACAAGCCCAGCAGCTCCATTCTCTCAACACAGGACAGCATATGATTCTTCACATATGATTCAACTTTAGGCTGTGCACGCCAAACGCAAGAAGAAGATTGAGCCACTGATGTTAGGCCAATAGGAGAGGAGTTCACAACTTCCCCTCACCCACATCGGAGCTGCCATAACGGGGGTCTGGGAGGAGCGGAGCGGAGTGGCAGTGCTGAGCAAACTCGTTCGCTCACTGAGTCGGTGAGCCCATTCGGTGGCTACTCTCCCCACGCCCGCTCGCTCTCCCTCCCCTCCCCACTGTCCCTGTGACCCTTCCGTTCCGGAGAAAACAATTCAAGTCTGTCCAACCCCTCCTTACAGCTGAAATCCCCTAATCCAGGCATCATTCCGGTAAACTCCCTCTGCGCCCTCTCCAGAGCCTCTACATCCTTCCTGTAACGGGGCGACCAGAACTGCACGCAATACTCCAAACTCAGCCAAACCAATTTCTTATAGAGCTGCATCATGACATCCTGACTCTTATACTCGATGGCCTGACCAATGGAGGCAAGCATACCTTACATTTTCTTTACCACTTTATAGAAACATAGAAAATAGGTGCAGAAGTAGGCCATTCGGTCCTTCGAGCCTGCACCGCCATTCAATATGATAATGGCTGATCCTCCAACTCAGTATCCTGTACCTGCCTTCTCTCTATACCCCCTGATCCCTTTAGCCACAAGGGCCACATCTAACTCCCTCTTAAATATAGCCAATGAACTGGCCTCAACTACCTCCTGTGGCAGAGAATTCCACAGATTCACCACTCTCTGTGTGAAAAATGATGTTCTCATCTCGGTCCTAAAAGACTTCCCCATTATCCTTAAATTGTGACCCCTTGTTCTAGAGTTCCCCAACATCGGGAACAAAAATTGCGTACAGTTTTGGTCTTCTAATCTGAGGAAAGACATCCTTGCCATAGAGGGAGTACAGAGAAGGTTCACCAGACTGATTCCTGGGATGGCACGACTTCCATATGAAGAAAGACTGGATAGACTCGGCTTGTACTCGCTGGAATTTAGAAGATTGAGGGGTGATCTCATAGAGACTTACAAAATTTTAAGGGGTTGGACAGGCTAGATGCAGGAAGATTGTTCCCGATGTTGGGGAAGTCCAGGACAAGGGGTCACAGTTTAAGGATAAGGGGGAAGTCTTTTAGGACCGAGATGAGAAATCGTTTTTCACACAGAGAGTGGTGAATCTGTGGAATTCTCTGCCACAGAAGGTAGTTGAGGCCAGTTCGTTGGCTATATTTAAGAGGGAGTTAGATGTGCCCCTTGTGGCTGAAGGGATCAGGGGGTATGGAGAGAAGGCGGGTACAGGATACTGAGTTGGATGATCAGCCATGATCATATTGAATGGCGGTGCAGGCTCGAAGGGCCAAATGGCCTGCTCCTGCACTTAATTTCTATGTTTCTATGTTTCTATCATAAAAATAAAAGTTCTTTAGTAAAAATCTTCTCCTCATTTTCAGAATTTTAATTTATTAACACAAGCTGTTCCCCCGCAACGTTGATTACACTGCGGGTCGGGTCAGGTTACAGAAATGGATGAAAAAAAGGCCCACGTTCTGTTCCGTTGCGTACTACACGTCAGCCCATTGCATTTAGCAGGCGTGGTCTATCTTGCTCTGCTATAGGATCTTTGAGTAAAACTAGCAGGATGACTAAGGTGGGGAGGGATGGAGAGAGAGGGGATTCCTGGGTTACTTGAAGTTAGAGAAATCAATATTCATACCACTGGGGTGTAAGCTGCCCTGGCAAAATATGAGATGCTGTTCCTCCAATTTGTGCTGGGCCTCACTCTAACAATGGAGGAGGCCCAGGACAGGAAGGTCAGTGTGGGAATAGGAGGGGGAGTTAAAGTATTTAGCAACTGGGAGATTGGGTAGACCTAGACAGACTGAGCGGAGGAGTTCAGTGCGACGATCGCCAAGCCTGCGCTTGGGGTGGGGTGATGGGATGGAAAATTGGATAAGTAAGTATGCAGATGATACTAAGATAGGTGGTGTTGTGGATAATGAAGTAGATTTTCAAAGTCTACAGAGAGATTTGGGCCATTTGGAAAAGTGGGCTGAAAGATGGCAGATGGAGTTTAATGCTGATATGTGTGAAGTGCTACATCTTGGCAGGACAAATCAAAATAGGATGTACATGGTAAATGGTAGGGAATTGAGGAATGCTCTGGAACAGAGAGATCTAGGAATAACTGTGCATAGTTTCCTGAAGGTGGAATCGCATGTAGATAGGGTGGTAAAGAAAGCCTTTGGTGTGCTGGCCTTAAATCAGAGCATTGAATATAGGAGTAGGGAAGTAATGTTAAAATTGTACAAGGCATTGGTAAGACCAATTCTGGAGTATGGTGTACAATTTTGGTCGCCTAATTATAAACATAATTAGGAATTATAGTAAGAATGCCAACAAAATAGAGAGAGTACAGAGGAGATTTACTAGAATGTTGCCTGGGTTCCAGCAAATAAGTTACAGAGAAAGGTTGAACAAGTTAGGTCTTTATTCTTTGGAGCGCAGAAGGTTAAGGGGGGACTTGATTGAGGTCTTTAAAATGATGAAAGGGAAAGACAGAGTTGACGTGGATAAGCTTTTCCCATTGAGGGTAGGGAAGATTCAAACAAGAGGGCATGACATGAGAATTAAGGGACAGAAGTTTAGGGGTAACGTGAGGGGGAACTTCTTTACTCAGAGGGTGGTGGCTGTGTGGAATGAGCTTCCAGCAAAAGTGGTGGAGGCAGGATCGATTTTAACATTTAAAAATAAAGTGGATAGGTATATGGACGGGAAGGGAATGGAGGGGTATGGTCTGAGTGCAGGTAGATGGGACTAGGGGAAAACAAATGGTCGGCACGGACTGGAAGGGCCGAGAGAGCCTGTTTCACTGCTGTAATTGTTATATGGTTATATGGTCTCGCCGATATACCTGGAACAACGGATACAGTAGATGAGGTTGGAGGATGTTCAAATGAATGAAGAGTGTTTAGTTGTTATACATACCACCATCAGAACAATTACCCTTTTTCCTTGCTGCACCTTAACAGCTCCATTAATACAATAACATACAGATATATAATTTGTAATTTTGTAAAACATTGAATAAATGAATGCCCAAAAAAATCAAAGTCGTCTGTGCAACCAAGAGAGTTGAGAGAAGTTCATCAAAGAGCATGAAACACACTGCGGTTGAGTGAGGGATGTTTGAAGGGCTCAGAACTGAAATGTTTGATCAAAAAATGCCAAGATGCCTGCAACGTTCTGCAAAAAGATTAAGAACAAAGCATAGTATTTCATATTCCTCAGAACAGGTATTTTCAAGTCAGACTGCTGTGACGTGCCTGTACAGGGCAGCAGATCAACAAGGCTACACCGTGTCTCTGCTGAGTGAGGGTGTGGTGCTGCAAGATTAGTCCCTGTTCTATTATCTAAAGGGGCTGCTCCTTGCCTTCTGGCTGCACCTCACACCCACCATCCTCATCTCTGGACACCCTGTGCGTAGGGGAGAGGGTAGGGCCGAAGATGTCCTGGTTTGAGTTTGCTCCTGGGCCTGAGCTCACAGCTCACGGAGAGGGACTACGTGCTGTCCATGGGCACCCTGGGGGATTTCCGGGATCTAATTACTTTGCAATATTTTTAAACACCTCTTTTCGCTTCTTCATTCTCGAGTATTGCGTATAGATTGATGATTTAAAAAAATGAATTGAATCCATTTTTAAATAAGGCCGTAACGTAACAAAATGTGGAAAAAGTGAAGGGGTCTGAATAAGTTCTGAATGCATTGCATCCACCCTGAGAAATAGGTTCTGACTATAGAAAATAGACAATACACAATAGACAATAGGTGCAGGAGTAGGCCATTCGGCCCTTCGAGCTAGCACCGCCATTCAATGTGATCATGGCTGATCAACCCCAATCAGTACCCCGTTCCTGCCTTCTCCCCATATCCCTGACTCTGCTATTTTTAAGAGCCCTATCTAGCTCTCTCTTTTGCCCCTGTCCCACTTAGGAAAGCTGAACGGAAACCTCTGGAGACTTTGCGCCCCACCCAAGGTTTCCGTGCGGTTCCCGGAGGTTTTTGTCAGTCTCCCTAATGGTCGAAAGTGGTTTCCGTTTTAAAAGCCGGTTGCGATGCTAGTTGAAGGTGGTTGCCGGAGGACAAGAACCTCCGGGAACCGCACGGAAACCTTGGGTGGGGCTCAAAGTCTCCAGAGGTTTCCGTTCAGGTTTCCTAAATGTGACAGGGGCATAAAAAGCATCCAGACAACCTGCCTCCGCTGCCCTCTGAGGCAGAGAATTCCACAGACTACTTGGTTCATCTATGCCTCATAATTGTGTGTGGACTTCCATCGTCTCTCTTCAGCTCCAGCGTTTTAGAGAAGGCAACCCAAGTCTGTCCATCCACTCCGTGCGGCTAATTCCCTCCAGTCCAAACAGTATTCAGAGCGGCTGTGGGAGGGAGTGCACGGCCTCGACGGGGGAGTGGCCCTGGAGGCCCTGCAGCAGCCTGGGGCTCGGCTAGACCGGGCGCCGCTCCAAGAGGCCGAGTGCGTGGACCTGACGCGGCCTACAGCGGCGGAGGACACCACGGCTACGCTTGGCCAGGCCGACCCTGCAACGTCGCCATGACAACGGGCCTTCATGGTCAGGTCACGATCCCTGCACTTACAACAACTGGGACTTGGAAATGGGGCCAAACTGGCGACTCTGTAGACTGTCAGTGTACTGCTGCTGCACACTTGTACTGTATTTGAGATGCTTATCCAAGATGTATCTAGACAAAAATGCTGGAGAAAATCAGCGGGTGAGGCAGCATCTATGGAGCGAAGGAATAGGTGACGTTTCGGGTCTCGCTCCATAGATGCTGCCTCACCTGCTGAGTTTCTCCAGCATTTTTGTCTACCTTCGATTTTTCCAGAATCTAGAGTTCTTTCTTAAACAAGATACAGTTCAGTACACGTATCACTATACATAATCACTTAAAGATACATATTAGATCAGCATGGAGTCATACAGTGTGGAAAAACCCCACCACACTGCTCCCTACCCCCCCACACTTACTCCACCCCTACCCCATACAGCATTGTCTCTTTCACATACTTCTCGCACCAGACGCGCACGTTTCGCAGCAGGCGCGCACTTATCGAAGCAGGCTCGCACTTTTTGCACCAGACGCGCACGTTTCGCAGCAGGCTCGCACTTTTCGCAGCATGCTTGCACTTTTCGCACCAGACTCGCACTTTTCGCACCAGACTCGCACGTTTCACACCCGATGCCCCACCATGCTCCCCCACCGCACTCCCACCCAGAGCTGCCCCACCACTCACTACTGCCCACCCTCCGCACTACCGCACCCCTCATCCCACACTGTTCCGCCACCCATTCCGCTCCCTACCACCACCCGACACTGCTGTATGTCCACAGCTCCCCCACCCTCCACCCAGAGCTACCCTAGCACCCATTACGCCCCGCCACTATTACACTGCCCTCTACATCCGACCAAGGTTTGCCCATGGTGTCGGGCCCAAGACTGTGAGAGCTTTGCATGAACACATCACGAGGTCTGGGCATCACACACCACTCACCTCGTCAGCTTCCTCAGTATATGGTGAAGGATGTTTATCGAGTTGATGGGGCTGCAAGGACAAGAAAGGTTAGCATTAAAAATCTCAACAACATAGAAGGGGAAAAGGAAGCAAATGTTGGTCACAGTGGAGCCAGTCTGAAGAAGGGTCTCGACCCGAAACGTCACCCATTCCTTCTTTCCGTTTTGTGTCCACTCGTTATCACCTCCCCCGCAGTCAACAATGGACCACTGTGAGCTCCAACTTTCCTTGATCATTGTAGACACAAAAAGTTGGAGTAACTCAGCGGGACAGGCAGCATCTCTGGAGAGAAGGAACGGGTGACGTTTTGGGTCAAGATCCTTCTTCAGTAAAATTTTTTTGCATGGCTCATTAATTTGATCCATGTGCCACCTATATCTCTTGTTTCCCTCTCCCCTGACTCTCCACCTGAAACGTCACCCATTCCTTCTCTCCAGAGATGCTGCCTGACCCACTGATTTACTCCAGCTTTTTGTGTCTACCTTTGGTGTAAACCAGCATCTGCAGTTCCTTCCTGCACGTGTATATGAACACTCGTGTTGTCTTATGCCAATGCGAATGTTTCACCATTCACAGTAACAGAGTGGCTCCACTGATCCAACCTGGTCTACTCTTAGCATGAAGTGGTGAAGATTGCTGGCTGTCTTAAACAATCCTTTACAGGAGCCCAAACAAGTTCTATATCTTACTGACATATTTAACTAATTGAATTGAAAAATACAGGGTTGAAACAAGCCCTTTGGCCACCGAGTCCATGCCGACCATCGATCACACTAGTTCTAGAAGATAGACACAAAAAACTGGAGTAACTCAGCATCTCTAGAGAACAGGAATAGTGGTCTTTTTGACCCAAAACGTCACCTATTCTATTACTCCACAGATGCTGCCTGACCCTTTGAGTTACTCCAGTTTTTTGCGTCTATCTTCGGTGTAAACCAGCATCTGGTAATGAGTTCCTTCCTACACATCTACACCTACATACTGCATCAGGACGGGAAATCATCCAATATTATAGGAAAGTGTGTCCAATTAAGTACAGCCAAGTGCATCCAATAATCTTTGACATCCGTTATAATGATTCCATACAACTTTGGAAGGTTGTTGCCATGAAACATTGACCAACGTTCTCTTCATAGATGTTGTCTGACACTCACTTCTTCCCCCAAGATCTTTTAATTTGTTCTGTCGCAAATACATTTGATAGTCCATTTTGGAAAGTCAATGTAAATCAGCCAAAATGCCTTTTCTGTTCAATTGTACATGTGTGCCACCCACAATTTCTCACATTGGCCACCACATCTGAGGAAGGATGTGCTGGCTCTGGAAAGGGTCCAGAGGTGATTTATAAGGATGATCCCACGAATGAGTGGGTTAGCCTATGATGAGTGTTTGTCGGCACTGGGCCTGTACTCGCTGGAGTTTAGAAGAATGAGGGGGGACCTCATTTGAAACTTACCGAATAGTGAAAGGCCTGGATAGAGTGGATGTGGTGAGGATGTTTCCACTAGTGGGAAAGTCTAGGACCAAAGTCTCAGAACAAAAGGACATTCCGAAAGGAAGGATAATTTCTTTCGTCAGAGGGTGGTGAATCTGTGGAATTCATTGCCACAAAAGGCTGTGGAGGCCAAGTCAATGGATATTTTTAAGGCAGAGATAGATTCTTGATTAGTACGTGTGTCAGGGGTTATGAGGAGAAGGCAGGAGAATGGGGTTAGGAGGGAGGGAGAGATCAGCCATGATTGAATAGTGGAGCAGACTTGATGGAGCAAAGAGCGTAATCCAGCTCCTATCACATGGCCTTATGATCTCTTTCAATGCTCTGCCAATAACTTTATGATTTTGAATCCGTTTAAGGTTTAGGTTTATTGTTGCACATGTACCGTGGTACAGTGAAACGCTTTGTTTATTGTCACGTGTACCAAGACATTAATTTGAAAGGTTTAAATGTTGCAATATCCAGTGATGTGTCTACTCCTCACCTTGGTCCAAAAGGATTAGACATAAATGAAGACTCTAAATAGTATAGAGTGTAACAACGCGAGTACACTAATGAGTTTAAATGGCCCACGGGTCCAGAAAGGAATCAGAGGATTGAAGGCACTGCTAGCAACAGCAAGGCGAGTCAAGGTTGTGCATACTATTTATATAAACTCTTCCCACCTCATTTCTCAGTCTCTAGCAGATAATACATACCTCACTGCCATGTGACGCTCTCACTAGCACCATAGTATAAAGCAGATTGTCAGGTTGCTTCACAGTTTGGTTTAGAAACAACTCTGCCCAAGACTGAGAGATATTGCAGAGTGAGTAGATGTAGGCCAATCCCTCACACAGACCAGCCTCCCCACCACACACTCCAACTACATTTCGTACTGCCTCGGAAAATCAGCCAACATAATCAAAGGCTTGTCTCCGTCCAACCCTGCTCCCGTCCAGCACAAGATACAGAAGCTTGAAAGTGCGCAGACCGGACTCAGGAGCAGCTCCTTCCCCTGCGTTATCAGGCTTCTGAACGGCCCTTCCATGAGCTCGGATATTGCACCTCTACCCCATTGCACATTGGACTTTGTCTCTGGAACGGATGCGCTGCAATGCTGAGAATGCCACAAACTCTTTGAATCACTTCCCTCTGGAAGGCGACTCCGGATTGTCAAAGCTGCCACAGCCAGACATAAAAACAGTTTTTATCCACGAGTAGTAGCTCTAATCAACAGCCAAAAATCTGTAGCTTCCTTTTGATCCGGTATTTTGTTGGTTCACATGCTTGATCAATGATGTTTTATCATTAATGCTTTATTATTATTAATGTTTAGTGTTTTCCTAGTCATTCATAACTGCCACTGTATGTCATGTTGTTACTTGTGGGCGGAGCACCAAGGCAAATTCCTTGTATGTGAATACTTGGCCAATAAACTTACTAACTTATACTCTGCATTCCGTATCTTCCCCTTTGCTCTATCTATTATACTTGAGTTTGACTTGATTACAGTATTGAAGCAGGGTTTCGGCCCAAAACGTTGCCTATTCCTTCGCTCCATAGATGCTGCCTCACCCGCTGAGTTTCTCCAGCATTTTTGTCTACTTAAGGGCCTGTCCCAGCAGCATGCAACTCCATGCGATGAGCGCGACCTAACGTGGTTGCTTGAGCCGTCCAGCGTCGCGGGGCCGGTCCCACTTCGATCGCCGGAGCCGTGCCCCCGCTGCCGGTTTGGTCGCGCTCTTCGCATGCAGGCGCATGCTGTTGGGAACGGCCCTGTACAGGGATCACCCGACCTCCGCGCGGCCCCCGCTGCCGGTTTGATACCGCTCACCGCATGGAGTCGGATGCTGGTAGGACAGGCCCTTTACAGTATTGTATGGTTTGTTTGCGATAGCATGCAAAACTAAACTACACTGTACGTCAGGGTGCCCCAGTCTCTTCACACATCCATGAGACATGCTGGCAGGTTAATTAGCCACTTTAGTTCATCCCTGACGTAAATTAATTTATCTTGCACTAGACATTATTCCCTTCATCATGTATCTGTACATCGTGAATGGCTCGATGGTCATCATGTATTGTCTTTCTGCTGACTGGTTAGCACACAACAAATGTTTTTCACTGTACCTCGGTACACGTGACAATAAACTAAACTGAACACAAACAAAGTTAGTGGTAAAGGGAATCAAAGGGAGCTATCTGATGGTCAGGGTGAGATGGAACAAGCAGCTACACAGCAGAGCTGTAAGGAGAGAGGCAATGGCACTGATTGAATTGCTCCTTTGGGATCTGGCATGAACATGATGGCACGAATGGCCTTAGAGTCATAGAGTGAAACAGGCCCTTCAACCCAACTGGATGCTTTTTATGCCCCTGTCCCACACTGGCCAACATGTCCCATCTACACTGGTCCCACCTGCCTGCGCTTGGTCCATATCCCTCCAAACCTGTCCTATCCATGCAGCTGTCTAACTGTTTCTTAAACGTTGGGATAGTCCCAGCCTCCACGACCTCTTCTGGCAGTTTGTTCCATACACCCACCACCCTCTGTGTGAAAAAGTTACCCCTCAGATTTCTATTAAATCTTTCCCCCTTCACCTTGAACATTTGTCCTCTGGTCCTCAATTCCCCTACTCTGGGCAAGTGATTCTGTGCATCTACCTGATCTATTCATAGACAAAAGACAATAGGTACAGGAGTAGGCCATTCGGCCCTTCGATCCAGCACCGCCATTCAATGTGATCATGGCTGATCATCCCAAATCAGTACCCAGTCCCTGCCTTCACCTCATACCCCTTGATTCCGCTAGCCCTAAGAGCTCTATCTAACTCTCTTTTGAATGCATCCAGTGAATCGGCCTCCACTGCCTTCTGAGGCAGAGAATTCCACAGATTCACAACTCTCATTGTATTCATTGCAGTTTAGAAGGATGAGGGGATATCTTATAGAAACATATAAAATTATAAAAGGACTGGACAAGCTAGATGCAGGTAAAATGTTCCCAATGTTGGGCGAGTCCAGAACCAGGAGCCACTGTCTTAGAATAAAGGGGAGGCCATTTAAGACTGAGGTGAGAAAAAACCTTTTCATCCAGAGAGTTGTGAACTTATGGAATCCCCTGCCACAGAGGGCATTGGAGGCCAAGTCACTGGATGGATTTAAGAGAGAGTTAGATAAAGCTCTAGGGACTCGTGGAGTCTAGGGATATGGGGAGAAGGCAGGCACAGTTCCAAGCTGAGAGAGGGCTGGTTCGGGCAAGGCGGTTAGTAGGTGAGGAAGGAGAGGTGTAAAGGAAGGCAGCTTGTTCCATGCTAGGGGCTTCAAAGATGTTTAGGAGACAGAAAGGATGGGCTACAGCCTCATGTCGCACATGATACCATGTGTGACTTGGGCAAATTCTGCCTCCAGATACAACCCGAGGGCTGCACAGCGCCAGAGACCCGGGTTCGATCCTGACCTTGGGTACTGTCTGTGTGGAGTTTGCACGTTCTCCCTGTGACCTTGTGGGTTTTCTCCGGGTGTTCCAGTTTCATCCCACATCCCAAAGACACGCGGGTAGGTTAAGTGGCCCTCTGTAAACTGTGCCTAGTGTGCAGTTTAGTTTAGTTGATTGTCACATACTGTGAAAAGCTTTTGTTGCGTGCTATTAAGTCAACGGAAAGACTACACGTTTACAATCGAGCCATCCACAGTGTACAGATACATGATAAAGGGAATAACGTTTAGTACAAGATACAGTCCAGGTAAATCTAATCAAAGATAGTCCGAGGGTCTCCAATGAGGTAGATAGCAACTCAGGATTGCTCTCTAGTTGTTGATACGATGGTTCAGTTGCCTGATAACAGCTGGGAAGAAACAGTCCCAGAATCTGGAGGTGTGCACTTTCACACTTCTATAACTTCTGCCTGATGGGAGAGGGGAGAAGAGGGAGTGGCCTGGGTGAGACTCATCCTTCATTATGCTGCTGGCCTTGCCGAGGCAGCGTGAGGTGTAGATGGAGTCAATGGAAGGGCGGTTGGTTTGTGTGATGGTCTGGGCTGCGTCCACAACTCTCTGCAATTTCTTGTGGTCTTGGATGGAGCTTGGTCCCAAACCGCGCTGTGATGCATCCCAATAAAATGCTTTCTACGGCGCATCTTTAGAAGTTGGTGAGGGTTCTTGGGGACATGCTGAACTTCCTAAGCTTTCCAAGGAAGAAGATCATAACTGACAGGAGAATAATTAGGCCATTCGGCCCATCATCTACTCCGCCAAGCAAGCATGGCTGATCTATCTCTCCCTCCTAACCCTATGCTTTATTGCCCATTGCTTCGATATGGGTGGTCCAGGAGAAGATGCTGATGATATTTACTCCAAGGAACTTGAAGCTTTCCGTCATCTCTACTTGAAAGCTTAGCGAGTAGATGTGAAAGTATGATAACATAGAACTAGTGTGAACGGGTGATTGGTCAGTGTGGATATGGTGGGCTGAAGGGCCTGTTTCCATGCTGTATCTCTCAACTAAACTAAAAACACGCTAAAGTAAAACATGGAACCACCAATGGAAGCATCACCATGTAGCTCCAGCCACTTACTTGAAAGATCCAAGTTTTTCTGTTATTGATGCTGCTGGGAACTGGTCAATCAACAGTATCTTCGATGTGAAGACGTCAATGTGACCTGCAATATAGCAAGGATGGATAGACTGAAACAATAGCAATAATACAGGCCATTATCAAAGGCAGAAATGAACAAACATGAACTCTTAAAAAGATGCACAGTGGCGCAGGGGTAGAGTTGCTGCCTCACAGCGCCAGACACCCGGGTTCGATCCTGACTACGGGTGCTGTCTGTACGGAGTTTGTACATTCTCCTCGTGACCAGGTGGGTTTTCTCCGGGTGCTCTGGCTAACTCCCACTCTCCAAAGTCGTGCAGGTTTGTAGGTTAACTGGCTTTGGTAAAGATTGTTGATTGTCCCTGGTGAGTACGATAGTGCTAGTGTATGGGGATCGCTGGTGGGCAGACTTGGTGGGGCCAAAGGGTCTGTTTCGGCGCTGTATCTCTGAACTAAAGTAAACAAGATGTGGAAACAAGGAACCGCAGATGCTGGATTACGAAAGAAGACACAAAGTGCTGGAATAGCTTAGTGGGTCAGACAGCAACTCAGGAGAATATGGACAGGTGATGTGCAGGAAGGAATTGCAGATGCTGGTTTAAACCGAAGATAGACACAAAAAGCCAGAGTAACTCAGCGGGACAGGCAGCATCTCTGGAGAGAAGGAACGGGCGACGTTCTGGGTCGGGACGTTTCTTCAGGCTCTTCAACATGAACCATTTGTATTTCTGCTCAACAATAAACGGCTGCTTAAACTGAATAAGCAAATAGACAATCCAGGAATAGAATTTCAGGAGCAAATTTCTGAATCTCAGGAAACCCCAAAGTATTTTATTTAAGCAATCAGGGGATTTTGTTGTGCAGGTACTATTACATGAGAAATTAGTATAATAATTTTGTGTACAACATGAATTCACAAGCAACAACTCAACAACTCATATAATGGCAATGAACTCAACGCTGCACTCTTCTTGAGCACAAGAAATGCTGACCCAGAAAGATGAACAGGGATGCAATGCTAAGGCTTTGTAAGGTGCACGTCAGAACGCATCTGGAGTATTGTGAGCAATTTTGGGCTATATATCTGAGGATGGATGTGCTGGGCACTGCAGAAGGTCCAGAGTTGGTTTACGAGAACAATCCCAGGAATGAGTGGGTTAACAGATGCTGAGCGTTTGACGGCACTGGGCCTGTACTCGCTGGAGTTTAGAAGAATGAGGGGGGACCTCATTGAAACTTACCGAATAGTGAAAGACCTGGATAGAGTGGATGTGGAGAGGATGTTTCCACTAGTGAAAGAGTCTCGGATTAGAGGTCGTAGCCTCAGAATTAAAGGACGTTCCTTTAGGAAGAAGATGAGGAGGAATTTATTTAGTCAGAGGGTGATGAATCTGTGGAATTCATAGTCACGGACGGCTGTGGATGCCGTCAATGGATATTTTCAAGACAGAGATGGATTTTACTTCGGAGTCACGTGAGTACGTGAATAGAAGCCCGTACAGCCGTTGGTGCGTCATGACGTCAGACGCTGGTGCAGTCGCGGTTGGAGCAGCAGCGCTCCTCCGAGCGGTAAGTTTAAAAAACGGAGGTAAGATTGTTGAAGTTTTTACCTTAGGTCATTTCTGCGACGGTTTAGAAGGAGATATGTTGCAGAAAGTAAAGAAGGTGTCGGCGAGGCGCTCCGCAGCTAGAAAGGAGAATGTTCCAGGAGAAGTGTTGAGGGATGGAGGCCCGTCTGGTACACCTGGTCCGGTGCTGGCTACACAGCCAGTGGTTGCGGAACCACTGCCGGGGGGCAGTGCAGGCTTGCAAGTAGGGCGGAAGGCCACTGGCAAGTCTGTGAGGCCTGTAGATGAGTCGGGCCAGGGGGTTATACCCTCCATTAGGAGAGTCCGTTTGCTCACGGCTCTCCCAACGTCGAGATTTTATTACAGAGAATGCTCAACAGGGACCAGCTCCGTGAGGAGGAGTGGTGCCCAAGCCAGGCTGATGGAGAGCTTGTGCTAGCAGCACCTGTTTCAGGGCTGCAGAACTATCCTGCCTGTGAGGAGGAGGTTCCATCAGTGCACTTTGATGACACTGAGTCTATGCTGGGGGAGAGCAGTAAAGAAGTTCGGGTGGAGGTAATCCCGAATATTGCTGGGAAGTTTGCTCAGCCTAGAGAGGCAGGAGAGGCGATTGATGGGGAATTGGCTGAAGCCATTCAGTATATGCTCTCCCACCAGTTACAGGAGCTAGCTCTGGAGGAAGCAGCAAAAGATTATAAGGCTCCTATCAATTGTGATCTCCTGAAGGTGCCGGTGGTGAATCACCAAATTTGGTCACAGATGGGCATGCCTGCTAGGGCCCAGGAGATGAAGTTCCAAAAAGTGCTGAAACTGTTGGCAGCAGGTATTACAGCTGTGGTAAAAGTGATTGACCCAAGCAATGTGGTTGACGCACACCAGGATGGACTGGGATTTCTTTGCAGTGCGTTTTTTGAAATCAACAACATCAGGAGGGCCGCTATTAGGCCAGTGCTTAATCCAAGTTTGGCAAGTTTGTGCAAACCACCCACTGTACCACCACAAAATCTGTTGTTTGGCGGTAACCTAGCGAAAAGAGTCAAAGATTGTCATGAAGATGTTAAAACTATGGCCCTCATTAAGCCGGCTGGTAAGCAGGGCAAAAGGTTTTCTCCATATTGGAAAGGAACTAATGTGGATGCAGGAGAAGGAACGAGCCGTTCAGCTTTCCAATTTCGGAACTGGCAGGCTGCCAGCCTGAGGGGGAAGGTGCCTTTCTCCACAAGAGGTCGAGGACAACAAGGTCCGCAAGGAAAGATGCAGGTAAGAAAAACATCAACAGACGATAAATTAATTGATGTTCCTGTTCAAATTGGGGGAAGGTTAAAATTGTTTCTCAAACAATGGCAGCAGTTGACATCTGATTTGTTCATACTTAGTAGTATTGAAGGGGTGAAAATTGAGTTTTACTCTAAGGACAGTCTACCTAATCAACATTTTCCTAGTCGTAAACTTGTTTTTCCAGATGAAGAAAAAGTGCTTATTCAAGCAGAGATTCAGTCGTTGCATAAGAAAGGGGTAATTGAGCCTTCTGTCTATCAAAGTCGACAATTTGTGTCAAATATATTTCCCAGATCTAAAAAGACTGGGGGGTGTAGAATTATTTTGGACTTATCAAGTTTGAACGAGTTTGTTTGTTATAGGCATTTCAAAATGGAAACCTTTATCACGGCCAAACATCTAGTGTCCAAAGGGTGTTATATGGCAACTATTGATTTGAAGGATGCGTATTACTCAGTGTCTTTTCATGAGGATGATAGAAGGTATTTGAAATTTAATTGGATGTCGCAGCTATGGCAATTCAGGGCATTGCTGAATGGACTAACTTCAGCTCCTAGGTTATTTACTAAATTGGTAAAAACCTGTGTTAGCCTTACTCAGAGCTAAGGGGCATGTGGTAATGGCCTACTTGGATGATATTCTGATTGTTGGAAAGACTCATGCTGAAACTCAATCATCAGTTTCAGTTGTTAAAATCACTTTTGAGCAATTGGGATTTGTGATTCATCCAGATAAATCTAAATTATCACCAGTCCAAATTATTGATTATCTGGGATTTACCATTAATTCAAATCACATGTTGGTGACTTTGCCCAGGGACAAATTGAATCAGTTAATTGAGGACTGTGTTAATCTCGTTAGAGAACAAAGGCCTTCAATCAGACAAGTAGCCAGGTTATTTGGGAAGTTGGTGGCAGCATTTCCAGCTGTGCAGTATGGTCCTCTGCATCATCAACAATTACAACGATCAAAGGAACAGGCACTGAGAATACAAAGGGGCCATTTTGATAGGCCTATGCAGTTGTCAGCTGGGGCGATTGCTGACATACAATGGTGGATAGCAAATGTTTCAACAAGTTTTAGGAAGGTTTTGGTGGAACCACCATCATTTATATTACAGACTGATGTAAGTGCACTGGGTTGGGGTGCAACAGACATGTCTTCTAGTTGTGGAGGCAGATGGAATGTGGATGAGACATCGCTTCTTCAACTAAGAGGGATTAATTATTTAGAGTTGTTGGGCACCTGGTATGGGCTCAAAGCTTATTGTTCTATAAGGAGGGATCTGCATGTGCAGGTTCAGATTGACAACACCACAGCAGTGGCATATGTAAACCACATGGGTGGAGTTAAGTCACAGTCTTGTGATAGACTGGCTAACCAGATTTGGAGCTGGTGTATTGACCAAAATATCTGGCTTTCAGCACTTTATTTGCCAGGGAGGTTCAACACGGTAGCTGACACTAGATCACGTCAGTTTAATGACAACATTGAATGGATGTTAAATCAGGATGTATTTAACCAAATGATTGTTCAGTATGGATTGCCAGATATTGACTTGTTTGCATCTCGATTAAATCGTCAGTTACCTCGATATGTTTCATGGGAACCAGATCCTGGGGCAGTAGCAGTAGATGCGTTTTCACTGCATTGGGGAGGAATGTTTGTGTATGTATTTCCTCCATTCTGTCTCATCAGCAGATGTTTGCAAAAGATCAAGGAAGACTCCGCTTCAGGGGTATTGGTAGTGCCAGATTGGCCTACACAAGCATGGTTTCCCGTTGTATTACAAATGGCTAGGGAACCTTACATGCTTATTCCCAAGAATAAAAATCTACTGGTAAATCCAGTCACTGGGGATCAACATCTTTTACATGATCGTATTGATCTGTTAATTTGCAGATTTTAAGGAGGCCATACCTGGGGAGAGGACTGTCTCATCGGACTGTGGATGTGCTCACGTCGGCCTGCAGGGATAGTACACAGCAGCAATATGTCACCTACATAAAGAAGTGGGAGCAATTCTGCCTACAGCAGAATATTGTATATCACACTGCAGGGATCACGGACGTATTGGAGTTTTTGTCAACTCTTTATTTTGACCAAAAATTAAGTTATAGTGCGATTAATTCAGCCAGAAGTGCTTTGTCTTCTTATTTACCTATGAATGCAGAATTACATACAGTAGGGACACATCCGTTAGTTTCACGATTCATGAAGGGAAGTTTTCAATTCTAATCCTCCTAAACCCAGGTATGCCGGGATTTGGAATGTGAGTGAGGTTCTTATGGTTCTTCGCCAGTGGGCTCCGGTTACAAGCCTATCTATAGCCAAATTACTATTGAAGGTGGTCATGCTTATGGTGTTGGTTTCAGCCCAGCGTGTACAAACGTTGCAAAAGCTACGGCTGGATAGAATGCATGTGTCGGCAGATGCCATTATATTCTATGTCTATGAGTTGCTTAAACATAATAGAAGAGGTAAGACAGGATGTAAGGTTGTGTTTTCAGCATACCCCGCAGATGATCGCTTGTGTGTAGTCTCACATCTATCTCGTTACATTGAGATTACTCAACCTCTGAGAGGAACAGAGTCTGCATTGTTTATTAGTCACAAAAAACCACACAGTAAGGTGTCGGTGCAAACAATTTCAAGGTGGCTAAAGCAGGTCCTGGCAAGTGCTGGAATTGATACTGATAAATTCAAATCTCATTCCACCAGGGCGGCATCAACTTCCGCGGCAAGGGCGATGGACGTGCCAATAGACCATATCCTCGCGGCCGCAGGATGGTCCAGTGAGCTGACTTTTCAGAGATTTTATCACAAGCCGATTTCAAGGCTCGGGATGTTTGCTGATTCTGTTTTGAGTACTGTTATACTTTCCCCCTGAGTTAGAGGGGTTTGTTATGATTTGTTTGTAAATAAACTGTTATTCATTTAACAAATGTGCTAATGATGCATGATTGATTGTTAACGACTTTTGAGTCAATCCAGGCAGTGTGAACGGCGGATTTCGATCTGCGGCGTGAATTCACAGTGCTTTGAAGTCTTCACGTAGTCACTCACGTGACTCCGAAGTAAAATAGTAAGATTAAACGAGAACTTACCAGTTTGAAATTTGATCTTTATTTTATGAGGAGTCGAGTTGAGGGACTACGTGCCCTCCGCTCCCACCCTCGTAGATCTCATCTGGTAGTTCTAGTTTTTATCATCTTACCATTATACTTCAGTCATTGTTAGCTGTGAATTCATTCCGCTGCTTTGAAGATTGACGCACCAACGGCTGTACGGGCTTCTATTCACGTAGTCCCTCAACTCGACTCCTCATAAAATAAAGATCAAACTTCAAACTGGTAAGTTCTCGTTTAATCTTACTATTCTTGATTAGTGCGGGTGTCAGGGGTTATGGGGAGAAGGCAGGAGAATGGGGTTGCGAGGGAAAGATACATCAGCCATGATTGAATGGCAGAGTAGACTGGATGGGCCGAATGGCCTAATTCTGCTTCTATCACTTATGACCTATAACACCCATCTTTGAGCAATGGTTGATGTATATCTCAATGAGAAGGCAATGATTTAATGGGCAGTATTACCACAGCAGTAACATTTAGATATGGAGATAGTTTTTACTGAGCACAATAAGCTATCCTGGTGCAGGCAATACCCAAAATTACACTTAGTAATCCCTGTTTCTCGTGAAGTCTGGGTTCAACATTTCAGCTCAATCTCAGTTGCAAAGTCACAGACCTTCCTTGAACCCAGTTACGGACTTTATATGAAATAGCATTGTTCCTTGTTTCCATCCTTTGAACTAACACAACATTTTCAAAAGAATACAAACTGCTGCAGTAACTCAAGCAGCACCTTTGGAGAATAGAAATAGTTGACCTTTCGGGTCAAGACCTTTCTTCAGTCTGAAGCGAAATGTCACCTATTCCTTTTCTTCACAGATGCTGACTGACCTGCTGAATTACTCCAGCATTTTGTGTCTATCTTCGGTGTAAACCAGTATCTGCAGTTCCTTCCTACACTTGTTGCCTGACCTGATAAGTTACTTCTTCATTCCGATGAATGGTCTCGACCCAAAACGTCACCTATTCCTTTTCTCCAGAGATGCTGCCTGACCCGCTGAGTTTATCCAGCAATTTGTACCTGTGCGTGTTCTTAGGCATTGAGATCTCCTCCCACCTCACTATTAGGGGAGAGAGAGCGGGGGGGGGGTGGGGAGCGAAGGGGGAGAGAGAAAGGGGGGAGAGAGAGAAGAGGGGCGAGGGGACTCTCTTTTATTAGGCACTCCTTAGGCATTGAGATCTCCTCCGCACCTCACATCTCCTCCCACCTGCCATTGTAACATTCACCTATTTCCATATAATACTCATCATCAATTTATTAGTGTCCTGCACTTTTCAAAGTGTTTTTTCTGATTTCCATATTAGCTTTTGTAAAGTCACATTGTGGTTGCATTGTAGTTAAATGTATATTAAATGTGCATTATAATGAATACATGAAAAGAACATCCTGGTCTTAATCATATTAATGATCTCAAACGTTGGCAGCAGAGCTAATATCTGAACTGTACCAGGAAATGCTAAAGTACTCAGCAAGTCAGGCGGCTTCGTTAATGGCCTGTCCCACGGTACCCGGGCGCGGCGCCAACAGACAAGAGGCCGAAGCCAAAGAGCCGAATAGAAACGAGGCCGAAACGCCAATGAACCGAAAGAGTCCGAAGACGAAACGCCTACTAACCGAAAGCATGGGACGCCGAAAAGCCAACTAACCGAAAGCATGGGACGCCGAAAAGCCAACGAACCGAAAACCTGCGTCGCCAAAAAGCAAACTTACCGAATGGCCGCTCTGTCGAAACGCCACCTAACCGAAAGGCGGTGTCGCCTACACACCAACAGGACCGACTGCCGCTCAACAGAAAAGTCCAATAACGGACTTGACGTTGCCGGGGGGCCGGACTTGTCAGCGATTGGTCCAGACCCCCCCCCCCCCCGTCCATCACATCACTGTGAAGGGATGAACATTGTCCCAAACCTCCGCTTCACCCGATCCGCAACCCGCGGAGGGTGGCCGTGGGAGAGTGGGGGCTGTCCTGAGGGATGCGCACCGTCGGCCGCTTTCAACTTGGTGCTTGGGTTCAGATTGCCCAGTCGCCTATGGCTTGTGTGGGAAAATGAACCCCACGCTCCCGTCTCCCCTCGCCCCTCTTCTCTCTCTCCCCCCTTTCTCTCTCCCCACCACCCCCGCTCTCTCTCCCCCGTCTCCACCCGCGGGAGCGACCCACAGTCACTGACCACGATGCACTGCCACCGGACCCCAACCTCCACACCAGGGTGATCCCCCCCCCCCCGACCCCTGGTCTTTGACACCCACACCAGGGTGATTCACCCTGGCCGCGGGGACAGACGGTTTATTTATTACCATTTTGGTGTTTGCGGAACGCACCCAAGCTCCCACGCACAAAACAGGCAGCATCTCTGGAGAGAAGGAATGGGTGACGTTTCGTGCCGAGACCATTCTTCATTGTGCGTCTGAAGGGTTTCGACCCGAAACGCCACCCATTCCTTCTCTCCAGAGATGCTGCCCCTTCAGCTGAGTTACTCCAGCATTTTGTGTCTGTCTTCGGTGCGACAGTTGTGTCATTTCATCGGCTTCGTGTATTGCGCGCCCAGGAGAGACGCTGGACATGCCGCTTGCATCTATTCAAACATATGTGTTCAAATTGAAATCCCACATCCTTGCGAGGGAGGGATGGGATGGATGTAATCACTGGCTAAAACAAAGGCCGTTAGGACAGGGAAATAATGCCACCAGTTAATTAACCATGTTCCCGAATGCAAGAACGATTTATACATGTAATACATGACATACACCAGTTAATTCACCATGTATAAATGTGACCCTGCCCTGCCCATTAAACTTTCCAACCTCAATCCTTCTTTGTCCATTACCCATCACTGACAGCTACTCCTTAAAGCACTTTTGCTCCAAGCTCCTTAGAAAATATTTTGTGCTATACAGGGCGGCAAGGTGGCACAGTGGTATTGCTGCCGTAAGGCATCAGAGACCCAGGTTCGATCCTGACTACAGGTGCTGTCTGTATGAAGTTTACACATTCTCCCCGTAACCTGTGGGGGGTCCTCCGGGAGCTCCGGTTTCCTCACACATTCCAAAGACATACAGGTTTGTAGGTCATTTGGCTTGGTATACATGTAAATTGGCCCTAGTGTGTGTAGGATAGTGTTCGTGTGCAAGGATCGCTGGTCGGCGTGGACTCGGTGGGCCGAAGGGCCTGTTTCCGCGCTGTATCTCTAAACTAAACAACTAAAGATGCCAAGTTCTGATGTTGCATATTTCTGAAGTCTTCCCACCGCCCGACTAGAGTGAAGGATTTGAGTGTGGGTAAAGCAGATGAGACAAATTTGAAGGAACTGGCAATAAGCAAGTAGGAGTGTGTGAATAATCTAGATTATTCATCTATTGGCTTGGCTGTTGAAACAAGGAACTGCAGATGCTGGTTTACAAAATTTAAAAAAATCAGAAGAAGGATCCCAAACTGAAACGTCACCTATCCATGTTCTCCAGAGATGCAGTCTGACCCGCTGTTCATTCAAGGGTGTATACTTTCAACCCGCTGAGTTTCTCCAGCTTTTTGTGTAACCCTCGATTCTCCAGCATCTGCAGTTTCTTCGTTTATACTTTCAGACAAATTGGCTAATAAAACACTTAATGGCTGGCAGCAAACAAAATGAGCCCAATTCTGACATGATTCCCAGGAGCCGCATCCACGGTTTAGAGGCCTGAAGCTATTCTTCACAGTATTCATGCCAGTACCTGTAGCCGAGGCACACCTGGCAGAAGCTGACAAGATGCGTGCCTGAACTCGCACAAAGTGAAGTGTGGGTCGCTTTGATCGTCATGCACTCACAGCCAAGACAAATATTAATGAACACCAGTGCCTCATAGGGGCGGCACGCTGGCGCAGCGGTAGAGTTGCTGCCTCACAGCGCCAGAGATCCGGGTTCGATCCTGACTACGGGTGCTGTCTGTACGTTCTCCCCGTGACCGCGTGCGGTTTCTCTGGGACCTCGGGTTTCCTCAAACACTCAATAGACAATAGGTGCAGGAGTAGGCCATTCGGCCCTTCGAGCCAGCATCGCCGTTCAATGCGATCATTGCTGATCATCCCCAATCAGTACCCCGTTCCTGCCTTCTCACCATATCCCCCAACTCCGCTATTTTTAAGAACCCTATCTAGCTCTCTCTTGAAAGCATCCAGAGAACCCGCCTCCACCGCCCGCTGAGGCAGAGAAATCCACAGACTCACCACTCTCTGTGAGAAAAAGTGTTTCCTCGTCTCCGTTCTAACTGGCTTACCCCTTATTCTTCACTCCAAAGACCTGTAGGTTAATTGGCTTCTGTAAATTGTAAATTGACCCCAGTGTGTGTAGGATAGTGCTAGTGTACGGGGTGATCGCTGGTCGGCACGGACCTGGCGAGAGTCTGCTTCCACGCTGTATCTTTAAAGTCCAAAGATAACGAGAAGTTGCGTTGTCTTTAACAAAAAACGGTGTCCCAGCCTAGTGAAAGCTCTATTATTGTACAAGTCGTACTCCATGTGCTGGAGTTTGGAATGTACAGAATAAGAAAGGACATAGATAGTGTGGATGCGGAAAGAATGGGAGCGTCGAGGACCACAGGTCGTAGCCTCAGAATTAAAGGGCACTCTTTTAGAAAGGAGGAGAGGATGAACTACTTTAGTCTGAGGGTAGTTAATCTGTGGAACTCATTGCCACAGAGGGCTGTGGAGGCCAAGTCAGTGGATATTTTTAAGGCAGATGGACAAATTCTTGATTAGAACGGGTGTCTAATCAAGGGTTATGGGTTATGGGGAGAAGGCAGGAAAATGGGATTAGGAGGCAGCCATGATCGAATGGCAGAGTAGATTTGATGGGCCGAATGGCCTAATTCTACTCATATAACTTGTAAACTTGTGCCACAGGGGATGAGAGGAAGCAGCAATGGGAATATCGACACCAGACACTGCCTCAAGGAGGCGGCATCTACCGCCAAGGATCCCAACATTCGGGCCGCTCCCTCTTCTCACTGCTACCGTTGGGCAGGAGGTACAGAAGCCTGAAGTCCCACACCAGCAGGTTCAGGAACAGCTACTGTCCTATAGTTCTTGAACTAACCTGCACAACCCTGATCCCACCTCTGCAACGGGACAGTAAGGACCAGGAGCGCAGGAGGATGGAGGGGGAGGGGTGATCTTATAGAGGTGTATAAAATCATGAGAGGAATAGATCGGGCAGATCCACAGAATCCCTTGCCCAGTGTTGGTGATTTGAGGACCAGAGGACATAGGTTTTTGGTGAAGGGGTAAAGATTTAATAGGAATCTGAGGGGTAACATTTTCACACAAAGGGTGGTGGGTTTATGGAATGAGCTGCCAGAGGAGGTAGTTGAGGCAGGGACTATCGCAACATTTAAGAAAGAGTCAGACAGGTACATGGATAGGACAGGTTTGGAGGGATATGGACCAAACGTGGGCAGGTGGGACTGGTATAGCTGGGTTATGTTGGCCGGCGTAGGCTAGTTGGGTCGTGCGGCCTGTTCCCATGCTGTATCACTCTATGATCACTACCATGGACCTGCCCTTTTAATTGCGCGTTGCACAAATGCATTTCTTTTTTGCAGACTTTTTTCTTTTCTCTCTCTGAGGATGTAGGCGAGGTACTAAATGAGTACTTTGCATCCATGTTCACCATGGGGGACAGTGAGAGCAGTGTGGGGAATGCAAACCTCAGTATTAAAGGGCATTCCTTTAGGAAGATGAGGAGGAATTTCTTCAATCAGAAGGGGGTGAATCTGTGGAATACTTTGCCACAGATGTTTTTTTACGGCAGATACATAGATTCTTGTGTTGGAAGGAGCTGCAGATGCTGGTTTGAACAGAAGAAAGACACAAAAAGCTGGAGTAACTCAGCGGGACAGGCAGCGTCTCTGGTGAGAAGGAACGGGCGACGTTGCGGGTCGAGTATGAAGAAGGGTCTCAACCCGAAACGTCACCTGAAAGACATGCAAAAAAACATTACTGAAGAAGGATCTTGACCCAAAACGTCACCCATTCCTTCTCTCCAAAGATGCTGCCTGTCCCGTTGAGTCACTCCAGCTTTCTGTGTCGATAGACAGATTCTTGATTAGTACGGGTGTCAGGGGTTGTGGGGAGAAGGCAGGAGAATGGAGTTAGGAGGGAGAGATAGATCAGCTATGATTGAATGTCCCACACTTCATCCCCAAGATTAAAAACAAAACATCTAATCTGGTAACCAAGTGGCTCTGTAAACACCAGGATCACCGTGGCAACTCTAGCCCAACCCTATCAGAGATATTACTTTGGTCCCGGTCACCTCTTCCCCATTCTTCCTGCAACTTATTTTCTCACTCTCCCTGAACTGGTGAAGGGTCTTTGCCCAAAATATTAACCTGTTTGTGTAGGAAGGAACTACAGATGCTGGTTTATACTGAAGGTAGGCACTAAATGCTGGAGTAACTCAGCGGGTCAGGCAGCATCTCTGGAGAAGAATAGGTGACGTTTCGGGTCGAGACCCTTCCTCAGACCCGTCTCGCTGCCATGCACCAGCTCCAGCAGGTCCTTGCTCTCGCTCTCCTGCAGCTCCGTATATTGTTTGCTCTTTTCAAAGATCTGTCAAACCTGGTCTTGGCTTAGTTTAGTTTAGAGATACAGCGCGGAAACAGGCCCTTTGGCCCACCGAGTCTGCGCCGTCCAGCGATCCCCGCACATTAATGCATACACACACACACACACACACAGAGGAATCGTTTTGCATTTTATACCAAACCAATTAACCTACAAGCCTGTCCGTCTTTGGAGTGCGGGAGGAAAGCGAAGATCTCGCAGGACACGGGGAGAACGTACAAACTCCGTACAGACCGCACCCGTGGTCAGGATTGAACCCGGGTCTCTGGCGCTGTAAGGCAGCAGCTGTACCGCAACGTCACTGTGGTATTTGGTGTAGGCTACCATCGACTCCACAGTCAAAAAGCCACAACAGAGGATGTACTTCCTATGGCAGCTGAGGAAGCACAATCTGCCACAGGCAATGATGGTCCAATTCTACACGGCCACCTTCTCCATCACGGTCTGGTTTGGTTCAGCCACCAAGCATGACATCTGGAGTCTGCAGCGAATCGTCCGATCATCAGAGAAGGTTATTGGCTGCAACCTTCCCTCCATTGATGAACTGTACACTACAAGGGCCCGATCATCTCTGACCCCTCTCACCCTGGCCACAAACTCTTTGAATCACTTCCCTCTGGAAGGCGACTCCTGGACCTCAGCTATTTACAATATACATCAATGATTTGGATGAAGGGATTCAAAGTAACATTAGCAAATTTTCAGATGACACAAAGCTGGTGGCAGTGTGAACTGTGGGGAGGATGCTACGAGAATGCAGGGTGACTTGGACAGGTTGGATGAGTGGGCAGATGCATGGCAGATGAAGTTTAATGCGGATAAATGTGAGGTTATCCACTTTGGTAGCAAAAACAGGAAGGCAGATTACTAGCTAAATGGCGTCAAATTGGGAAAAGGGGAAGTACAGCGGGATCTGGGGGTCCTTGTTCATCAGTCTATGAAAGTAAGCATGCAGGTACAGCAGGCAGTGAAGAAAGCGAATGGCATGTTGGCCTTTATAACAAGAGGAATTGAAAATAGGAGCAAAGAGGTCCTTCTGCAGTTGTACAGAGCCCTAGTGAGACCACACCTGGAGTATTGTGTACAGTTTTGGTCCCTTAATTTGAGGAAGGACATTCTTGCTATTGAGGGAGTGCAGCTTGGGTTTACAAGGTTAATTCCTAGGATGGCGGGACTGTCATATGCCGAGAGAATGGAGAAGCTGTGCTTGTACACTCTGGAGTTTAGAAGGATAAGAGGAGATCTCATTGAAACATATAAGATTGTTAAGGGTTTGGACACGCTAGAGGCAGGAAACATGTTCCTGATGTTGGGGGAGTCCAGAACCAGGGGCCACAGTTTAAGTATGTAGATGATACTAAGATAGGTGGTGTTGTGGATAATGAAGTAGATTTTCAAAGTCTACAGAGAGATTTGGGCCATTTGGAAAAGTGGGCTGAAAGATGGCAGATGGAGTTTAATGCTGTTAAGTGTGAAGTGCTACATCTTAGCAGACCAAATCAAAATAGGACGTACATGGTAAATGGTAGGGAATTGAGGAATGCTGTGGAACAGAGGGATCTAGGAATAACTGTGCATAGTTCCCTGAAGGTGGAATCGCATGTAGATAGGGTGGTAAAGAAAGCCTTTGGTGTGCTGGCCTTTATAAATCAGAGCATTGAATATAGGAGTAGGGAAGTAATGTTAAAATTGTACAAGGCATTGGTAAGACCAATTCTGGAGTATGGTGTACAATTTTGGTCGCCTAATTATAGGAAGGATGTAAACAAAATAGAGAGAGTACAGAGGATATTTACTAGAATGTTGTCAGGGTTCCAGCAACTATGTTACAGAGAAAGGTTGAACAAGTTAGGTCTTTATTCTTTGGAGCGCAGAAGGTTAAGGGGGGACTTGATTGAGGTCTTTAAAATGATGAAAGGGATAGACAGAGTTGACGTGGATAAGCTTTTCCCATTGAGGGTAGGGAAGATTCAAACAAGAGGGCATGACATGAGAATTAAGGGACAGAAGTTTAGGGGTAACGTGAGGGGAAACTTCTTTACTCAGAGGGTGGTGGCTGTATGGAATGAGCTTCCAGCAGAAGTGGTGGAGGCAGGATCGATTTTAACATTTAAAAGTAAAGTGTATAGGTATATGGACGTGAAGGGAATGGAGGGGTATGGTCTGAGTGCAGGTAGATGGGACTAGGGGAAAACAAATGGTCGGCACGGACTAGAAGGGCCGAGAGGGCCTGTTTCACTGCTGTAATTGTTATATGGTTATATGGTTAAGAATAAGGAGTAAGCCATTTAGAACAGAGACGAGGAAACACTTTTTCTCACAGGGAGTGGTGAGTCTGTGGAATTCTCTGCCTCAGAGGGCGGGGGAGGCAGGTTCTCTGGATGCTTTTAAGAGAGAGCTAGATAGGGCTCTTAAAAATAGTGGAGTCAGGGGCTTTGGGGAGAAGGCAGGAACAGGGTACTGATTGGGGATGATCAGTCATGATCACATTGAATGGCGGTGCTCCTGCACCTATTGTCAATTGTCTATTGTCAAAGCTGCCACAGCCAGACATAAAACATTTTTTATCCATGAGTAGTTGCTCTACTCAACAGCCAAAAATCTGTAGCCTCCCTTTGATCTGGTAGTTTGTTGGCTCACATGCTTGATCAATGGTGTTTTATCATTATTAATCTTTAGTGTTTTCTGAGTCATTCGTAACTGTCACTGTATGTCATGTTGTTACTTGTGGGCGGAGCATTAAGTCAAATTCCTTGTATGTGAATACTTGGTCAATAAACTTACTTAGTATTGTCACATGTACTGAGATGCAGTGAAAAGCTTTGGTATGTAATTGAATAATTCCATATACGAGTACGACAAAGTCCAGCGCTATTATAACACGTGGTGCAAAGGGAAAAATACCAGAGGGCAGAATACA
Organism: Okamejei kenojei; assembly: GCA_035221665.1. Lineage (NCBI taxonomy): Eukaryota > Metazoa > Chordata > Chondrichthyes > Rajiformes > Rajidae > Okamejei > Okamejei kenojei. The sequence goes on along the minus strand of CM069169.1, from coordinate 3,060,441 downwards.
GTGTAACAGCACACAGTGCAGGTTTTTGCTCTGCTTTGTTATGTATTTATTTTAGGCTTGAATATATACCAGCAGGTAACTTGGACCATGTCATTCCAACTAGTATTATCACCAACCAAACAAACACTTTGGTTAATGTTTGTCTTGGACATGTTCGTTGAACAAAACAACACTTAAACAAACCAAAGACATGATTCTTGTTCCACAAAGTACAGAACAAGAGGCTTCATTAGTGTAAGGCACAACCCGATACGTTCAGTGATTAATACGGGCATCAAAGGTTTCGCGGAGAGGGCAGGAGAATGGGGTTGAGGGGGAAAAATAGATCACCCATGATCGAATGGCGGAACAGACTCGATGGGTCGAATGGCCTAATTCTGCTTGTTTATCTCATGTGTAGAAGGAATGGCAGATGCTGGTTTAAACCGAAGATAGACACAAAAAGCTTGTCTACTCCACTGCGAAACCTCCTCAAGGGATGCCTACTTTGAAGAAGTTCTCCTCCTCCCTCCGAAGACAGTTTCACAACCTCCTCTCTCACTGCCCCCCCTCTGTGATTCCCCCTTCCCTACAACTCTACGACCACATCCTAACCCAGATCCAATACCACAGCCACATTTGCTTCCTCGGGACATGCCTGCGCCTCCATCTCATACCTCACGGCTTCCAGCTCCAGTTCTCCATTGATGCTGCTGCACCCGCTGAGTTTCTCCAGCCCTTTTGTCTACCCACAAAAAGCTGGAGTAACTCAGCGGGACAGGCAGCATCTCTGGAGAGAAGGAATGGGTGACGTTTCAGGTCGAGACCCTTCTTCAGACTGTCTAATGGTCTTCAACCTGCACTTTGATCACCACAGGCCAAAGTTCATGTGATCGGTGCAGAATTAGGCCATTTAACCCATCAAGTCTATTCCACCATTCAATCATGGCTGATCTATCTTTCCTTCTCAACCCCATTCTCCTGCCTTCTCCCCATAATCCCCGACACCTTTAGTAATCAAGAATCTACTATCTCTGCCTTAAAATAAGCATTGACTTGGCCTCCACAGAATTCCACAGATTCACCACCCTCTGACTAAATCAATTCCTCCTCATCTCATAGAAACATAGAAAATAGGTGCAGGAGCAGGCCATTCGGCCCTTCGAGCCTGCACCGCCATTCAATATGATCATGGCTGATCATCCAACTCAGTATCCTGTACCTGCCTTCTCTCCATACCCACTGATCCCTTTAGCCACAAGGGCCACATCTAACTCCCTCTTAAATATAGCCAATGAACTGGCCTCAACTACCTTCTGTGGCAGAGAATTCCAGAGACTCACCACTCTCTGTGTGAAAAATGTTTTCCTCATCTCGGTCCTAAAGGAATTCCCCCATATCCTTAGACTGTGACCCCTTGTTCTGGACTTCCCCAACAACGGGAACAATCTTCCTGCATCTAGCCTTTCCAACTCCTTAAGAACATCTCCTTCCTAAAGGGCGTTCCTTCAATTCTGAGGCTGTGCCCTCTGATCCTAGACTCTCCCACCAGTGGAAACATCCTCACCACATCCACTCCATCCAGTATAAAGATAATTCCTATATTACTCTGCAGTAAATATCTATACTAATTCAAAAAGCAAATAGACTATTTGAGCACAAGATGATGCAAGGTATTAGATTACAACAGTTACCCTTGATGTGTTATCTAGCCAGTGATAGAAGCTGGCAGACATAATTCCATTGTGAGTCATTCTTGATGGTTATGGTGCAACGTCACACCTCATATTTCGCTTGGGCAGCTCACATCACAGCGGTATATCTCCACCTTTAAGTACCACCTGATTCCCCTCTCCCTCCCCCACCCCAGTCATCATACTAATTTCACTGTCGTCCTGCTTAGTTTCACTGTTTGTATTACCCGTTATCACCTCCTCCACAGCCAACAATGCACCATTGTGGGCTCCACCTATCCCTGATCATCGTTGCATGCTTTGATTTTTGTCCTTTTGCATACCTTTTCATTCATTGTACCTTTCAATACCTCGGGTTTCCCTCTCCCCTGACTCTCCGAAGAAGGGTCTTGACCCGAAACATCACCCGTTCCTTCTCTCCCGAGATGCTCCCTGTCCCGCTGAGTTACTCCAGCACTTTGTGTCTATCTTCGGACCTCTTTCACAAGCAGGTGTGGAGTGTGCAGTGGGGGCTATGGTCTCGCGTTCGCCCCCCTGTCGCTTTACATCTCTTTCTCTAAGACTGCCAGGGTTATGGATCATGGTCGCTTAAGTCTGGCGATCTTCCTTCGACGAGGAACGACTCACCTCCCTCCCGACTCGCGGATCTGGCCTGACTACCTGTAGCCTTGGCTGTCCAGACCAGTGGCCAGTTCGGAAGCTCCCAACTCCACGACCCATTCACAAAGATGCCCAACCAGACCAGCCGCTTGACCAGACCACTGACCCCATGCACCCTAGATGCCCGGAATATAAAAACAGGGATACAACACTGAGTCTGAGGAACGGTCTCAACTCAAAACGTCACCCATTCCTTCTCTCCAGAGATGCTGCCTGTCCCGTTGAGTTGCTCCAGCATTTTGTGTCTACACTTGACTCTTGTCTGCTCTGTGACAAGTGGGCATGGAGTCGCGACAGCAGTTAGTGTGAGAAACCTTAAACTCTGAGGGAGAACAGGTCACAGTGATAACCAGTAAAGGGCCTGTCCCACGATGTGAGTTCACTCAAGAGCTCTCCCGAGTTTAAAAAAATAAATCAAACTCATGGCACCTCATCACGAGTATTTTTTTAGTCTTGGATGTTTTTCACACTGTTTAAAACACTTCACGAGTTTCCGCATTTCCCGAGTACCTGCATTACGAGCTGCTGCGAGACATGCCGGGCATGAAACGTGTTCCCGATGTTGGGGGAGACCAGAACCAGGGGCCACAGTTTAAGAATAAGGAGTAAGCCATTTAGAACGGAGAGGAGGAAACACTTTTTCTCACAGAGAGTGGCGAGTCTGTGGAATTCTCTGCCTCAGAGGGCGGTGGAGGTCGGTTCTCTGGATGGTTTCAAGAGAGAGCAAGATAGGGCTCTTAAAAATAGTGGAGTCAGGGGATATGGGGAGAAGGCAGGAACAGGGTACTGATCGGGGATGATCAGCCATGATCACATTGAATGGCGGGTGCTGGCTCGAAGGGCCGAATGGCCTACTCATGCAGCTATTGTCTATTGAGACATCCACGAGCTCCGACGTACATTCTATGTACTTACCACGAGTTTCATTTATTTTTTAACTCGTGTGTGTGTGTGTGTGTGTGCATGTGTGTGAGTGTGTGTGTGTGTGTGTGTGTGTGTGTGTGTGTGTGTGTGTGTGTGTGTGTGTGTGTGTGTGAGTGTGTGTGTGTGCGTGTGTGTGTGTGTGTGAGTGCGTGTGAGTGTGTGTGTGAGTGCGCGTGTGTGTGTGTGTGTGTCTGAGTGTGCGTGTGTGTGTGAGTGTGTGTGTGAGTGTGTGCGTGTGCGTGCGCGTGTGTGAGTGCGTGTATGTGTGATACTTACTAATATACTTACTAATCCAATTTACCACACCATCATCCAGATCATTGATGTATATGACAAACAACAGTGGACCCAACACAGATCCCTGAGGCACCCCACTGGTCACCGGCTTCCAACCTGACAAACAGCCATCCACCATTACTCTCTGGCATCTCCCATGCAGCCACTGTTGAATCCATCTTGCTACTCTACCATAAATACCCTTCTTAACCAACCTTCCATGTGGAACCTTGTCAAAGGCCTTACTGAAGTCCATATAGACAACATCCACAACTTTACCCTCATCAATTTCCCTAGTAACCTCTTCACAAAATTCAAGAAGATTAGTCAAACATGACCTTCCAGGCACAAATCTATGTTGATTGTTCCCAATCAGACCCTGTTTATCCAGATGCTTACATATATTATCTCTAAGTATTCTTTTAATTAATTTGACCACCACTGACGTCAAACTAACAGGTCTGTAATTGCTAGGTATACTCTTAGAACCCTTTTTAAACAATGGAACAACATGCGCAGTACGCCAATCCTCCGGCACTATTCTCGTTTCTAATGACATTTGAAATATTTCTGTCATAGCCCCTGCTATTTCTACACTATCTTCCCTCAATGTCCTAGGGAATATCCTGTCAGGACCTGGAGACTTATCCATTTTTATATTTTTTCAAAAGTGTCAGTACTTCCTCCTCTTTGAATCTCATAGTTTCCATAGCTACTCTCATAGTTTCCATAGCTACTCTACTTGTTTCCCTCACCTCACATAATTCAATATCCTTCTCCTTGGTGAATACCGAAGAAAATAAATTGTTCAATATCTCCCCCAGCTCTTTTGACTCTGCAGATAGCTTTTCACTCTGACTCTCTAATGGTCCAATTTTATCCCTCGTTATCCTTTTGCTATTAATATAGATGTAGAAACCCTTTGGATTTACTTTCACCTTACAAGCAACCTCATATCTTCTTTTAGCTTTTCTAATTTCTTTCTAAAGATTCTTTTAATCCTCAAACACCTCATTTACTCCATGCTGCCTATAATTATTGTAGATCTCTCTCTTTTTCCGAACCAAGTGTCCAATTTCCCTTGAAAACCATGGCTCTTTCCAATTATTACTATTTCCTTTCACCCGCACAGGGTCATAAAGATTCTGTACTCTTAAAATTTCACTATTAAATGTTCTTTGACCTACGGACCTATCTCCTAAGTTGTATTATTGATAGTATACTCTATTTTCTTTTTTTCTCTCTTTATTTTTTCTATCTATAAACATAAATAAATAATTAGAAGCAATGTTAATATGTAACCGATAAATGAGGATCCCAGCTACATTGGTAGCGGGATCCCTGGAATGCCGGATACATCCTTCCCATAAAACAAAATGTCCCAATTCATTCCTTTTAAATCCTTTCGCATCTCCTCAAAGTTAGCCTATCTCCAATCAAAAATCTCAACCCTTGGTCCGGTTCTGACCTTCTCTATAATTATATTGAAACTAATGGTATTGTGAAACGTAAGAGCTACATCTAACTCTCTCTTGAAAACATCCAGTGAATTGGCCTCCACTGCCTTCTGTGGCAGAGAACCCCAGATTCACAACAATCTGGGTGAAAAGGTTTTTCCTCATCTCAATCCTAAATGGCCTACCTCCTTATTCTTAAACTGTGACCCCTGGTTCTGGACTTCTCCAACATCGGGAACATCTTTCCTGCATCTAGCCTGTCCAATCCTTTAAGAATTTTATATGAGTTAATACAAGTAGGACTCACCAATATAAAACCAGGAGTTTGAATTGATGAGACTTTCAGTCCATAACTGACAGATTTCACTCTCAGTGAGGGCTTCTATCCCATACATGGGTTGATACTCCAACTTTGGCAGCACGTAAACTGGGACATGCTGTTGAAAAAACAGACAAAGACCATGCGTAAGTAAGGTGTTAAATTGACACACATGCTTCTGCAGTTGTATAGGGCTCTGGTAAGACCAATTTAAGTATAAGGAGGAAGCCATTTAGAACGGAGACGAGGAAACACTTTTTCTCACAGAGAGTGGTAAGTCTGTGGAATTCTCTGCCTCAGAGGGCGGTGGAGGCAGGTTCTCTGGATGCTTTCAAGACAGAGCTAGATAGGGCTCTTAAAAATAACGGTCAGGGGATATGGGGAGAAGGCACGATCGGGGAACTGATTGGGGATGATCAGCCATGATCACATTGAATGGCGGTGCTGGCTCGAAGGGCCAAATGGTCTACTCCTGCACCTATTTTCTATACTGAAATGGAACAATGAAATTCTCGCCTGCAGCACCATAACAGGTCTGTAAACTCAGGACACAACAAAAAAAAAAAATTTTTAAACCTCAATATTCAAAACTCAAACTCGGGAGGCAGCGGTACAGTTGCTGCCTCACAGCGCCAGGGACACCGGTTCAATCCTGACGACGGGTGCTGTTTGTACGGAATTTTCTTTCTCAGAAAGCATTGGAGGCCAATTCACTGGATGTTCTCAAGAGAGAGTTAGATTTAGCTCTTAGGGCTAACGGAATCAAGGGTTGTGGGGAAAAAGCAGGAACCGGGTACTGATTTTGAATGATCAGCCATGATCATATTGAATGGCGGTGCTGGCTCAAAGGGCCGAATGGCCTACTCCTGCACCTATTTTCTATGCTTCTATTTTCTATGTTTACAGAGTTTGTATGTTCTCTCCGTGACCTGTGTGGGCTTTCTCTGGGTTCTCCGGTTTCCTCTAATTGGTAGGCTAATTGGTTTGGTATAAGTGTAAATTGTCCCTGTTGCGTGTAGGATAGTGTTAGTGTCCTAATCGTTAAATAGGGAAAAGTGGTATCCAGATTGTGCACAGCATGGTCTCACTATTTGGCAGTGGTCAGATTTCTTGTTGATTACATTAATGCGCAATGTACCCAAAACTCCAGTATTTGGCTTTTGCTTTACTATGGAGAGTCCTCTGCATCCATTTTTACCAGAGCGATGCCTGGATTAGAGGGCCTTAGCTATAAGGGGAGGTCGGACAAGCTTGAGTTGAGTTGTCATTATACATGCACACAGCGTTCCTTCACTCTTGCTGTCCACCACAGTGTTTATACAGTCACTATACAACTGGGAGAGGAGAGCAAGTAGCCCAGTTACGGACAGAAACACAACAATATTACCTCCCACACAACGCCACCAATACAGAGGCGGAACAGTGGCGCAGCGGTAGAGTTGCTGCCTTACAGCGCCAGAGACCCGGGTTCGAACCTGACTACAGGTGCTGTCTGTACGAAGTTTGTACGTTCTCCCGTGACCTGAGTGGGTTTGTCCAGAACCTCGTTTCTCCCACACTCCAAAGATGTACAGATTAGGTGTAGGTTAATTGGCTTCTGTAAATTGTCCCTAGTGTGCGGGATCGTTGATCGGCGCAGACTTGGTGGGCCGAAGGGACTTTTTCCGCGCTGTATCTCTCAACTAAACTAAAGCTACGAGGCAAATGTGACCCAGTTCATGCTGCACGTCACCTACACAGGAGATAGACACAAAATATTGGAGCAACTCAGCGGGACAGGCAGCATCTCTGGATAGAAGGGAATAGATGACATTTCGGGTGGAGACCGTTCTTCAGACTAACTTACACAGGATATGCCCAGGAACAGCAACTATGCATCATCCATGCATTTGTCAAAGTTGCGCAAGATTAATTTAATATTGCCCAGACACCTTCAATCTATGGGTGAAATAATGAAGGCCAAAACACTTCTATTTAGCTGGAGATCTGTGTGATGTTTGAATATACCATCTCAGTTGGTGACGGGTTCAAAGGTCTTTTATTGTCACGTGTACCAATTGAGGTACAGTGATATGTGAATTACCATACAGCCATACGTAAACAAGCAACAAGACACACACATACATAAAGTTAACATAAACATCCACCACAGTGGATTCCCCACATTCCTCACTGTGATGGAAGGCAAAACAGTCCAATCTTCTTCCTCTTTAGATTCTAGATCTAGATACGTTATGTGCCTGAGCACTGCGCTGCCTCGTCTGCACCCTCTCCAAAGCCTCTACATGTACGGGCCGCACGGTGGCGCAGCGGTAGAGACCTGCACCTATTGTCTATTGTCTCACCTTCCACCCCATCAGCCATGGTATACAAAACATAATCTTCCAAAATTTCCACCTTCTCCAACGGGATCCCACTCTTCCGCAGAGACCGTTCCCTCCGCAACGCTCTGGTTAACTCATCCCTTCCCACCCACACCACCAGAGATGCTGCCTGTCACGCTGAAGCTTTATGTGTCGTCTTCCATAGAACATGCCTTGCTTTATCTACCGTTCCATTTCAAGTGTGTAGGAAGGAACTGCAAGATGCTGGTTTAAACCGAAGTTAGACACAAAAAGCTGGAGTAACTCAGCGGAACAGTCAGCGTCTCTGGAGAGAAGGAATGGGCAACGTTTCTGGTCGAGACCCTTCTTGAGATTAGTTAGGGCAAAGGGAAATGAGAGATATAGACGATAATGTGACGAGATGAAGACCAATGAATGAAAGATGCAAAAAAGTGACGATGATAAAGGAAACAGGCCATTGTTAGCTGTTTGTTAGGTGATGGAGAGAGAGGGACGGACCATTTCAAATGCTCTTTCAAACACTAATTAAATCTCGTGTGTATACTTGCTTCCACTAAGGCAGTGTGTTCTAGATTTTGACCAGCCATTGGGTGAATAAAAATTATTCCTCAGATACATAGGGCAGTACGGTGGCGCAGTGTAGAGTTGCTGCCTCACAGCGCCAGAGACCCGGGTTCGATCTTGACGACGGGTGCTGTCTGTACGGAGTTTGTACGTTCTCCCCGTGACCTGCATTGGTTTCCTCCGGGATCTCTGGTTTCCAAAGACGTACGGGTTTATGGATTAACAGGCTTGGTATAAATGTGAATTGTCCGTACTGTGTAAGTGTGCGGTGATCGCTGGTCGGCACGGACGCGGTGGGCCGAAGGGCCTGTTTTCGTGCAGTATCTCTAAACTAAACTAAAACTACATGTCGATAGACACAAAAAGCTGGAGTAACTCAGCGGGACAGGCAGCATCTCTGGAGAGAAGGAATGGGTGACGTTTCGGGGTCGAGACCCTTCTTCAGACTCCTTCGCTTAACAATGTGACCAGAACTGCATGCAACACTCCAATGTGGCTTAACCAACGCATAAATACTCCTTGACTATTATACTCCATCACACAACCAATGAACCAAGTCCACAATGGCCACAACATCATATACCAAGCACTGGCCCCATCTGCTTTACCCCTTAGCAGGGGAGTCTGCAACCAGAAAGCACACTGCCCTACCTTGACAAAAGGAAGCAACTGACAGAAAAGCATTTCCTTGTAAATGAGGAAAATGTGTTTTTCTTTCAGCTCTCTGCGATGGAATTTCTTACTTTGGTATAAATATTTTCAAATTGTTCTCAGAGAAGACTTATTTTGTTCACCATTGTGTAGAGCATATCTCAAATACCCTAAAACAAGTAATAACTCAATTTTGACAAAATTGTCAGTTGCTTCCTTTTGTCAACGTAGGGCAGCATAGGTTTAAAGTAAAAAGTAGGAGATTTAGAGGGGATTTTTAGACTTTAGTGATACAGCATGTAAACAGGCCCTTCAGAGCAGCAATCACCTCAAGCACTAGCATTATCCTACACACTAGGGATCATTTACAATTGTTTTATTGAAGCCAATTGAACCTGCAAATTTGTACGTCTTTGGAGTGTGGGAGGAAATCAGAGCACCCGGAGAAAACCCACGCCGGCCACGGGGAGATCGTACAGACAGCAGCCATAGTCAGGATCAAACCTGGGTCTCTGGCGCTGTGAGGCAGCAACTCTACACTGCGCCACCGTACTGCCCTATGTATCTGAGGAATAATTTTTATTCACCCAATGGCTGGTCAAAATCTAGAACACACTGCCTTAGTGGAAGCAAGTATACACACGAGATTTAATTAGTGTTTGAAAGAGCATTTGAAATGGTCCGTCCCTCTCTCTCCATCACCTAACAAACAGCTAACAATGGCCTGTTTCCTTTATCATCGTCACTTTTTTGCATCTTTCATTCATTGGTCTTCATCTCGTCACATTATCGTCTATATCTCTCATTTCCCTTTGCCCTAACTAATCTCAAGAAGGGTCTCGACCAGAAACGTTGCCCATTCCTTCTCTCCAGAGACGCTGACTGTTCCGCTGAGTTACTCCAGCTTTTTGTGTCTAACTTCGGTTTAAACCAGCATCTTGCAGTTCCTTCCTACACACTTGAAATGGAACGGCAGATAAAGCAAGGCATGTTCTATGGAAGACGACACATAAAGCTAGAGTACTTCAGCGTGACAGGCAGCATCTCTGGTGGTGTGGGTGGGAAGGGATGAGTTAACCAGAGCGTTGCGGAGGGAACGGTCTCTGCGGAAGAGTGGGATCCCGTTGGAGAAGGTGGAAATTTTGGAAGATTATGTTTTGTATACCATGGCTGATGGGGTGGAAGGTGAGACAATAGACAATAGGTGCAGGAGGAGGCCATTTGGCCCTTCAAGCCTGCACCTCCATTTAATGTGATCATGGCTGATCATCCCCAATCAGAACCCCGTTCCTGCCTTCTCGCCATATCCCGACTCCGCTATATTTAAGAGCCCTATCTAGCTCTCTATTGAAAGTATCCAGAGAACCTGCCTCCACTGCCCTCTGAGGACTAGGGGGACTATGTTTCTGTTGCGACTAGTGGGAGGGGGAGCAAGGGCAGAGCTGCGGGGTACTGAGGAGACATGAGTGAGGGCCTCATCTATGATGGGAGAGGGGAATCTCGGATGTCCTGGTATGGAACACCTCATCTTGGGCGCAGATGCGGCATAGACGGAGGAACTGGGAGTAGGGGATAGAGCGTTTGCAGGAAGCAGGGTGGGAAGAAGTGTAGTCGAGATAATTGTGTGAGTCAGTGGGTTTGTAACAGACATCAGTCCCATGGAAGGCTATGGTAGCCTGGCAGGGCACTCGATAGATAGCACACAGTGGACTGAAGGACCTGGTACCATGCTGTGTGGCTCATTCACTACACGGGTTGCCAGTGGGTGTTGTATCCAGCTTTGGACACAAGGGAATCGTAGAGGTTCAAGGGAGGGTGATTGACAAGAAAGACAATAGTTGAAGGAACGCATATGGAAGGAACTGCAGATGCTGGTTTAAATCAATCTGAAGAAGGGTCTCGACCCAAAACGTCACCCATCCCTTCTCCCCAGAGGTGCTGCCTGTCCCGCTGAGTTACTCCAGCATTCTGTGTCTATCTCCAATAATTGAAGGACCTCAGTTACATGGAGACACTGGAGAGGCTGAGATTAAGAGTAAAGAGGAACAATATTTTTCATATATGGTGTGATCAGCAATTTGGGCAGCAAATGTACTCAAAATTAGTCTTTTCCTTAGAATTTACACTTAATCCCATTTTACAATCATCAAATGTAAAATCTCCCATAAGCAAACAGGCAGTATTTTAGAACATATTTCAAAAGGCTTTAAAACTTTTCATTAAAAATATTCGATATATTTAAGAGGGGTGATGGTGGATTTGCACAGCTGAGTGAGTTTATTACCCAAAAACACATTTTTAATCAGTGTTCATTGACTGTGAGCGAAGCAAATTTAAAGCACTGATGAAACACATACTGAACCAGTTACGTTGAGATACAGTAGCAAGTATCTTAGTGAATTAAAAAAATGCTTTTAAATCACACATATAAAAAATGACAAATAAAGTGGCCCAAAGGCCTGCAAATGGATGCAATTAGCCAAAACTCACGGACAGCGATTAATTGAAACAGTTTTGTGGGTTTCTATTGACAGTTCCTATTAACCCAAGAAATTACGCAGACATTAAATGTGGGCGGTAATCCGGACTAGGCAGTTCTTTGATCACTTCCCAGCTGTTATCCGGCAACTGAGCCATCCTACCACAACTAGAGAGCAGTCCTGAACTACTATCTACCTCATTGGAGACCTTTGAGCTATCTTTTATCGGACTGGCTTTATCTTGCATTAAAAGCTATTTCCTTCACCCTGTTTCTCTAGACTGTGGATAGCGCGATTGTAGTCATGTATTGTCTTTCCGCTGACTGGTTAGCAAACAGCAAAAGCATTTTAACTGTACCTCGGTACACGTGACAATGTACTAAACTGAATGAGCACTAGAAGGGGCTGACGCGGGTGCTGTCCAGCCGGTGGATCTAAGCTCCATCCCCACCCACCATCACTGCTGGCAGTGGGTCACCAAGCAGAAGGCACCAATTTAATACAGTGGGCGGCACGGTGGCGCAGCGATAGAGTTGCTGCCTTACAGCGCTTGCAGCACCGGAGACCCGGGTTCGATCCTGACTATGGGTGCTGTCTGTATGGAGTTTGTACGTTCTCCCCATGAGCTATGTGGGTTTTCTCCGAGATCTTCGGTATCCTCCCACACTCCAAAGATGTAAAGATATGGAGGTCTAAAGAAGGGGTTCGGTCTGAAACGTTACCTATTTCCTTCGCTCCATAGATGCTGCTGCACCCGCTGAGTTTATCCAGCACTTTTGTCTATCCAAGGTATGGAGGTAAATTGGCTTGGTAAATGTCAAAATTGTCCCTTGTGTGTGTATATGTTGGGATCGCTGATCGCCGCGGACCCAGAGATACAGACCTAAAAGTCCTGTTTCAGGTCTGTATCTCTAACCTAATCTACACTAAACTAAAAGGCAAGAGGTGATGAGGAGTTTATTTCGCAGGAAGACACGATGATCTGGATTCTGCTTCTTGAAAGAGTGAGAAAACATAATATATAATAGCTTTCAACGGTGATGAAGGTAAATATCACAGAGAAAGGCGGGGACAGGAAAATCGAGTCCCTTCAAAGGACTGGAAGGGCCATAAATTCATGTTCATAAGTAGAAATAGGCCATTCGGCCTATCAGGTCTACTTGACCATTCAATCATGACTGATCTATCTTTCACTCTCAACCCCATTCTCCTGCCTTCTCCCCATAATCCCTGACACCCATACTCATCAAGAATCTATCAATCTCTGACTTTAAAATATCCATTGACTTGGCCTCCACAGCCACCTGTGGCAAATAATTCCACAGATTCGCCACCCTCTGACTAAAGTTCCTCTTCATCTTTCTAAAAGTACGATCTTTTATTCTGAGGCTACAGCCTATGCTCCTAGACTCTCCCACCAGTGGAAACATCCTCTCCACATCCACTCTATCCAGGCCTTTCAATATTCTGTAAGTTTCAATGAGGCCCCCCTCATCCTTCTAAAATCTAGCGAGGACAGGCCCTGTGCCATCAAATGTCCGTTAATGTGTTAACCCAATCATTCCTGGGATCATTCTGGTAAACCTCCTCTGGTCAAAAGGTTTCTTTATATAATTCTTCTTTAGTCTGAAGAAGGGTCTTGACCCGAAACGTCAGATTCCTTCGCTACATTGATGCTGCCTCACCCGCTGAGTTTCTCAAGCATTTTTGTCTACCTTCGATTTTTCCAGCATCTGCAGTTCTTTCTTAATCTTTATATAATTCACTCCTTTCTAGTTGCAAATTGTACAGACTCTGGCATTGGGAAATCACCAGTACTCGTTTGTGTGTGTGTGTGTGTGTGTGCGTGCGTGTGTTTTATATCTATCTATCTGCATCTAGAGTATTGCGAGCGTTCTGCATTACAGGATAGACATGGAATAATGGAGATGGTGCAGATGAGGTTGACAAGAACACTGCTTGGATCCGAGGGTATTAGCATAAGGAAAAGTTGGACAGACTTGGATTGTTTTCTCTGCAGCGTCGGTGGCTGAGGGTAGACCTTATAGAATAATGTAAAGGGCTCTTCTAATTCTAACCTCTTACTCATCTCCATTTTGATTCCACCACTTCTTGGAGTGGAACGTTGTGTCAATGTCTCTAAGCTCCGGGTCTTTCACCCTCTCCCGGTCCATCCCATCCATAGCAGGACATGCTCTACAAATCACCTCTCCGGGCCGGTTCCCGATTCCAGGCGAGTCAGGAATCGGGAAATGGCCGGAGATATTCCTTGCATAACATCCAAAGGCTTAAAACACAAAGTTCTGTAGTAAGTCAGTGGGTCAGGAAGCTTCCCCAGAGGCCATGGGTGGGCAACGTTTCGGATTGGGAACCTTCTTCAGACTGGACATAGATAGGCGACATTTGAAATCTGATGAAGAGCCCCAACCTGAAATGGGTTGCCCCATAGACGACTATGGATCAAGCGCCAATAAATAGAATGGATGGATGGGCAGCATGGTGGTGCAGCGGTAGAGGTGCTGCCACACAGTGCCAGAGACCCGGGTTCGATCCTAACTGCGGGTGCTGTCTGTACAGAGTTTGTAGATTCTCCCCGTGACCTGCGTGGGTTTTCCCCGGGTGCTCTGGTTTCCTCCCATACTCCAAAGACGTACGGGTTTGCAGGTAAATTGGCTTGGTAAAATTACAAATTGTCCCCAGTGTGTAGTACCCTAGCGTGTTAGCATGCGGGGATCGCTGGTCGGCGCAGACACGGTGGGCCGGAGGGCCTGTTTCCGCACTGCATCTCTGAACTCTAAACTGCAGATGCTGGGTTGCAGTCTGAAAAAACAATGTGAAGAAGAGTCCCTGCCCAAAATATCACCTATCCATACCTTCTTCAGAGATGCTGCCTGACCCAGAGTTACTCCAGCACTTTGTATTCTACACAAGATTCCAACACCTGCAGTTCCTTCTGCCTCCATAGTACTCAAAGGTCAGATACATGTTTCCTCAAGATGAAGGGACCAGGGTCCATAGATAGTTTAGAACGGAGATTTGGAGCAAATCCCTGCCCAGGGACAGTGGTAAATGGAGTAGGAAGGATCTATAGATGCTGGTTTACACCGAAGATGCTGCAGTAACTCAGATGCTGGTGTACACAAAATGCAGCAGTAACTCAGCGGGACAGGCAGCATCTCTGGAGAGAAGGAATGGGTGACGTTTCGGGAAGAAGTATCTCAACCCAAAACGTTAGTCATTCCTTCCATCCAGAGATGCGGCCTGTCCCTCTGGGGGATATGGGGACAGAGGCAAAGGGGATGATGAGGACTGGTGCTGCAGCTCAGAGCCACATCACCTCTCCTGCACACTTTGTATAGTTTAGTGTCGAGAAACAGGCCTGTCAGCCCACCATGTCCGTGCCGACCAGCGATCCCCTACACTAGCGCTATCCTACACAATTGGGACTATTTACAATTTTTACAGAAGCCAATTAGCCTACAAACCTATGGTGTGGAAGGAATCTGGAGCAACCGGAGAAAACCCTCGCAGGTCTCGGGGAGAACGTACAAACTCCACACAGACAGCATCCGTAGTCAGGATCGAACCTGGGTCTCTGGCGCTGTGAGGTAGCAACTCTACCGCTTATTTCTTACGTTCTCATAAAAGCTGTACAGAGTATTCCACAGAAAAGATGGATTGTTTCCTCATCCTTCACCAGATTCCTCCATAAACAGGAAACAGAGAAGGAGCAGGGACCATGTTAATAATACATAAGATACACTGAGTGACTGGGACATTACAGAGCAGCAGCATTTTACATCAAAGGGCGGCATGGTGGTGCAGCGGTAGAGTTGCTGCCTCACAGCTCCAGAGACAAGAGTTCGATCCTGACTACAGGTTCTATCTGTACGGAGCTTGTATGTTCTCCCCGTGACCTGGGTGGGTTTTCTCCAAGATCTCCAGTTTCCTCCCACACTCCAAAGATGTACAGGTTGTACGTTAATTGGCTTCTGTAAATTGTCCCTAATGCGCAGGATAGTGTTCATGTGCGGGGATGGAAAGATGAAACGTTTAAACCGAAGATGGACACAAAATGCTGGAGTAACTCAGCGGGACTGGCAGCATCTCTGGAGAGAAGGAATGAGTGATGTTTCGGCTCGAGAACCCACGTGTGTGTGTGTGCCGGATGGTGTTAATGTGTGGGGATCGCTGGTCGGCACGGACTCGGTGGGCCGAAGGGCCTGTGTACGAGTTGCATCTGTAAACTAAACTAAAAAAAGAAAGGCAAACAATTGAAGATGAATCAAAATGCAGGAAGAAATATATTCCGCACTCTCCAAAACTTATATATTTTGACTACTGAAGGATTACAATGCATTTCCTTTAATAATTCTGGATGAATGGAAGGTTCAAACAACAAGTAACTACAAAGACTCTACTATAAAGATTTGTAGGTTAATTGGCTTGGTATAAATGTAAAATTGTCCCTTGTGTGTGTAGGATAGTGTTAATATGTGGGGATCGCTGATTGGCGTGGACTTGATGGGCCGAAGGGCCTGTTTCCACGCTGTATCTCTAAACTAAAACTAACTGTTAGAACCTAGGACAGTACAGCGCAAGGACATAATGTCTTCGGCCCATGATGTCAGAGCTGGACTTGATGCCAAGTCTAATCTCTTCTGCCTGCACGTGATCCACTCACCTCCATTCCATGCATATCAGTGTGAATACCGAAACCGGAGCTCCCAGAGTAGGTCATGGGGAGAACGTACAAACTGTGTACAGACAGCACCTGTAGTCAGGACCGAACCCAGGTCTGTGGCGCTGTGAGGCAGCAACTCTACCGCTGTGATACAGTGTCGTACACGAGGTACAGGGCAGGCGACACTAGCGGCGCTGTGTTGGGGAGAGAAGCGCTCACCTTCTTTCTGGCTCCTTTGTTCGAGCGGGGCCTGATCTGGGTCTTGTGTACACTCCCACGCACGAGCAAGAGGAGGTCGGACAAACTGAAGAGTTTGTAGGCCACGTTGCCAGACGCCGGCTCCGTATAGTCAGATGCTGATTCATCACAATTCAGCAGCTCCTCCGGCAAGAGATCTAAACAAGACACAAATCATGCTGCATTTTATATCAATGTACCACCTTTTTTTTAAACTTGCAATGGTGCAGTGTCATATTTATGTTAATGATATAATTGCATACAGTAGGGAAATCAGAGAGAGAAGATCAGACACCTCACACACCCTTCAACTCTTCAATAACTTTCAGTTTCCAGGACCCCCCTTGCCTCATCTTTACCTTGGATGTCCAGTCGCTTTACTCCACCAGAAGGTCTCAAGGCCCTCCGTTTCTTCCTCGAACAGCGACCCAGCCTGACTCCATCAACCACCATTCTCTGCCAGGCGGAACAAGTCCTCACCCTCAACAACTTTGCTTTCAACTCCTCTGATGCACAGCTTCTCTTGCCCAGTGTAGGTGAATCGAGGACCAGAGGACATAGGTTTAACGTGAAGGGGAAAAGATTCGATAGGAATCTGAGGGGTAACGTTTTCACAAGTTCTTTAGCAACTTGTCAGTTTCTTTGTTGAACTAAATTAAGGCGCATGTTGCATTCAAAAGCGCTGGAACAATGTGTGTACACAGCGAGCTGCCAGAGGAGGTAGTTGAGGCTGGGACTATCGCAACAGTTAGACAGGTACATGGATAGGACAGGTTTGGAGGGATATGGACCAAACGCGGGCAAGTGGGACTAGTGTAGCTGGGACATGTTTGCTGGTGTGGGCAAGTAGGGCTGAAGGGCCTGTTTCCATACTGTATCACTTTATGACTATGACTCAGTTTCTCCAAGTTAAAGGTGTAGCCATGGGACTCGCATTGCCCCAGCTCTGCCTGCCTTGTTGTTGATTACATCATGCGCTTCCTTGTCCAGGTGTAAGCTGGCACCGCTCCCGAACTCGCTCCGCTACATCAACGACTGCATCGGGGCTGCCTCCTGCACCCGTGCAGAACTCCATGATTTCATTAACTATACCACTAACTTCCACCCTGTCTGTACATTCACCTGGACTATCTCTGTCACCTCTCTCCCCATTCTTGCTCTCTCTGCCTCCATCCCAGGAGACAGGCTTTCGACTGACGTCAACTACAAACCCACCGACTCGCAGTTACATGCACCGAAACGTCACCTATTTCTTCTCTCCATAGATGCTGCTTCACCCACTGAGTTCCTCCAGCATTTTTGTCTCCCTTCGATTTTTCCAGCATCTGCAGGTCTTTCTTTAAAAAAAAAAATCCACGCAGACATCACCCGAGGTCAGGATGGAACGCAGGTGTCTGGCGGTGTGAGTCAGCGGCTCTACCAGCTGTGCCACCTTTGACAAGTACGAGGGGTTGCACAGTGACGTCAAACCGGGGCGGGATTTACACGGTGAATGATAAAACACCCTGGTGAGTGTTGTTGAACAGAGAGACCTGGCAGTACAGGTGCAAGATTACCTAAAGGTGGCGAGGCAGGTGGAGAAAGAGCTTGCCTTCATTGGAAAGGTGACTGAGCACAAAATGTGGGACATCGTGATGCAGCTGTACAAGTCGATGGTGAGACTCTTGGATTACTGTGCAGTACTGGACACCCAGCAATACAAACATGTCACTAAGTTAGAAAGAGTGCAGAGGAGATTCACCAGGATATTCCCTGGGCTTGAGTTGCAGGGAGAGGCTGGGACTTTTTTCTTTGGATCGTAAGAGGCTGAGGGGTGACCTTATTGAGGTACAGAAGATCATGAGGGGATGGATAAAGTGAATGCTCAGGCTTATCCCCCCCCAGAGGAGAGGAATCTAAAACTACAGGGCAGAGGCTTAAGGTGAGAGAGGAGATATTGAGGAGGCATCCATGAGGGGTAAGTATTTCTCTATCTAGTCTCTGTCTGGAATGAGCTGCCAGAGGAAGCTGGAGAAGTGGGTACAATGATGATTTTGGAAAGATATATGGATAGGAAAAATATAGAGGGATATGGGCCACATACAGGAAAATGGGAGTGGCCCAGAATGCCAATGGCAAGAACAAGGTGGGCCGAAGGGCCTATTTCCATGCTGTGTCAATCTATGACTCTATCAATGACATGGAACCCTTGGTAGTGAGTTATTTAAGTTCATAAGTTATAGAAGCAGAATTAGGCCATTCGGCCCTTCATCCACTCCGCTCTAGGGCGGCATGGTGGTGCAGCAGTAGAGTTGCCGCCTTACAGCGCTTGCAGCGCCAGAGACCAGAGTTCGATCCTGACGACGGGTGCTGTCTGTACGGAGTTTGTACGTTCTCCCCGTGACCTGCGTGGGTTTTCTCCGAGATCTTCGGTTTCCTCCCACACTCCAAAGACGTACAGGTTTGTAGGTTAATTGGCTTGGTGTAAATGTAAATTGTCCCCAGTGGGTGTAGGATAGTGCTAATATGCGGCGATCGCTGGTCAGTGCGGACTCGGTGGGCCAAAGGGCCTGTTTCCATGCTGTAACTCTAAACTAAACATTCAATCATGGCTGATCTATCTTTCCCTCTCAACCCCATTCTCCTGCCTTCTCCCCATAGCCCTAGACACCTTTACTAATCAAGAATCCATCGATTAGATTCACCACCCTCTGACTGATTCAATTCCTCCTCATTTCCTTCCGAAAGGGACATCCTTTAATTCTGAGGCTATGGCCTCTGGTCCCAGACTTTCCCACCGGTGAAAACATCCTCTCCACATCCACTCGATCCAGGTCTTTCACTATTTGGAAAGTTTCAATGAGGATCCCCCCTCATCCTTTTAAACTCCAGCGAGTACAAGCCCAGTGCCGTCAAACCCTCATCGTTCGTTAACCCACTCATTCCTGGGATCATTCTTGTAAACCTCCTCTGGACCCTCTCCATAGCCAGCACATCCTTCCTCAGCTATGGGGCCCAGATTTACTCACAATACTCCAAATGCGACCTGACCAGCGCCTTATAGAGCCTCAACATTACATCCGCGTTTTTTGTATTCCAGTCTTGATATAAATGCTAGCATTAAATTTGCCTTTCATACTACCGATTCAACTTGCAAATGAACTTTTTGGGAGCCCTGCACCAGCACTCCCAAGTCCCTTTGCACCTCCAGTTTCTGGATTCTCTCCCCATTTAGAAATTCCTTATATGGAGCGATAGACAATAGGTGCAGGAGGAGTAGGCCATTCGGCCAGAGGAGGTAGTTGAGGCTGGCACTATCCCAATGCTTAAGAAACAGTTGGACAGGTACATGGATAGACAATAGCTGCAGGAGTAGGACATTCGGCCCTTCGAGCCAGCACCGCCATTCAATGTGATCACGGCTGATCATCCCCAATCAGTACCCCGTTTCTCCCTTCTCCCCATATCCCCTGACTCCGCTATTTTTAAGAGTCCTATCTAGCTCTCTCTTGAAAGCTTCCAGAGAACCTGCCTCCACCGCCCTCTGAGGCAGAGAATTCCACAGACTCACCACTCTCTGTGAGAAAAAGTGTTTCCTCGTCTCCGTTCTAAATGGCTTACTCCTTATTCTTAAGCTGTGGCCCCTGGTTCTGGACTCCCCCAACATCGGGAACATGTTTCCTGCCTCTAGCATGTCCAAACCCTTAACAATCTTATATATTTCAATGAGATCCCCTCTCATCCTTCTAAACTCCAGAGTGTACAAGCCCAGCTGCTCCATTCTCTCAGCATATGACAGTCCCGCCATCCCGAGAATTAACCTTGTAAACCTATGCTGCACTCCCTCAATAGCAACAGTACAGAGTAGTACAGTAATAGTAAACGGTAAGTGCATTCATTATTCTTACGTGCCCTCGTGCTCTGGCCAGTCTTTCCCAAGGAAGTGGGAACGTTCCCAAAGGCAGCAGGATGGTGGGATTCAGGAATGTGGGTGGCGAGAGGATTGCGATTGGGCGGCAGTTGTCCAGGAGGATTTTGCCGGGTGGAGCTTGCTTCTTGCGTTGCTTGGGTCTGATCAACAGGCTGTTGTTTGGGGCTGGGCTTTAAGAGCTTACATTGCATTCGTAGGATCTGCCCCACCGGATCAAACTCCTTCAGGAGGGGTTTGGCAGCTGTCCTCTTGCATGCCACGCCCTTAGTCTTCTGGTGGCTGGGGGGGTCCCGATCAGGAGATGGGGACCGGGGAGTATCTGGAATGATTTCTTCAGGACTGGGAAGATCAGGTTTCTCAGGGATCGTCGGCAAATCATCCGGGGCGGCTTCCAAAGGGTCACGGGCTTCATTGCTGTCCATGAAGCTAGTATCAATCACCATCCGCTCCTCGTCTGAATCACTATCCGACTCCAACTCTTGAGAACCAGCAGCCTTACAGCTCGACAACATCTCCTCCTCCCCCTCCCCTCCTCTCTCTTCCTTCGGCTTGGCATTCTGTTGATCGCTGCTGGAGTGTTGCCCGCATTCACTGGCTTCCACTGAGGTCGGCTCTGTGCCGCTGTCGGGGTTCGGGCGTGAGGAGGGAAGCTGACCTTCCTGCGTTGCTTCTTTGACCACGTGCGCAGGCTGAGATTTGGCCTCGGGGACACCCTGGTCTTTACTGTCCCCTGTTACAGGAGCAGGCTTGGCCGTCTTGGCCTTGGCGGTCCGTTTACAAGCCCTGGGGCCGCCATCTTTGGGCTTTACGTCCTCTGAGGAAATAGTTCCAAAGGTCTCTAATTGGGTAAAGTCAGCGCTAAAATCTAGATCACCGTGTCCGGGGGCATTGACAGTCCTCTGGTGCTCCTGAGGATCAAACACAGGAGCTGTTATTGGGAACGTTTCAAGCCAAGCCCACCCCACCACAACCCCATCCTTCCTATGGTATGGTGAACAAAACTGCACATAACGTCATATGGGATGAGTGGAATTAGGCCATTTGGCCCATCAAGTCTACTCTGCCATTCAATCATGCTGATCTATCTCTCCCTCCTTACCCCATTCTCCAGCCTTCTCCCCATAACCTTCAATGTTTCAAATTTAAGGGAAGAGCTGGTGGATCCAGTGCCTCACAGCGTCACAGACCCAGGGAATGATCCTGACCTGGAGTGCTGTCCATGTGGAGTTTGCACATTTTCCCTCTGACAGCATGGGTTTTCCCCGGATGCTCCGGGCGTTTCCTCCCACGTCCCAAAGACGTGCGGGTTTGTAGGTTAATTGGCCAGAATGTGTAGGGAGTGGATGTGAAAGTGGGATAATGCAGAACTAGCGTGAAAGGGTGATCGATGGTCGGTGTGGACTCAGTGGGACAACGGGCTTATTCCACGCTGCATATTTGAATCAATCCATGAAAGTACTCCACTCTGAAGCAGCCAAGTCAGAGGCAGCTACAGACCAATATATCTGACCCACAGTAGCATGCCCACTCTCCCGGCTGCCCGTGCTACCCCATTCTCCCACCTTGTCCCCCTAACCTTTGACAACCTTACTACCTTCCCATAGAGTGGATGTGGAGAGGAACTTTCCAACGGTGGGAGAGTCTAGGACCAGAGGTCACAGCCTCAGAATTAAAGGGCGCTCTTTTAGAAAGGAGGTGAGGAGGAACTTCTTTAGTCAGAGGGCAGTTAATCTGTGGAACTCATTGCCACAGACGCCACAGAGGCCAAGTCAGTGGATATTTTTAAGGAGGTGAGATAGATTCTTAATTAGAATGGGTGTCAAGGGTTATGGGGAGAAGGCAGGAAATGAGATTAGGAGGCAGAGATCAGCCATGATTGAATGGCGGCGTAGACTCGATGGGCCGAATGGCCTACTCCTATAACTTGTGAACTTGTAATCATGAATCTGTCAATCTCCACCTGAAAAATACCCAATAATTTGGCCTCCACAGTTGCCTGTGGCAATGAATTCCACAGATTCATCACACTCTGACCAAATAAATTCCCCCTCATCTCCTTCCTAAAATAATGTCCTTTTATTCTGAGGCTGTGGCCTCTGGTCCTAGACTCTCCCACTAGTGGAAACATCCTTTCCATATCCACTCTATCCAGGCTTTTTATTGTTTGTTAAGGTTCAATCAGGTCCCCCCCTCATCCTTCTAAACTCTGGTGAGAACAGGCCCAGTGGCGCCACACACTCATCATACATTAACCTCATCATCCCCAGCATCATTCTCATAAAGATCCTGCGACTTCCAAATTATTAGTTATGTGCAGGAAGGAACTGCAGATGCTGGTTAGACACAAAATGCTGGAGTAGCTCGGACAGTTGGAAGTCTAACATAGGCAGAACCTACACGGCGAATGGTCGGACTCTGGGGAGAGGGATCTAGGAGCGCAGGTCATGGTTCCTTGAAGGTGGTGTCGCTGGTAGATCAGGTGGTCAAAAAGATTTTTGTCACTTTGTCGTTCATCAGAGTATTGAGTATAGACGTTGGGAAGTCATGTTGCAGTTCTATAAGACGTTGGTGAGGCCGCATTTAGAATATTGTGTTCAGTCTGGGAACAGTCGTTGGCCATATTTAAGAGGGAGTTGGATGTGGCCCTTGTGGCTGAAGGGATCAGGGGGTATGGAGAGAAGGCAGGTACAGGATACTGAGTTGGATGATCAGCCATGATCATATTGAATGGCGGTGCAGGCTCGAAGGGCCGAATGGCCTGCTCCTGCACCTAATTTCTATGTTTCTAACTGTGTTATGGGAAAGATATTGTCAAGCTTGAAAGGTTACAGAGAAGATTTACGAGGATGTTGCCAGGACTAGAGGGTGTGAGCTATAGGGAGAGGTTGAGTAGGCTGGGCCTCTATCCCTTAGAGCGCAGGACGATGCGGGGTGATCTTATAGAGGTGTCTAAAATCATGAGAGGAATAGATTGGCTAGATGCACAGAGTCACTTGCCCAGAGTAGGTGAAACGAGGACAAGAGGGCATAGGTTTATGGTGAAGGGGAAAAGATTTAATAGGAACCGGAGGGGTAACTTTTTCACACAAAGGGTTGTGAGTGTATGGAACAAGCTGCCAGAGGAGGTTACACAAAAAGCTGGAGAAACTCAGCGGGTGCAGCAGCATCTAAGGAGCGAAGGAGATAGGCGACGTTTCGGGTCGAGACCCTTCTTCAGAGAGCCAGAGGAGGTAGTTGAAGCTGGGACTATACCAACATTTAAGAAACAGTTAGATAGGTACATGGATCGGACAGGTTTGGAGGGATATGGGACAAATGGAGCAGGTAGGACTTTTGCAGCTGGGGCATGTTGGCCGATACGGGCAAGTAAGGCCGAAGAGCCTGGTTGCACGCTGTATCTATGACTAACTGAAATCTGGGTATGTCTTGAGGTGTTAAAGGAGGTGGTTAGTTGGGCTACAGAGGCCAGGACAACACGGGCAAGACACAATGGAGGAAGTTGCAAAGCAAGGCTCAGATCTGGAGAAGGTTTGAAATCCACAGAATAGCAGCACGGCCTTTTGGCCCACCTTGCCCCTGCTATGTGTGATCCTTATCTGTGTTCATCTCATTCACCTGCACTTGGCTCGTATCCGTCTTCTCTTTCTTTAATCCAGGGTCACATCTGAATCTACCACCTTTGGCAGCTTACATTCCTGAGCACTGCCACCCTCTGTGTGAGAAGCTTGCCCCTCTCATCTTAAACCTGTCCTCTAGTTTTAGACTCCCCTGTCCTGGGAAATAGACTAATAATCTGTCCAAACTATGTTCCCCACAACTTTCTAACTCATCCCTCAGCCACTACCTTCCAGTGAGATAGACTTGGCCTCTCCAATCTCCCTGTATAACTACAGCCCTCCATTCCCACCAACATCCTGGGGAATATAGAATCTCCCGTGCACTCTCCCTCTTGCCACCACATCCTTCCTGCAGTGCAGTGACCTAAACTGCACACAATACTCTGACCATCGTGATGTCCCAGTTCTCCATACAGCTACCCAGTGAGGGGCCTCCAGGAACGAAGGGGGTTCCAGCAGGGGGCTGCCGAGAATGTTTTGGGGGCTGCCGATCGAAGAGTGGGGGGGGGGGGGGGGGGCTGCATGCAGCTACGTGTGGCTCCTGGCTTGGTTCTCCGCCACCTGCCAAAGATAAAACTGTTCGATTAACTTTTTATAACTTTGTCTGCGGCAGAAATGTGCGGACTCTTTGTATACTGCCTAGATGAGGTCTGCTGTCTCTCTACCTGTGACAATAAAGTATTGCTGATTGAATCCCTGTCGGAAGGAACTGCAGCTGCTGCTTTAAACCGAAGATAGACACAAAAAGCTGGAGTAACAGCGGGTCAGGCAGCATCTCTGGACAGAATGAATGGGTGAGCTTTCGGGTCGAGACCTTTCTTCAGAAGAAGGGTCTCTTTCAAAAAAGTCATCCATTCCTTCTCTCCAGAGATGCTGCTTGTCCCGCTGAGGAACATTGAAAAGTCAGGTTTAGAGGGATATGGACCAAACGCAGGTAGGTGATATTAGTGTGGGAAAGTTGAGCCGAAGGGCCTGTTTCCACACTGAGTGACTCTATGACTCTAAGCTGATTCCAAGGCCCCAGTTTAATGCAAAGCTTATGTTAGCTCTTCAGGGCATCATACACACTAAATGCTGGAGTAAAAGCCCTGTCCCACGGTACGAGTTCATTCCATGAGCTCTCCCGAGTTAAAAAAAAAATCAGACTCGTGGTAAGCACGGAGAATGAACGTGGTGGGTACGTTGGAGCTCGGGGCTGTCCCTTAGCGACTCGTAACGCTAACGGCAGGTACTTAGGAAGACTCGCTAATGGCAGGTAAGCTTGGGAAGACACCTGAAGAATTTTCAACATGTTGAAAAATGTCCACGAGAGCCCCGAGTACCGATGAGTGGCCATTACCGTAAATCTCCGAGTTCGTATCAGGGCAAACTCGGGAGAGCTCTAGGAATGAACTCTTACCATGGGACAGGGATTTAACTCAGCGGGACAGGCAGCATCTCTGGATAGAAGGTCGGATCGGGACCCTTCTTATTGTTTGAAAGCAAAGAGACTCAAACTACGCTCTCAACAACTTACGCTCTCAACAACTTACCATCTCCTCCGATATGTCAATGTTTTGTGCTTTGTCCAATGTCAGGTTTGACATTGCTGTGTAACTTTTCTTGGACATCAATAAGTCCAAAGGAACTTCATAAAAAAGCAAATTCTTCTCTCTCGTTGAAAGCTCTTTCTTGGGCAGAGGAGAGTCAATGAAGATGACTTTCTCCATTTTATTCCCTGTGAACACAAAACAGAATGGCAACTGAATCACTAGATATACACACATCCAACAGGAAAAAACATTCCCAAATTTACAGGCATCAGAGGATGTTTATCGATTTGAGATGTTTATCGATTGAAGGACTGAGAAGAATTGAAGATAGACACAAAATGCTGGAGTAACTCAGCGGGACAGGCAGCATCTGTGGATAGAAGGCATGCGTGACATTTCAGGTCGAGACCCTTCTTCAGACAGAAGAGTTACCCAGCGTTTTGTGTCTATCTTCAGTGTAAACCAGCATCTGTAGTTCCTTCCTGCACATTGATCTCTCAATGAGAGAATTGATCTCTCAAGGCAAATTTAAAAAAAAATCTTCGAAGCAGTGCGCTCAAAATCGTTGGGAATCCTCAACAAGATTTTTTCATGAACCAGGTTTCCAGCAGCAGGGGTGTTATAAAATAGATGCACTTTGGAAGAGATTAGTTGAAGGCTCAGCGGTAGAGTTGCTGCCTTACAGCGCCGGAGACTCGGGTTCGATCCCGACGGAGCTTTTACGTTCTCCCCGTGGCCTGCGTAGGTTTTCTCCGGGTTTGGTAAACGTAAAAATTGTCCCTAGTGTGTGTAGGATAGTTGGTCAGTGCGGACTCAGTGAGCACTCAGTTTCGGGGATCGCTGGTCAGTGCGCACTCGGTGAGCCGAAAGGGCCTGTTTCCGCGCTGTATCTCTAAACTAAACTAAATATTGGTTGCACTTCAGCAAACCTCACTTCTCTATGTCATGATGAGAGCCATCAAAGAACGGAGGCTCAAATTTCCAATTCCCAACCTTTCTGTCCTGGGCCTCCCCCACTGCCAGAGTGCGGCCACATGGAAACTGTAGGAGCAACACCTTGTATTTGGCGTGGGTAGCTTACAACCCAATGGTGTGAATATTGAATTTTCCAATTTTAGGTAACCAAATCCCCCCCCTCCCCCTTCTAATGCGTTCTCACCCTCAACTACCTCCTTCAATGTCCGCTCACTCTGTGTGTCTACGAGAAGATGTGCGTTACATATATGATACGATAGAACTTTATTTATCCTAGGAGGGAAATTGTTCTGCAAAGAGTCATTAAAAAAAATCATGAAACATGAAATTAAAGCACCGAGTGGAAAGGATTGGGGATGTGCAAAGATTGGGGCCGGGGCATGGGGAGTCAGTTTCAGTCTCTACCCCACGACAGAAGGGGGAGAAGTTGTAGAGTTTGATAGCCACCGGGAAGAAGGATCTCCTGTGGCGTTCTGTGCTGCATCTTGGTGGAACCAGTCTGTTGCTGAAGGTGCTCCTCAGGTTGACCAGTGTGTCATGGAGGGGGTGAGCTGTCTTGTCCAGGATGCTCCGCAGTTTGAGGAGCATCCTCCCCTCCATGACCAACCTCCCATGAATCCAACATAGTTGCGGGCACCAAAACAAAGATGAGACGGTTTCAGGAAGAGCACGGAGTTTCACCAGGATCATCGTAAGGATGAGGAGCTCCAGTTAGGAGAGGCTGGGAAACCGAACACCAGTGTTAGTGGAACAGAGAAGGGTTGGACACATTTTAAATTCCAAGTTTATATAATTACCTGATCCTGCATGGTAGGAATAGAACATACATTTCTGAATCAGTCATTCAGATGTCATTCCCATAACTTAACCACTACACAACCAGACACAGATACAGTGAAACTATCCAGGTGAATCATCCATACATGAATACAATTAGGCGGCACGGTGGCACAGCGGTAGAGTTGCTGCTTCACAGCGCCGGAGTCCCGGGTTCCATCCCGACTACGGGCGCTGTCCGTACGGCGTTTGTACGTTCTCCCCATGATCTGTGTGCGTTTCCTCCGAGACCTCCGGTTTTCTTCCTTACTCCAAAGACGTGCAGGTTTTTAGGTTAATTTGCTTAGTATAAATCAAAATCGTCTCTCGTATGTGTGTGTGTAGGATAGTATTGATGTGCGGGGATCGCAGGTCAGCGCGGACTCGGTGGGCTGACGGGCCTGTTTCCGCGCTGTATCTCTAAACTAAACAATCATAGAACGCACAAAATAGTGTTGCAGTTGCAGAGAAAGCGGTAACACGATCAGTTTGAAGAAGGGTCTCGACCCGAAGCGTCAACCATTCCTTCTCTCTAGGGGTGCTGCCTGTCCCGCTGAGTTACTCCAGCATTTTTGTCTACCTTCGATTTTTCCAGCATCTGCAGTTCTTTCTCCAGCATTTTGTGTCTATCTTCTGTAACCCGATATCCTGGAGGTGGGTCCAGAGTGTCGGTGTGTGGCCAGCTTGTACCGCCTGCTGCATTACCAACAGGTCTATGCCTCTACCCCTCACACAGAACAAGTACCTGGTGCAGTAAAGGGCCTGTCCCACTGTACGAGGTAATTCAAGTTCTCCCGAGTTTGCCCCGATTCGAACTTGGAGTTTTACGGTAATAGTCGCTCGTAAGTACTCGGGACATTTTTCAACACAATCTTCACGAGCTTACTGCGTTTCCCCCGAGTACCTGCCGTTAGCGTTACGAGCCGCTAAGAGACGTCCCCAAGCTCTGACGTACCCGCTACGTACATTCTCCGTGCTTACCACGAGTTTGATTTTTATTTAAACTCGGGAGAGCTCTTGAATGAATTCGTACAGTGGGACCTTTACAACACCTCGGCTCAGCAGTGACACCTGCTGGCCAAGGGCTGCTCCATATGCCAAGATTTTTCCCATTCCATCACCTCCAAACTACCACAGTCATTTGAAGACACAGATTGCTGGAATAGCTCAGCGGGTCAGGCAGCATCTCTGGAGAACAAGGGTAGGCGACACTTCACTAGACTCGCAACCGCATTCATTTGCTACAGTACACTTATACCCAGAGAATACCTTCCCTGCAGGAATGCACATAAACTGATAGTGGCAGTGGTGCAGCGGGTAGAGCAGCTGACTCACAGCGCCAGAGATAGAGTAACTTTTCCAAGCTATGACAGAGATAAGGTGATGGACCCCAGGTAATAGTGATAGAGTGATACAGTGTGGAAACAGGCACTTCAGCCCAACTTATCCACACCGGCCAACATGTCCCAGCGGTACAGGGAGGGTTTTGCAAGGATGTTGCCTGGTCTAGAGGGCGACAGCTATAGGGAGAGGGTGAGTTGGCTGGGACTCTATTACTTGGAGCGCAGGAGGATGAGGGGTGATCAGATAGAGGTGTATAAAATTATGAGAGGAATAGATCGGGTAAATGCAGCTACACTAGTCCCACCTGCCTGCATTTGGCCCATCTCCCTCCATAGAGAGATAGATCAACTATGATTGAATGGTGGTGTAGACTTGATGGTCCGAATGGCCTAATTCTGCTCCTAGAGCTGATGAACGTCTGATCCTAGATTTGCAGTTGAGTCTGTAGCGGTGAGACGAGTGGAGATAGTGACCAGGGCTGGGGGTGAAGTGGGAATGACTGGAGGGCTGCAGAGGAAGGCGAGGAGTGGAATGTGGAACTAGAGGGAGGAGCGGTGGGTGGGTAGATTGGAACGGGTGGGGAGGTGGGCAAGACAAGACCCAGTGGGAATTTTAATTTTTAATTAAAAAAAATGTTTGGGTGATGAGCAGAAGGCGGAGGATTAAGGTGAAGGGGAAAATATTTAATAATACGAATCTGAGGGGTAACTTTTACACACAGAGTGGGAGAGAGGGGGGGTGTATGGACGGAGCTGCCGGAGGATCTACTCCTGTTCCTAGTTTTTTTAGTTTTAGAGATACAGCACGTAAATAGGCCCTTCAGCCCATCAAGTCCATGCCGACCAGTGATCCCCGTACATTAGCACTACACTACACACACTCGGGACAAATTACAATTTCACTCAAAGCCAGTTAGCGTACAAACCTGTACGTGTTTGGTGTGGGAGGAAACTGGAGCTCCCAGCGAAAACACAGGTGGTCACAGAGAGAATATACAAACTCCGTGCAGACAGCACCCGCAGTCAGGATCGAACCCGGGTCTCTGGCGCTGTGAGGCAGCAACTCTACCGTTGTGCCACTGTTCTTTGGTTTAATTTAGAATGAAGACGCAGCAATACAATTAGAGTCGAATACCAAATCCTGAAAATAATTACCTTCACCGCGGATGGTTTTCACGTGTACAGGAAGCTCCCAGGGTTCTGTATACTTGGGTCCGCAGTTATTCAACAGAGTAAACAGTGCCAGGCTTGTCAGGGACAATTTGGCTCCATACTTCACACTGAGCCTCTCCGCATTCTCATCATGGCTAATATCCTGAAACAAGTCATAAAACAAAACACGTCAGATCAGGTTAGACACAAATTGCTGGAGTAACTCTGTGTTCTGCAGTTACATGTAGCTGATGAGTGGAGGCCGTTGTTTCCATTCAGAGAAAATGAAATGCCCGATACTAAAGCGAGATGTTCACTTCACGCAGTTAAAGCTGATGCTCATGCACCGGGCACAGTTGCTGCAATTCCTCTCCACCTCATCCTAATCCAAGCAGCGCCACTAAGAGAGACACCCAATTCTGCTCATCGCCAACTGGAGTCAGCAACAAAGGTGAGACCTAGTTAAACTTAATTCCTCATCCAACGTGAGCTAGTCTTTCTTCAAACCAGTACCACAACAATGCATAGCAGTCTTAATTTAGTTTAGTTTAAGGATGTTGAAGATAGACACAGAATGCTGGAGTAACTCAGAGGTTTACAAAATTATGCAACGTATAACCATATAACCATATAACAATTACAGCACGGAGACAGGCCCTCTCGGCCCTTCCAGTCCGTGCCGACCATTTGTTTTCCCCTAGTCCCATCTACCTGCACTCAGACCATACCCCTCCATTCCCTTCACGTCCATATACCTATCCACTTTACTTTTAAATGTTAAAATCGATCCTGCCTCCGCCACCTCTGCCGGAAGCTCATTCCACACAGCCACCACCCTCTGAGTAAAGAAGTTCCCCCTCACGTTACCCCTAAACTTCTGTCCCTTAATTCTCATGTCATGCCCTCTTGTTTGAATCTTCCCTACCCTCAATGGGAAAAGCTTATCCACGTCAACTCTGTCTATACCTTTCATCATTTTAAAGACCTCAATCAGGTCCCCCCTTAACCTTCTGCGCTCCAAAGAATAAAGACCTAACTTGTTCAACCTTTCTCTGTAACATACTTGCTGGAACCCTGGCAACATTCTAGTAAATCTCCTCTGTACTCTCTCTATTTTGTTGACATCCTTCCTATAACTAGGCGACCAAAATTGTACACCATACTCCAGAATTGGTCTTACCAATGCCTTGTACAATTTTAACATTACTTCCATACTCCTATATTCAATGCTCTGATTTATAAAGGCCAGCACACCAAAGGCTTTCTTTACCACCCTATCTACATGCGATTCCACCTTCAGGGAACTATGCACAGTTATTCCTAGATACCTCTGTTCCACAGCATTCCTCAATTCCCTACCATTTACCATCTACGTCCTATTTTGATTTGTCCTGCCAAGATGTAGCACTTCACACTTATCAGTATTAAACCCCATCTGCCATCTTTCAGCCCACTTTTCCAAATGGCCCAAATCTCTCTGTAGACTTTGAGAATCTACTTCATTATCCACAATACCACCTATCTTAGTATCATCTGCATACTTACTTATCCAATTTTCCACCCCATCATCCAGATCATTGATGTACATGACAAACAACAGTGGACCCAACACAGATCCCTGAGGCACCCCACTGGTCACCGGCTTCCAACCTGACAAACAGCCATCCACCATTACTCTCTGACATCTCCCATTCAGCCACTGTTGAATCCATCTTGCTACTCCGCCATTAACACCCAAAGATTGAACCTTCTGAACCAACCTTCCATGGGGAACCTTGTCAAAGGCCTTACTGAAATCCATATAGACAACATCCACTGCTTTACCCTCATCAATTTCCCTAGTTACCCGCTTCAAAAAATTCAAGAAGGTTTGTCAAACATGACCTTCCAGGCACAAATCCACGTTGACTGTTCCTGATCAGACCCTGTTTATCCAGATGCTTATATATATTATCTCTAAGTATCCTTTCCATTAATTTGCCCACCACTGACGTCAAACTAATAGGTCTATAATTGCTAGGTTTATTCTTTGAACCCTTTTTAAACAATGGAACAACATGCGCAGTACGCCAATCCTCCGGCACTATTCCCGTTTCTAATGACATTTGAAATATTTCTGTCATAGCTCCTGCTATTTCTACACTAACTTCCCTCAATGTCCTAGGGAATATCCTGTCAGGACCTGGAGACTTATCCACCTTATATTTTTCAAAAGTGTCAGTACTTCCTCCTCTTTGAATCTCATAGTTTCCATAGCTACTCTACTTTTTTCCCTTACCTCACAGAGTTCAATATCCTTCTCCTTGGTGAATACCGAAGAAAAGAAATTGTTCAATATCTCCCCCATCTCTTTTGGCTCTGCAGATAGCTGTCCATTCTGGTTCTCTAATGGTCCAATTTTATCCCTCGTTATCCTTTTGCTATTAATATAGCTGTAGAAACCCTTTGGATTTACTTTCACCTTTCTTGCCAAAGCAACCTCATATCTTCTTTTAGCCTTCCTAATTTCTTTCTTAAGATTCTTTTTACATTCTTTATACTCCTCTAGCACCTCCTCTAGTATACTCCTCTAGTATAGATAAAGTTTTTCTACATCATTTTTCTAAAACATCTATACTATTACTAAAACTCTCATCTGGACCCGGTTTGCTTTTTAAAAAAAAATTGCGCAAAAACAGTCCCCTTTATCGCTAGGATTTTTTCGCCACCTCACTCACTGTTCTCCTCTCCTCCGAGCGCACCAAGTTTTGTTCCGATCGGTGGAAGATTACAAACGTAATCAAGGTTTAAAAAATGGTGAGATCAGCAGATTGGTCTTCTCGCCTGTGGAGTTGCGGCCGGTGGCCGCTGAGTGGAGACCCTCCCCCTCCCCCACACCCCCCCCCCCCACACCCCTCCTCCATTCCTCCCCCACCACCAAACCCCCCACACGATCGCACCCCACACACCACACCACCCCTCCCCCTCCCCCCAAGCCACCGCTTAGTCTTTTAGGAGTCTAAAAGTAGTCACAGGTTTAAGTTGAGAAAATAAATATTTAAAGGAAATCTGAGTGACAGGTTTCTCACACAGATATTAAACAAGCTTTTTTAGTTCAGTTCAGTTTATTGTCACGTGTATCGAGGTACAGTGAAAAGCTTTATTGTTACGTGCTAATCGGTCAGCAGAAAGATTAGACATGATTACAATGATTACATGATTGAGCCGTCCGCAGCGTATATCTGCTATATGGAAGTAGTTTCAGAGAGTGGGACGATTGTAAAGCGTGACTGTAGATGGTCTCTGGGACCAGCGGCCTGACCTGGGTGCCTGGCAGATGTGGTGATAGAGGCGGGTATAATCATAAAGTGTAACGACAGTTGGACACAGATGGGAAGGGAATAGAGGTGCGTGGAACAAATGCAGGAAAATGCGATTAGCATAGATAGGCGCTTCGGTCAACATGAAGTGCCTGTTTCCCTGCTGTACAACTCTGTGAAATAATCTGAAGATTAATATATTACCGTGATTAAACTTTTACTAATATTTATCTCTCACAAAATAAATATTATTTTTGTGTTATTAATGGTCATACCAATGTCTTTGATTATAGCTGGTCCCAATCTCTCCCCCCTTTTCCCTACCTTTTCTAGCTGATTTGAATTCTGTAGTTGAAATAAATTGAACCTACATAAAAGGTGAATAAAAATGCTTTAGCTATCTGTTCACATGGAGTAGCAGGATGCTCTTTTTTATTCCTCAGTAACAAAGCAGGTGGTGCTGCTGCCTCAGAAACCCAGCTCATAAATAATAGGAGCAGAATTAGGCCATTCGGCCCATCAAGTCTACTCCGCCATTCAATCACGGCTGATCTAACTCTCCCTCCCAACCCCATTCTCCTGCCTTCCTACCACAACCCCTGACACCCACACTAATCAAGAATCTATCTATCTCTGCCTTAAATACTGTAATGCTGTAAAGCAGCAACTCTACCGCTGCACCACCGTAAATGTGTATGATATTAAACAGACTGTGCACCTCATGGCCCACCAACCACTAACAGCCTGTTAGGGTTGGAACCGTTTTAGTGTCCGTCCCGTCCTACAGATGTTAATATTGGCCAAATTAGAGGTATTACAAAATGGAGGACCTTTGCAAGGCCTGCTTGGCCTCTTTCTGTGAAAAGGTGCAAGCTGTGAGCTGGCACCAGAAAGTCTGAACCCTAGATGGATATGCAGGATGAGGTGAGGTCCAGATGTCTCTTCCTGCTGGGCCACCCTGCAACCAACGCGCCCTCCCTCGCTCTGGCCACTCCAGCTCAGCCACCGCTCGTCCCGCCCCCGACCTGTCCACCCACTCGCTGCTCCCACTTGGCCTGAGCCCGTCCTGCCCGGCTGCTGCTGCCGTTCAGCCCACCTGCCTCCCTGCCTGCTCGCTGCTATGGGGGGGAGGGAAATGTAGTCTGTGTTCGTTACGGTGCACACCACGAGTTTTGATGAGCTAGTGGAGATGATGTCCGAGAGGATGGTGAGGGTAAGTTACCGCAACGGCGGCAGTGGAGGAGGCGGACCAGGGGGGATGGGTAGACGGGATCGCCATTGCCGCAGAGGGCCGGCGGGGGAGACGGGTGAGTGATGAGGGAGAGACTGGACAACAGTCTCCACTGAACCCCCCAACCCCCCCCCCCCCCCCGCGCCACCGCAGGTGGTGGGGAAGACAATAGACAGGTTGTTAAAGAAGGAACTGCAGATGCTGGAGAATCGAGGGTTACACAAAAAGCTGGAGAAACTCAGCGGGTGCAGCAGCATCTAAGGAGCGAAGGCAGATAGGCGACGTTTCGGGTCGAGACCCTTCTTCAGACAGGTTACTGTGAGGAGGGGAGAGAGGAGTTTGTGAGTGAGGCAGGAAGGGGCGCGACTGACAGAAGAGACCAATCTGCGTGGCGTTGACTGAAGGAATCTGCGCATGTGTGGTTTTTAAGATTTTTAAACTTCGATAGCTTTTACAATATACCACTGACCAGATCGAAACTTGTTGCACTTGCAGCATAGGGCCACGGTGAGTAACCTGGAGAAAAATCATAGGACTATTGCGTACCGTTTTTGCGCAAATAGATAAAACCCCACAAACCGCAAAAGATCAGAGTTTTAGTTATGTATAGAGAGATATAGATAGATAGATTTTGTGGTTGAGCTCCATGCTGGTGAACTACTTGTACTCCGCAGCACTCTAATATATTTACGATCACTCTGTGAAAACTCACCGACTCGAAGGCAGACGCTCTGGCGGACGCGGGAGGAGTAAACGAGGCGATGGTTTTATAATCTGTGGTCAGCTGAGGTGCCGAGGCTGCAGACGGGACCCGCAGGTAGGTAGCTCGACCCTGGAACAGAAACACCCGAGTCAGAACACTCAGCCACAAGCACATCTCTTTAGTTCAGTTTATTATCACGTGTACCGAGGTACAGTGGAAAGCTTTAGTAGCGTGCTGTCCAGTCAGCGGGAAAGGCCATTTACAGTGTGCAGATACATGATAAGGGAATAACGTTTACTGCAAAGTAAAGCCAGCAAAGTCCGGTCAAGGATGGTCTGAGGGTCACTAAAGAGGTCGATAGTAGTTCAGCACTGCTCTCTGGTTGCGGTAGGGTGATTCAGTTGCCTTATAGCAATGGAGACGCGAAAGACGGCAGATAGAGTCACAGAGTGATACAACGTGGAAACAGGCCCTTTGGCCCACTTGTCCATACTGGCCAACATGTCCCAGCTACACTAGTCCCACCTGCCTGCATTAGCTCCATATCCCTCTAAACCTGTCCTATCCATGTACCTACCTTAATATTTCTTAAACGTTGGCAATAGTCCCTGCCTCAACTACCTAATCTGGCAGCTCGTTCCATACACCCACCACCCTTTGTGTGAAAAGGTACCCCTCAGGTTCTTATTAAATCTGTCCCCCCACCCCCCTCAAACCTATGTCCTCTGGTCCTCGATTCCCCAACTCTGGGCAAGAGACTCTACTCGATCTATTCCTCTCATGATTTTGTACACTGCCAGATGCTGGAGTCTTGAGCAAAATACAAAGTGCTGGAGGAACTCAGCAGGTAGGAAGGAGATGAGGAGGAATTTCTTTAGTCAGATTGTGGTGAATCTGTGGAATTCTTTGCCACAGGCGGCTGTGGAGGCAAAGTCAGTGAGTATTTTAACGGAAGAGATAGATAGATTCTTGATTAGTACGGGTGTCGGGGGTTATGGGGAGAAGGCAGGAGAATGGGGTTCGGTGGGAGAGATAGATCAGCCATGATTGAATGGCAGAGTAGACTTGATGGGCCGAATGGCCTAATTCTGCTCCTATCACTGACACTATCGGACAGTCCATTACCAGGCATAGCAGCTTCTTCTCCAGTCGCAGGCTCAGGTCCGGGATGAACTTCCCTCCCATGATGCTCGTCATTTCATTGACCGTGTAAAGTTCTGGGTATTTCTTCAGGCTATCATTCCATGCTTGCAAAACCTCCTGTGAAAGGAAATGCAAGAAGCAACATTATGGTCCATCAATTTCAGCAAGCTCTGAACATCAGTTCCCTGGTCACACACACAAGTTACACTCACACTTCTCACACACACACGCCCCACACACGGGTTCACTCATGCAGACGCCATATACTGGCGCCATTTAGGAAGTAAAAGTCCAAATTCAAGTGGGGTCCACAGGTTGGATGTACTGGATACAGGTAAGCCCCAGGCTCCATCTACACCTCACGCTGCCTCGGCAAGGCCAGCAGCATAATCAAGGACGAGTCGTACCCCGGCCACTCCCTCTTCTCCACTCTCCCATCAGGCAATAGGTACAGAAGTGTGAAAACGCACACCTGCAGATTCTTCCCAGGGACAGTTTCTTCCCAGCTGTTATCAGGCAACTGAACCGTCCTATCAACAACTAGAGGGCAGTCCAAAACTACTATCTACCTCATTGGATACCCTCGAACTATCTTTGATGGATCTTTACTCACTTTATGCTATTGAGGGAGTGCTGCGTAGGTTTACAATGTTAATTCCTGGGATGGCAGGACTGTCATATGCTGAGAGAATGGAGCAGCTGGGCTTGTACACTCTGGAGTTTAGAAGGATGAGAGGATATCTCATTGAAACATATAAGATTGTTAAGGGCTTGGACACACTAGAGGCAGGAAACATATTCCCGATGTTGGGGGAGTTCAGAACCAGGGGCCACAGTTTGCGAATAAGGAGTAAGCCATTTAGAACGGAGACGAGGAAACACTTTTTCTCACAGAGAGTGGTGAGTCTGTGGAATTCTCTGCCTCAGAGGGCGGTGGAGGCAGGTTCTCTGGATGCTTTCAAGAGAGAGCTAGATAGGGCTCTTAAAGATAGCAGAGTCAGGGGATATGGGGAGAAGGCAGGAACGGGGTCCTGATTGGGGATGATCAGCCATGATCACATTGAATGGCGGTGCTGGCTCGAAGGGCCGAATGGCCTACTCCTGCACCTATTGTCTATTGTCTATTTATATTGAACTAAACGCGATTCATGTTATTCCCTTTATCATGTATCTGTGCATTGTAAATGGCCCGATTGTCATCGTGTATTGTCTTTCCACTGACTGGTTCGCAAGCATCAAAAGCGTTTCACTGTACCTTGGTGCACGTGACAATAAACTAAACTCGCTGTGTAATGGCAGAACTGCCTGTACACATCAGAACCAGCGCGTTGCTTGTACCTCCAGCCACTTGGGCGAGCCCACGCGCTACCTCACAATCTGGAGGTTCCTTGCCTTCCCTCGTGCTCCCCCCACACTGGGGACTAGACACAACTTGGGTACGGCATCACTTTAATGAACACGTCCACTATCTGCCCGTGCAGCCCCACATCACGCTTCATCTTCCTCCCTCCCTCATCGCTTGTGGAAGCTCCAATCAAGTTTAGTCTAGTTGTTATCACAGCTTCTTCCATACACCCACCACCCTCTGTGTGAAAAAGTTACCCCTCGGATTCCTATTAAATCTTTTCCCCTTCATCTTGAACCTATGTCCTCTGGTCCTCGATTCCCTTACTCTGGGCAAGAGACTCTGTGCATCTACCCGACCTATTCCTTCCCTCTACTAGATCTCTCCTCAATGGATTAAACTGTACAAGATAAATCAAGAGTTCTCCCGAGTTTTCCCCTGATTAGAACTCGGAGAATGTCTGTAGCGGGTCCGTAGGAGTTTGTGGATGCCACTTAGCGGCTCTTACGAGTAACGGTAGGTACTTGGGAAAACCGGTAAACTCGTGACGTTTTTTCAACACTGTGCAAAAATGTCACCCCACAGCCGGCCACGATAGTCCTCGCGGTTTCGTCAAAACCCGCCAATCCCACTTGTGATCCGACTCCTTGTCAAAAATTTGCTTTTTACTCACCAGCCGCTACGGGACATCCACGAACCCGCTGAGCAACACAAGTTAGAGGGACCCGCGGACATATCCGACGCGTTCATCTCTCGTTTCCCTGATCCCTGACCAGTCTGAAGAGGGACCCGAAAACTTAGATGCTGTTGGCTGAGAACTCTTGAATTACCTCGTACAGTGGGACAGGCCCTTAAGAGACCCAGCCTACTAAACCTCTCCCTGTAGCTCACTTCTTCTAGTCCTGGCAAAATCCTCAGAAAAATCTTCTCTGAACCCTTTCAAGCTTGACAATATACCCTTTGAACCTTTGAGGAACAACAATAGAAATGAATACTGGAAAATGCATAACACAAACATTGAAGGTAGTTCAGTATTCGCCAGGGAGTAAAGCTAGCTACTACCTCAGTGTAACGGACGGCATCTTGACAGGTCACATCGTAATCCTCTGCACACATCCGTGCCACATTCTGCAGGTACTTCATGAACTCTGGCACCTCGTTCCAGACAGTATTCTTCAGTTCCTGTGACAGAGAAACACAGTGCAACGTACACAAACATTCAATGCTTTATCCAGAATAATAAATTGGAAAAGAAGGAATAAAATTGGAAATCAGCATCATAAACACGAGGCACAGCGGTGGAGTTGCTGCCTCACAGCGCCAGAGGCCCGCGTCACATCCTGACCACAGGTGCTGTCTGTACGGAGTTAGTACGTTCTCCCCGTGATCGCGTGGGGTTTCCCCGGGATCTCCAGTTTCCTCCAACACTCCAAAGACATAGAAAATAGGTGCAGGAGGAGGCCATTCATCCCTTCGAGCCAGCACCGCCGCAGGATTGTAATTTAATTGCCTTGGTATAATTTTAAATTGATCCCTGGCGTGTGTAGGATAGTGTTAGTGTGCGGGGATCGCTGGTCAGCGTGGACCCGGTGGGCTGAAGGACCAGTTTCCATGTTATACCTCGAAACTAAACTAAAAGCTGGTGGAGCCAGTTGAAGGGCCTGCCCTCTGCAGATAGACACAAAAATGCTGGAGTAACTCAGCGGGTCAGGCAGCATCTCTGGAGAGAAGGAATGCGTGACGCTTTGGGTCGAGTCCCTTCTTTAGTCACGACCCAAAACATCACCCATTCCTTCTATCCAGAGATTCTGCCTGCCCTGCTGAGTTACTCCAGCATTTTGTCTCTACCTTCGGTGTAAAGCAGCATCCGCAGTTCCTTCCTACGCATTTTGTCTGCCCTCGCTCTGCCATGTTTAACAAGACCTGAAGACGCGTGAACACACATGACTCCGACACTCATGAACCGTGGCATCCTGCCAGTCAGACTGCAGTGGGCAGGGTGTTACGTTCACTCACGGAATACTGCGCCAGGCAGCCGTACATTCGTCCCTGCATCTTCGCGGCCCACTGCGTGTTCTTGAACCTTTGCATGAGCTGCACGTAGCTCCTTTGCTCTCTCTCGGTCAGGGCGGAGAAGCGGGGATAGGGCACTCTGGGCTCCGGGATCGGGAAGGTGGCAGCTTCACGGGCCGTATTGCCTGGTGCCGGAGCAGCAGCTTCAGGCTTGGAGCTGGTGTTGGGCGGCTGCTGGACCTCAGGGGAGCCGGCAGTCTGGCTGCTTTCCACCGTTTGCCTGGAACAGAGAAGTACAATGATTAATCTGGTCATGTACAGTTACATCCAAACAACAGCATTTGAGTCAACAGCCACCGAGAGATTTTGGATAGAAATTTAATCAATAGGACGGCACGGAGTCGCTGCCTCACAGCGCCAGAGAACCGGGTTCGATCCTGACCACGGATGCTGTCAGTACAGAGTTTGTACGTTCTCCCCATGACCTGCATGAGTTTTCTACAAGATCTTTGGTTTCCTCCCACACTCCAAAGAAGTACAGGTTTGCAGGTTAATCGGCTTGGTATAAATGAAAATTGTCCCTAGTGTGTGTAGGATAGTGTCAATGTGCGGGGATCGCTGGTCGGTGGGCCTGTTTTCACGCTGTATTTCTACTAAACTAAACTAAACCCAAACAACAGTATTTGAGTCAACAGTGACAAAGAATCTTTGGATAGAAATGTAATCAATAAAATGGATGGATTTCTCGTATCCTAAACACGGAAAAGGCCTTTTGACCAACTGGTCTAGGTTCCACATGTGCTAACTCCAGCCCTGCTTCATCTAGATCGTCACCAACTTCAGCCCAAGTGCCAATATTTCATTCTCATCTGTTACTGTTACTGGCTTATCATTGCCATGTGTACAGATACAGAGAAAATACCCAGTCATGTCAATACCACAGACAGAGACAACATGCTGGAGTAACTCAGCAGGGCAGGCGGTATCTCTGGTTCCTTTGTTTCAGAGATACTGGCTGTCAAGCTGAGTTACACCAGCATTTTGTGTCTATCCTCAGTGTAAACCAGCAACAGCAGTTCCTGCACAGATTAGACCATAGACGAGTACAATACAGGGCTGCTTTCTGATTACATATATATTTTGCTGTTCCATTATTCTATGTTCGCTCTTCTGGGTGAGCTGCTAACTGCATTTTGTTGTCTCTGTACTGTACACTGCACAATGATAATAAAGATTGAATCTGAATCTGAATCTGATTAATTGATTCATTGATTAATTTTGAAAAAGTGATCAATCATTAAATAATCACTTTGCCCGATTGAAATTATTCATGTTCAAAAATCAAATGTTCACAACTTTCAAACTAAAACATTATTTCTTGACAATTTTAACATTATTTCACAAATGTAAACCGACTTTAGACTGTCAGTTATAGGAGTAGAATTAGGCCATGTGGCCCATCTAGTCTACTCCGCCATTCAATCATAGCTGATCTCTGCCACCTAATCCCATTTTCCTGCCTTCTCACCATAACTGTTGACACCAGTTCTAATCAAGAATTTCTCTATCTCTGACATTAGGTAAGATCGCAAAAAACATAAAGTATCGACCATCACTAAATGGTGTGCAATTTTATGACAAAGATGCCAGCAGTACTAAAGCATCTTTCCGTTTCAACTGAGTCCGGAGGGATTGTTATGAATGCTCCATACACTTTTTCAGGTTTAGTTTAAGTTAGAGATACAGTGCAGAAACAGGCCCTTCGGCCCATCGAGTCCGCACTGACCAGCGATCCCCGCACACTAACACCACCCTACACACACTAGGGACAATGTTTACATTTACCAAGCCAATTAACCTTCAGACCTGTACATCTTTGGAGTGTGGGACAAAACCAAAGATCTCGGAGAAAACCCACACAGGTCACGGGGAGAATGTACAAACTCCGGACAGACAAGCACCTGTGGTCAGGATCGAACTTGGATCTCTGGCGCTGTGAGCAGCAACTCTACCACTGCTCCACTGTGCCGTCCCTTGGGTGTGCGCTTGGTCGCTGCAACGTTCTCTCCAGGAAAGCCATTTCTCGCTCCAATACCTTTAAAATGTCTAGCGGGTTTAAATACGGCTCCATTGGCTTTGGCTTCGTGACATTCTTGATGTCAAGTGTGCATGAAGGAACCGCAGATGCCGGTACAAACCAAAGCTAGACACAAAATGATGGAGTAACTAACTCAGCAGGTCAGGCAGCATCCCTGGAGAGAAGGAATGGGTGATGCTTCGGGTCAAGATTCTTCTTCAGACTGATGTC
Organism: Okamejei kenojei; assembly: GCA_035221665.1. NCBI lineage: Eukaryota > Metazoa > Chordata > Chondrichthyes > Rajiformes > Rajidae > Okamejei > Okamejei kenojei. Next base: position 3,018,784 of record CM069169.1, on the reverse strand, counting down.
AACACCTTTGGCCAAAGTTCCAAACGGAATTCTCTCTAAAGCTGTCCAAGGTGCAATAACACATTTCTTCTTGAAATGCAAAAGAATTGTTCCCTGATTAGGGCAGGATAGAATGCCAACTGACTTGTTTGAATACATTGAGTCGGATTTGAATGAAAATTGAATAATGACGGAGATGGCTGATAGTTAAAAGATGTTTCACAATGCTTGCACTTCACTAAATTCCTATTGCTTTCATTCACAAGAGAGGTGCACTAAATATCCGACTTCTAGCCTTAAAAATCAATTCAATTATTTGACATTTTGTGGCTCAAAATTTTCTGCACACATTTAACATTGATTCTTGCTTAGCTTTTTACTGGATAAAATGGCTGAAAATTTCATTTCACATTTCATGTATTTTGTGTTTTTATGACTGTTGGCAGATCAATTTCCCTCCTGGGATAAATAAAGTTCTATCATATTGTATCAATCGACAATAGGTGCAGGAGTAGGCCATTCGCCCCTTCAAGCCAGCACCACCATTCAATGTGATCATGGCTGATCATCCCCAATCAGTACCCCGTTCCTGCCTTCTCCCCATATCCCCTGACTCCGCTATTTTTAAGAGCCCTATCTAGCTCTCTCTTGAAAGTATCCAAAGAACCTGCCCCCGCCGCCCTCTGAGGCAGACAATTCCACAGTATTGTTCTATTGATAGGTTACCAATCATTTATTTACAACCCAAGGAATTCCTGTACCATCCTATTCAAGTACTAGCTTTAGAGAAGAGAGAGAATTAAAATATAATCTATTTAATTATTTCTTTATGGGTGATTAATCATTGTGTAGAAAGGAACTGCAGATGCTGGTTTAAATCAAAGGTAGACACAAAATGTTGGCGTAACTCAGCGGGATAGGCAGCATCTCTGGAGAGAAGGAATAGGTGATGTTTCGGGCCGAGACGCTTCTTGAGACTGATGTCAGGGGAGGGGGCGGGACAGAGAAAGAATGTAGTTGGAGACAGTAAGACTGGTGGGAGAACTGGGAAGGAGGAGGGGATGGTGAGAGAGGGAAAGCAAGGGCTATTTGAAGTTAGAGAAGTCAATATTCATACCGATGGGGTGTAAGCTGCCCAAGCGAAAGATGAGGTGCTGTTCCTCCAAGGAAATAGGCAACGGTTCGGGCCGAAACCCTTTTTCAGCCCCTTTCGTTGCCTATTTCCTTCGCTCCATAGATGCTGCAGCACCCGCTGAGTTTCCAGCATCTACAGTTCCTTCTTGAACAAGCAAAATATGAGGTGCAGTTCCTCTAATTTGCTCTGGGCCTCACTCTGACAGTGGACAGGCCGAGGGCAGAAAGGTCAGTGTGGGAATGGGAGGGGGAGTTAAAACGATCGCCCAGTCGATGCTTGGTCTCGCTGGTTGGGGAGATCAGGCATTCTGCAACCATCCCACAGGACACATCGTGGCCTTTTCTCAGAAGGTCTGCAGGAAGTTCCACACTGACTACCACGAGGGACTAGCCTCCATCCGTGTAAAGAAAGTTGCCTTGCACGCCTCCTTTAAACTTTGCCCCTCTCACCTGATAGCTTTGACTTGGAGCATTAAATCATGAAAAGCAGGGTGACCTTGACTCACAAGATATGGCCCACACCTGCTTCTATCTCTTACATTCTTATGTAAAAAAATGACAATGCCAGTACCTGCTAACCATTTCACATAATTCCGAGAAGGTTGGAGCCAGGGAGTAGCGATTGTACATCTCGCGGGAGAAAAACTCCTCAATCCCATTTTTGGGCTGCACATCCCTGTAAAAGAAAAGTGGTTATCAATCCAGTGCCCACAACAACATAAGATAACCTGTGTAGGAAGGAACTGCAGATGCTGGTTTAAACCGAAGATAGACACAAATTGCTGGAGTAACTCAGCGGGACAGGCAGCATCTCTGGAGAAGGAATGGGTGGCGTTTCGGGTCCAGACCCTTCTTCAGGAGCCTGACCCGAAACGTCACCCTTTTCTTGTCTTTAGAGATGCTGCCTGAGTTACTCCAGCATTTTGTGTCTATCTTTGGTTTAAACCAGCATCTGCAGTTCTTTCTTACACATGGAAACAGATCCTTCGGCCCATCTAGTCCACGCCGACCATCACACTGGTTCCATGTTATCCCACTTTCTCATCCACTCCCTACACACTAGGGCCAATTAACAGAATCAATTTAATCTACAAACCCGCACATCTTTAGGATGTGGGAGGAAACCGGAGCAAACCTTCTGAACCTTGTAGGCGCCAGGGCAGTATTCTGACAATTTAACATTTTATCAAGCCAATTAAACTACAAAGAGCTATAAACCTGTAGGTCTTTGGAGAATGGCAGGAAACCGAAGATCCCGGAGAAAACCCACACAGGTCGCGGGAAGAACGTACAAACTCCACGCAGACAGCACCTGTAGTCGGGATTGAACCAGGGTCTCTGGCACTGCATTTTGCTGTAAGGCAGGCAAACTCTAGCACAGCACCACCATAACTGCTCATGTGGTCATGGGGAGAGCGTGCAAATTGCACACAAGACAGGCAACATGCCAGGTCCAGGTTTATTCGTCACATACACGTACGAGATGTGCAGTGAAATGAAAAGTGGCAATGCTTGCGGACTTTGTGCAAAAAACAAACAAACTACAAACAGAATCACATATTATTTTACATATTGTGGGAGGGAAGGAAAAAGGGGAAAAAAAACCCCCCCAGCAATTTTGAAAAAACTGTAGAAAGCAGGTGAGGATGGGACCCGGGTCGCTGGCGCTGTCAGGCAAAGATACTAGAGGAGCAAGTATCTAGTATCTACTTTAAGGATCGGGGGAATTCCTTTAGGACAGAGATGAGGAAAACAGAGAGTGGTGAATCTGTGGAATTCTCTGCCACAGAAGGTAGTTGAGGCCAGTTCATTTGTTATATTTAAGAGGGAGTTAGATGTGGCCCTTGTGGCTAAAGGGATCAGAGGGTATGGAGAGAAGGCAGGTACAGGATACTGAGTTGGATGATCAGCCATGATCATATTGAATGGCGGTGCAGGCTCGAAGGGCCGAATGGCCTACTCCTGTGATTCTCTGGGATATTCGCTGTGAAGCAGCGACCGTGTGAGCGGGGGGGGGGGGGGGGGGTGGATGGAGCGGCTGTTGTGGGGCTAGTCTGCTCCGTGTGAGGGGCCGAACTACACCCCACCCCCACCCCCAGTGATGGAGCCCCAGACCCCAGGCTCACCCAACCCCCCTCCCCCCGGGATTCGCCTCCGTCCCCCGGAGCCGCAGAACCAGGCCCCCCCCCCGGGCCCGGCCTCGGCCTCACTCTCACTCACCAGCACAGCGCCATTTGCCGGGCGCCACAACGCCCGCCCCCGAGTTGGCCCGGCCCGGCCCGCACAAACGTTCCGGCCTCCTCTCCTCTCCCTCTCCCCCCTGCAGCAACACATCTATAACCTCCTCTATAATCTTTGTGTATTACCGATCACCCCCCTCCCCTCCCCATCACACCTCTCCTTCCCCACTAACTCCTCCTCCTCATCACTCTCCCCTCCCCATCACACCTCTCCTTTCCGCTAACTCCCCTCCTTCACTCCCCTCCTCCTCATCACTCTCCTCCCCTTCCATTCACTCCACTCCTTTCCTCTCCCCATCACACCTCTCCTTTCCCCTAACTCCCCTCCTTCACTCCCTCCTTCACTCCCCTCCTCTCGTCACTCTCCCCTCCCCACCGCCCTCTCCTTCCCCCACTAACTCCTCCTCATCACTCTCCTCCCCTTCCCCATCACACTCCTTTCCTCTCCCCATCACACCTCTCCTTTCCCCTAACTCCCCTCCTTCACTCCCCCCTCCTCGTCACTCTCCTCTCCTTCCCCTCCTCCACGCACTCCCCCTCCCCATCACACCCCCTCCTTCCCCCTAACTTCCTTCCTCTTCATCACTCTCCTCCCCTTCCATTCACTCCACTCCATTCTCCTCCCCATCACCCTCTCCTTCCCAACTCCCTCTCTCCTCCTCATCACTCTCCTCCACTTCCAATCACCCCCTCCCCATCACCCCTCCACTTCATCACTCCTCCCCATCTCCTCCTCACTCACACCCCTCCCATCACCCCCTCCATCCCCATAACTCCCCTCCTCCTCTTCACTCTTCTCCCTTTCCCTCCACACACTCCCCTCCCCATCACACCTCTTGTTCCCCCCTAACCCCACTCTTTCACTTCCCTCCTCCTCCTCATCACTCCTCCCCTTCCCCTCACTCCCCCTCCCCATCACCCTCTCTTTTCCCCTCCTTCACTCTCTCATCACTCTCCTTCACTCCCTCCTGCCCATCTTCCTACCCCTTTTCCCAACTCTTCCAATTTCCTACCCCACCTCATCCATCCCTCACATTATCCTTCCCCCTCATTCTCCCACCTCCAACAGCTTTCATCTCTCATTCTCCCATCCGATCCCCTCCCCTTATTCATCCTGCGCCTACCATCAGTCCCTCATTGCCATATCCCACTCCTTCTCCTCCTCATTACCTCCCTCCCTCACCCCCCCATTATCCTCCTTCCCCATGGTCCTCCGCTTCTCCCCCTTATATTTACACTCAAATCCTTCCTGCACTAATTCTTCAGACTTCTTGTACTATTATAGCCTATTTTGTAAATGTGCTTTGCACTAATATCTTGTTTTATCACACAATTTTGTTTCCATTTATGTGCTTGTGGAATTTCATGTGTTATTTGTGTATAATTTATGTGTCTGCCTATGCCTGTGATGCTGCTGCAAGCAAGATTCTCAGTGTACCTTGGGGTGGAGGGGGGGGGGGGGGGGTTGGAGAGGGGTGGGTGTAGGATGTGGGGTGGGGGGATGGAGTCTTCTTTCATGTGGCGTGCACAGCCTAAAGTTGTTGGACAACTTATTCTATTTAATCTTCCGTTTGTGCACGTCGAGTTGATTGCATTAGTCGAAACAGGGCGGACCACATGAAGGTTGCAATCGTCCACCCCATCAGTGTACCCGTACTTCATTGCACTTGTGTACTATTCCCAACCTGACTAAATCTTTCTGCAGCTTCTCTGCTAACTCAACACCAGCCGCCCCTCCATCTCTGTAATGTATGGGGAGCTTTTGAAGGTTCTGTGCCTGTGCTCACTGGAGTTCAGAAGGATGAGGGAGGGGGTGGGGGTCGCAGGGGATCTCGATGAAAGCAACGGAATAATGAAAGGCATAGTGTGAACATGTTCCCAGTAGTGGGAGAGTCTAGAACTAGAGGCACAGCCCCAGATTTAAAGGCTGTACCTTTAGAGTGGAGAAGAGGAGAAATGTATTTATCCAGAGGGTGATGAATCAGTTGGAGGCCAAGACATTGAGTATATTTAAGGTGAGGTTGATAGGTTCTTGATTAGGAAGGGTGTCAGAGGGGAGAAGGCAGGTGAATGGTGTTGAGAGGGAAAGAGAGATCAGCCATGATTGAATGGCGGAGTAGACTTGATGGGCCTAATTCTGCTCTTAAAACTTATGAAGAAGCGGACAGAGGGAGAGGGCGAGGTGGTGTGAGAATGTCAAGCAGATGTCCAGGGCCGGATTTAGATGAAGAGAGGCCCTAAGCTATTTCACTTGTGAGGCACCCCCCCCCCCCCCCCCTTACGACTAGAGGACCAGTGACAGTGTGACGCTTTTAGATCCAACTGTATGTTGTCATTAAACTGTTGAATTTAAATACATATTGGATTCACTGCGGAGCAGGCGATGCTTTACCTAGATCGATGTTTGAAGCTCTGACGTGTTGGGCCTGCTGCTTCAACATCATGGAGCTGTGGCTTGCGGAGCTCCATGCGCTGGGAACCCTTTGCCGAGGGCCGCCAGCGTGAATCTCCACCCAGCTCAGCCTGTGGACTTCGGGAGCCGCGGTCTCCGGTAGGAAGTGGCCAAATCGGAAGTCCAAGCCGCTGAGAATGTTCTCCCGTTCCGATGTCGGATGTTGACCCCAAAATTTAATTGTACCAATGGCCATGAGGGGGATGGTCCAAGAGGAGGGGGTCTGTTCGAGACGGGAAAAGGGATCATCAATGGGGGCAAGGACTCCTTCCCATGGAAGAACGGTATGAGGTGGAGGCGACGGAAGAAGAGCTCTAAATCGCGGCAGGCGCAGAACTCATTGAGGTGGGGACGGAGGGGGACAAAGGTGAGGCCAGGGCCAGCCTTAAGCCGATTGGACCGATTGCTCCCAATTGGGCCCCGCGAGTAAGAGGGCCCCGTACCAGAGTAATCTCGCTCGGGTAGATGTACCCTGGGTGGAGGGGTGAGAGAGGGGTGGAGAGAGAGTAGAGCGGTAGAGGGGGAAGAAAGGGGTAGATGGGGAGGGGGGTGTGAGGGGGAATGGAGAAGGGGGAGAGGGTCGTTCCCTCAGAGTCCCGGGGCAGCGGTCACGCCCCTCCAGTGGCCATGCTTCACGCACACACCCCCGGCCCCACCCGTCTCTCTCCCTGGGGAGACGCAGTGAACAATACAGGGAGGGCCGGGCTGGGGGTTGGAGCAACGTTTACAAACATCGGCCTCAGCTCACACCCGTCCGCCTGGACCCCGGCATCCACTCCTGCTGCCAGCCCTCTCCCTCCCTTCACTCCTTCCCTTATAACCATATAACAATTACAGCACGGAAACAGGCCTCCTTCCCTCCCTCCTTCCTCTCTCTTTTCCCTACTCTCATTTGCTCCATCCCTTTCTCTCCTTCCTCCTTTCTCTACTTCTCTCCCTCCCTCCCTTCTGTCCTTCCTCCCTTCTCCCCCTCCCTCCCTTCTCTCCTTCCCTCCCACACACACATCACGCACAGACAGCTAACACACAGTTAGGATGGGGCTGAAGCCCAAAATGTAATGCCTGGACTGGTTTTTCGTCAATCGTTATTGGTTTTGATTACATTTTGATTACTTTACATTCTACCATAGAGATATAAAGTCTATAATAGACTTTAATTATATTTCTATGAATCTACAAACCTTGGCTGGGAACCTGGGGCTCACCCAAAATTGATCGCAATGGGGCCCCGCACCTCCTAAGGCCAGCCCTGCGTGACGCCTCGGCTGAGGACAGGCCATTCGGTATCTGAGAAGGGGAGGTCAGGGGGGGGGGGGGTGGTGAACACACGGCAGGGATGGGGGTTGGGGCTGGAGGAAGGCAGGTGAGTGGATTGAGGCCAAGGCAATACCCAATAGGCAATAGGTGCAGGAGTAGGCCATTTGGCCCTTCGAGCCAGCACTGACATTCAATGTGATCATGGCTGATCATCCCCAATCAGTACCCCGTTCCTGCCTTCTCCCCATATCCCCTGACTCCGCTACCTTTAAGAGCCCTATCTTGCTCTCTCTTGAAAGCATCTTGAGAACCTGCCTCCACTGCCGTCTGAGGCAAAGAATTCCACAGACTCACCACTCTCTGTGAGAAAAAGTGTTTCCTCGTCTCCGTTCTAAATGGCTTACTCCCTATTCTTAAACTGTGGCCCCTGGTTCTGGATGTCTGGTGGAGGGGTGGTGCGTGGTCAGGGGGTAGGGGGGTATGAGGACTGTAGTGTAGGTGGGGAAGAGCTGGGGTCACATGGTTTGAGGGGAATGGGGAATACCCAGTGGAACAGCCACTGAGATTACCAGGGTTGGCTGACTAGCACCAGGACCCAGCGCTGTCAAACCCGGGGGAATGGGAGTCTGCAGCGTGGAAGCTTCAGGCCCGGTGCTGTCCAGGCTGCAGATACGGCGACGGCTGTGGGCTGCTGGAGGGCGGTGGAGTGGCCAGGGTCAGCGGGCAAAGAGTAGGAGGTCCCGGTGGGCGGATGGTAGGTGGGGCGGCGAGGTTCGATGGGTCTGGTGAGGCAGCAAGGTGAGTAGGCCCCCCTAGATCTCGAGGCCCTAAGCTTAAGCTTGTCTAGCTTATACGTAAATCCAGCCCTACAGATATCAAGATGACGGAGGGGCTGCATAAGCCGTGTCGTGACGCAGGGAAGGGCTTTCGGAAAGAATTCTGAACCATTTAAAGGCAAAAGAGAAATAAAAAACTAGATGACACAGACAGAGCCCACTGTAAGCAATAATTTTATTGTGGCGTAACTGCACAAGAGCACATCTGAAACCGATGTGCCAACTGCAGTCTTCATATTGGTATTAATAAAGGTAACAGTTTCTAAGTACATTATAACAACATTCATATTAGAATGAAAATCTGAATTTTTAAAAGACAACATTAAATCTCTCTTTTTACAGTTTTATTTACAAAAACAGATCAAAATACTTGTCTTGTTTAGGAATCCGTGAGGAGCAAGACTATCTGGGGTAGGCAGACTATAGGCAAAGGGGCATCTAAAAAGGTGCATTTAAAGGAAGCAATGCTGACCTTTGCCCAGAAGGAGGATTGTCCCCAGTCCTTGTACGCATCCCAAGTTTTGCCCTATCTGTGGCTGACCTACTTTGTGAAATTAAGGTGACTGCACGGATGCATTCTTTAGGAACAATGATAGTTTGTCACAAAAGCATTTCAGCTAGCACCACACAGCAGTAAACACAAAACAGTACTCCGTAGTTTGTAACTATGGCTAAGATAGCATATACGTAAAGATATTATACAGTTATAATAATGCTTTATTTAATAAACAGTTAAATATTTGCTCCGAGCAGCTTGATAATACCATTTTCTTCCTTACCTATACAGAAACAAACAGAATTTTAAAAGGATAACTGTGTACATGGTGAGTCAATGTTAAAATTGTAAGAGGGAAGGAGAGAGTCTCTTAATATAGACACAAAAGGCTGGAGTAACTCAGAGGGACAGGCAGCATCTCCAGTGAAAAGGAATGTGTGACGTTATGGGTTGAGACCCTTCTTCAGATTTCTCTGAGTTTCAGACAGTCTGAAGAAGGGTCTCGACCCAAAACGTCAGCCATTCCTTCTCTCCATAGATGCTGCCTGTCCTGCTGAGGTACTCCAGCATGTTGTGCCTATCTTTGGTGTAAATCAACACATCTTCAGTTCCTTCCTACACATTTCGAGTGACTCTTAATGGGCCATTACAAATTCTTCTGAACCAAACAGCCCGTATTTACAATGGTGATGTTGATTTTAATAGCAGGCAGCATTTACAAGCCCAGGTCTAAGTCTTGCTATGCACAGAAAGTGATTATTTATTTTATTGCTTGACATGGTGTTATGGCTAGAAGTTTAGCTTTAAAATGTTTGAACTTTGGAGACAAAAAATTGCTAAGATTTTATAAAAACGGATAAAATTCTATTTCAAAATATCCCACCTAGTAACAGTAAAAGCCTTGTCTGGGCTTGCCCCATTAACACTTCACTTTAGACTGGGCTAGTATAATATAGCTGCAAAGAGCCACCTTGGCCCATCCCACAACACGTAACACTTCCTTCATGAGGACGAACAATTACAAAGGACACAGTCCAATGAAACCAGACACGTTGATGACCAAACACCAGGCCATTGCTTGGATGAGAGTCACGCACGCAGCAACTCAAACAAATATCTAGGTACAAATTTTTTAAGAAAACTTTTATTTTTCACCATATAAAATATCTTTTATTGCTTGTGATTGAAAAACCGTTTGCACGTTTAAAAACTGCTTTGAAATGTTCTAAAAATCCACACTCGCTGTCAATGTGAAGGAGCATGAACTGTGGTGTGCAAACTCTCGGAGAACACCTCTAAGGATACTGCTAGGTGGGGAGCAACACGAGTAGCCACCACCATAGAACGGGTGGCAGGGTAGGTCACCTATTGTGCACGGTGCAAACACTTGGCAAAGTGGAAGACAAGAATCAGAGGGAGGGAGAGAGAGAGAGAGACAGCACGGGGCAGGCAGAGTCCATGCTGACCGTCATTCAAAGTGCAGGCGGCTATGTTCAGTTTAGTTTAGAGATACAGTGCGGAAACAGGCCCTTCGGCCCACCGAGTCCGCACAGACCAGCGATCTCCGCACATTATCTCTATCCTACACACACTAGGGACAATTTACACATACCAAGCCAATTAACCTACAAACTTGTACGCCTTTAGAGTGTGGGAGGAAACCCATGCAGATCATGGGGAGAAGGAACAAACTCCGTACAGACAGCACCCATAGTCGGGATCGAACCGGGGTCTCCAGTGCTGTAAGGCAGCAACTCTACTGCTGCGCCACCGTGCTGCCAGGAGGCCATGTCTGAGGAATTTCCATACATAGTCATAGATGTAGGTGGTGGAGACATCTCACTGGAGACGGTTGACGGGTTATTCAGAGCAAGGACAAGGAAAAACAGTGAATTACGAGCACAAAGCAAACTGCGGGTGGAGCTCAGTGAGCCAGGCAACATTTGTGGAGGGAGGTGGAGACATCACGTCTGAAGAAGGGACACAAAACAAACCATTCCCTCCACAGGTGCTGCATGACTGCTGTGTGTTTTGCTCAAGACTCCAGCATCTGCAGTTTCATGTATCTTGCCTATTAAACACTGTAAACCTTGTGTTACACTTGTTATCTCAGGCCACTGGAGGGGGAGGGGGAGGGGGTGGGCTGCCAAGGCCAGGACATCTCCTGACTGGCAGTGAGTAAACACCAATCACCAGTGAGCAACACTGATGTTGATGCTGTAACTCATAACATCACCACATCACTGGCCAGTTCCTGCTCGCCTTTCTGTCAAGAAGTCAAGTACAACTCTGCACTGCACCAAGGTCGCAGAAAGGAAGCAAATCCACTCATAAACTGCAAGAGAGTTTGGTTTAGTTTAGGTTAAAGATACAGCGTGGAAACAGACCCTTCGGCCCTGAGTTTGCGCTAACAAACAATCACCTGAATACTTGTCCTATCCGTGCACACAAAGGACAATTTACAGAGGCCAATAACCCACAAACCTGCTTGCCTTTAGGATGCGAGAAACTCTGTTTCCAAACATTAATTGATTGAAAGATAACAGGCCTTTCAACCCGACCAGCCCATGCTGACCATTGATCACCGGTTCTCACTAGTTCTATGTAATACCGCCTTCTCATCCACTCCCTACATATTAGGGACAATTTACAGAGAGGTCGATTAACCTACAAACCCGTATGTCTTGGCGATGTGAGATGAAACTGGAGCAGCCGGAGGAAACCCACGTGGTCTCATGGAGAATGAAAACTCCATACAGAGAGCATCTGTAGTGCGGCTCGCACCCAGGTTACAGGCGCTGAGGCAGCAGCTCTGCCGACTGCGCCACCGTGCACTAATTCATCTTGAGTCGCTGATCAGTTGGTGGAGAGGCATAGAATGACCAGCAGAGGGCACCTGTGTACACATCTGACACCAGGACATGGAGAACCTTTACTGCAGGTCCACAGTGGCATCAGAAATTGCAGACAGACAATAGACAATAGGTGCAGGAGTAGGCCACTCGGCCCTTCGAGCCTGCCCCGCCATTCAATGTGATCATGGCTGATCATCCCCAATCAGTACCCCATTCCTGCCTTCTCCCCATATTCCCTGACTCCGCTATTTTTAAGCTATCTAGCTCTTGAAAGCATCCAGAGAACCTGCCTCCACCGCCCTCTGAGGCAGAGAATTCCACAGACTCACCACTCTCTGTGAGAAAATGTGTTTCCTCATCTCCGTTCTAAATGACTTGCTCCTTATTCTTAAACTGTGGCTCCTGGTTCTGGACTCCCCTAACATCGGGAACATGTTTCCTGTCTATAGCAAGTCCAAGCCCTTAACAGATGCGGGAATCTTGAGCAAAAAAAACAAACTGCTGGAGGAAGTCAGTACGCCAGACTGGAAGAAAAAGGACAGACAATGTTCAGGGTCGGTCCCTACCCCAGATTAATTTCACTTCACCATCTCTGCGCAAAGGGTCATCTGAATTGTGAACCTGCCCTGTTCCAGACAACTTGTGGGAGAAGTGCAAGCAGCACTTTGGCATTGGTGTTCTTTGTTACTGTGGTGCAAGCAGCACTAACCCTTGGTCTGGAGAGGATCGGAGAAGCTGGCACAGATACTGGAGGCTGTATACAGAGCCAGTGGTCCGGGACAGTGGGTGGAGGGTGTTGTAAAAAATAAAGGCATAAAATACAGGAAACAGCAGGTCAGGCATCATCTGTGGTTTCCAGTAATGGTAGAGTCTAGAAGCAGTGGGCACGGTTCTTAGGGAGATAAGAAGGAATTTCTTTCGCTAGAGGTTGATGAATCTGTGGAATGCATTGGCACAGACGGCGGGGGATGCCAAGTCATTGGGTATTATTAAAGCGGAGATTGACAGGTTCTTGATGAGAAAATGTCAAGGTTCGCGGGAAGAAGGCAGGACAATGGGTCTGTGAGGAGAAAATAGATCAGACATGATAGAATGGTGGAGTTGACTCAATGGACAGAATGGCCTAATTCTACTACTGTATCTTATGGAAAGAGTAACAGTTAACGTTCTGGGCCCCTTCATCAGCTCGGAAGTGTTTTCATAGGTTCTAGGAGTAGAATTAGGCCATTCGGCCCATCAAGTCAATCTGCCATTCAATCATGGCTGATCTATATTTCCCTCTCAATCCCATTCTCCTGACTTCTCCCCATAACCCCTGACATCCGTACTAATCAAGAATCTGTCAATCTCCACCTTAAAAATATCCATTGACGGCCTCCACAGATGTTTGTAGCAATGAATTCCACAGATTCACCAACCTCTAAGTAGAAAATCTCCTCCTCATTCCTTTCTAAGGGTGGTCCATTTATTCTGAGTTCTCCACTTCTGCATTGATGCTGCCTGATCCGCCGAGTGTTTTCAGTGTTTAAAATTATTATTTCAAGATTTGTAGCTCATCTCCTTTGTTTGAAGACACTGCCTTGCTGTGACAGCACGGACAATTGCTTGTTGTTGGGGATGTTGTGTGACTTTGGGCTGTCCAGGAGAGGAGTGACGTTACTCAGGAGTGGAGTGACGTTACTCAGCCAGAGTTTGCGGTGTTACATGCTGCTCTTTGCGGACCAGAACACTGACCTGAAGCACAAAGCACAAGAGTACAGTAACAGATGGCAAAACACCTCCTTAAACTCCCAGCCTGCTGGCGTGAGGATACTAAACAATGAAGACGAATCATCAGGGACAAGGATCCAAAACAATGAAAGATAAGAAACACCGAGGTGGTAAAAAGTTGTGTTTCTCATGTTTACTCTCATAAACGCTTGTTTATTAATTGTGGAAATGTCGAGGTTGGTCAAGGGGCTGTTTGACCATCCTTACTTGGATGATACAAACACGGCTAACTGTGAAGGGGATAGACGTAACTCAGTGCGACAGGCAGCATCTCTGGAGAGACTCTTCTTCAGACTGATGAAGGGGAACTGTGCATGGGCCACCCACACAGGAAGGCATGTGAGGCGTGTGGGAGTGGTGCCCTGTGAGAGTGAGCATGAGAGGATGCAGTGTGGGCTATGAGCTGAGGGGAGAGAACCCTCGGATGAAGTGCTCCTGGACATAGCCATGGCTGACGACCCCAGTGAGGGTGTTCCATAGATGGGGATAAACCTTGTGCAAAACTGTTGGGTTGATTGCATCCTCCCTCACACCCAATGGCAGGAGAAAGGACACGCCCTGGTACTTACTGCCCACACCAAACAGAGAAAGGGCTAAAGACACAGAGTGCGGGAGTAACTCAGCAGGTCAGGCAGCATCTCATCTACATGGACAGGCCGTTTCGGGTCAGGGCTCACTGAGTTAGTCGAGCATTCTGTGTAAACCAGCATCTGTGGGCAGGTTGGCAGTGCACTGTCCCTATAAAATATAGCAGGATATGGGCTGCATAAACACTCAGAGCACTGGCCAGAGCAGGGGCAGCAGCCAGGCAGTCGAGACTGCCAAACCCAACTCCTGAATAGTGTGATGAACAAGTTAGGCATGATCAGTATTCTATAGAGGTGTCCACCAAAATAAGCAGTCCTACTGGTAAAGCAATGCCTGAACCATCTTTGTACTACGGCTGAGGTTTTGAAAGACTTTGTCTAGTAACTAAATAGTAACCGTAAGCAATCTTATTGTGAAGTCTGTTTGCAAAACCTCAAGCCCGCATCTCCTTGTTGTGCTGCTGTTAAAAGTACCTGACTATTTGTACCCTCATTATAACCAAAGGTCCTCCCTGAGCTAAAATTTCAAATCCTCCATCTGACCACAAGGAATTTCTCCCTCTAGTTCTTCAAATGCAGTCAGAATGCTGGATCGTTTTCACAGTAACAACAATCGCCAGCCACGCATACCAATGGTAACAGACCACAGTAACACCAATATGGACACAAAACGCTGGAGTAACTCAGCAGGCCAGGCAGCATCTCTGGAGAAAAGGAATAGGTGACGTTTTGGGTCGGAAACCTTCTTCAGACTCTTCTTGAGCTTTTCACTGCATCTCAGTACATAAGATCATAAGGTCATAAGTGATAGGAGTAGTATTTGGCCATTCGGCCCATCAAGTCTACTCCGCCATTCAATCATGATCTATCTCTCCCTCCTAACCCCATTCTCCTGCCTTCTCCCCATAATCTCTGACACCCGCACTAATCAAGAATCTATCTCTGCCTTAAATATATTCACTGACTTTGCCTCCACAGCCTTCTGTGGCAAAGAATTCCACAGATTCACCACCCTCTGACTAAAGACATTTCTCCTCATCTCCTTCCTAAAAGAATGTCCTTTAATTCTGAGGCCATGATCTCTCGTCCTAGACTCTGGTGTATATGGTAATAATACACCAAAGCCAAGACCAGGTTGGACAGATCTGTGAAAAGAGCAAACAATATACGGAGCTGTGGGAGAGCGAGAGCGAGGTCCTGCTGGTGCTGGTGCATGGCGGCGAGACGGGTCCATAGAAGGGTTCCGACCCGAAACGCCACCTATTCTTTTTCTCCAGAGATGCTGCCTGACCCGCTGAGTTACTCCAGCGTTTTGTGTCCATCTTCGGTATAAACCAGCATCTGCAGTTCCTTCCTACACAGTAACAACAGTGGCAGCCATATGTACCAATGTGTACCACAGTTACAACAATGCCAGTCAAAAGTACCAATGTTAACAGTCCCCCAGTAACAATGCCAGTCAAGTGTACTAAAGGTAACACACCCTAGTAACAATGCCAGGCATGTGTACTAAAGGTAACACACCCTAGTAACAATGCCAGGCATGTGTACTAAAGGTAACACACCCTAGTAACAATGCCAGGCATGTGTACTAAAGGTAACACACCCTAGTAACAATGCCAGGCATGTGTACTAAAGGTAACACACCCTAGTAACAATGCCAGGCATGTGTACTAAAGGTAACACACCTTAGTAACAATGCCAGGCAAGTGTACTAAAGGTAACGCACCCTAGTAACAATGCCAGGCATATGTACTAAAGGTAACACACCCTAGTAACAATGCCAGGCAAGTGTACTAAAGGTAACACACCCCAGTAACAATGCCAGGCATGTGTACTGATAGTTACAGACCACAGTAACAACAAAACCAGCCAGCCTATCAATGGTAACTGATCCTACTCACAGCATTTCAAACAAACACTGGCCTAAGTGCAAGGTTCCGATCATCCCGAGTGATCCTCGAGCCAGACTAAGTCCAGGACTGCCTCACACACGGACACACACACATAAATAATCCAGACGACAGCCCTTAGCACAAGAAGTGACTGCATAAACACACCGTTTACTTCCCTGAGGGGTTAAATATGCACCAGTCAGTGCCCTTTTACATATTGCACTACGGAGGAATGAGGCGTGCAAAAAGCAACAGTGACCCAGACTCACCACAAGTGTGAGCACACTCCCACAAACACACTCACACACATCCATGTACACCCACATATCCTCGCACTCGCCTCCATAGGTATACCGATTCTGTCACCCGTATACCCCCACACAGACCCATACATCACCCTCCTGCACACACCCATGCATTCTCGCTGCCATCCACCAATGTACACCCACACCTAATCTTCGAGGCCTACACCCACCCACACTCCCCACCCAAAAACAGACGTGTGCTTTGGACTATTCGACATACACACATTTTTGGAATGTTGTTTCACAAGGAAACCTCCATTTCAAGGACATTTGCCGGAAAACATATAAACATCAGATGAAAAAAGTCTCACAAGACAGAATCAGACATGGTCTCAGAAGAAAATATTACCAAGCCTTTAGAAAATAACAATTCTTTCCATTATTGTCTTGCCTTACAAAGAAAAATCTTACACAAATCGCATCTCTTTTATTGCAGGAATATTTTAAGTGCTTCCTAATATTTGTACGAGGGTTATAAAAATAGAACTCTTTCTTAAGTGGTCCAGACAAGGCTTCGTATTTAATAAATTATTTGCTCCCACCTCCTTTCACTGTACTATTCTGGAACCAAATCAATTGCACACTAACCAGCCACACAGACAATGGAAAGTGGAGTGCGTTTGTAAACCAAACTAATTGTGTGGGCATTCCTACAACACACAAACATCAACTTAAACAGCAGCATCTGAAACTCCCAACTCCTCCTGTACACTCCACAATTACATTTCTTGTGCATGTCCTTTAACAGAGTTAATAAATACCAACATATCATGTACAAATTGCGAAAAGGTGCTTAAAATATAGATTCATATATCATCTCACAGCACATCAAGGTTAAAATGATATACTGATATTAAATGCTATATTCAATGTATTTACTCAATATACCCTGTAAAAGATTGGCTCTAAATAAGCTTCTCAGCATTATAATGTCACTGTACACTGTGCTCTACACAAACTAAATGCATGAGAAAACAGGTTCAACTTTCACTAGGAAACTAATGTTAATACCCCAGCCCCAAAGTCCCCTGCCAGGACCGTGCCACCTCTTTGATCTCCTGGGCTTGTGCACGTGGCTGGGGCACGGAGCCAGTGTCCCGTCACTTCACCCATGGCAGGATGTCCCGGCATCGGCGTGCGCTGGTGCCAATCGTTAACCTTCTGCTGGCATCATCTGCTCAAACTCGGAGCCGAACAGCTCCTTGTACAGTGGTGGGAAGTGCACGCGCACGATGTCGGGGTGTATTGCTTTAAACGAGGAGAGCTTCTCCGTGTGTCGATTGCACAGTGCTCGTAATGTAGTCACTTTAGATAGGAGCTGCAAAGAGAAGGGTGAGACGATCAGAGGACAATTCCTTTCTCAGTGTGAGCGGACAGCCAGCCGAGGAAACATATGATACGATAGAACTATATTTATCCCAGGCGATTGGTCTGCCGACAGTCATAAAACACATACATGAAATTAAAGTGACGAGTGGAAAGTCCAGGATTGGGGATGTGCAAAGATGGTGGGGGGGGGGGGGAGAAGGGGAGTCAGTCTACCCCATGACAGAAGAGGGAGGAGTTGTACAGTTTGATAGCCACGGGGACAGATCTCCTGTGGCGATCTGTGCTGCATCTAGTAGTGGGATAAAGACTAGAAATCATTAAAAAACTGCAGATGCTGGAAATCTGAAATAGAATGCAGAACAGCACAGCGCAGGAACAGGCCCTTCGGCCCACAATATCAGTACCAAACATGACGCCAAGATGAACTATACTATCTGTTTACACATGACCCTTAGAAATAAAACAGAAAATGCTGGAAACACTCTTCAGGTGGGCAGCATCTGTGGAGGGAGAAACAGTCAATGTTTCAATTTTGGCAAAAGGCTGCGGACCTGAAACGTTGACCGTTACTCTCTTCACAGATGCTGCCTGACCTGCATTTGGCATTTCTGAAGTCAAGGTTTCAATTAACCGGCAGAAGAGATGGACAAAATAATGGGTGTGTAATTGGTGCATCAACCAGGCAAATCTAGAAGGGGCGAGGACCATGCTCAGTGGCAGAGATGGTTAAGGGCCTGTCCGCCATTTTTTCGGCGATTGCCGTTACCCGTCATAGTCGCAGCAGGTTGCCGAAAATCTTCAAAATGTTGAAAATCCAGCGGCGACCAGAAAAAGGTACGACTCTTTGGGCGACTACTCACGACCCCGCGACATGTCGGCATGTGGCGCCAGTTTGGTCGTGAGTAGTCGCCCAGTGTTGTACCTTTTTCTGGTCGCCGTTGGATTTTCAACATTTTGAAAGTTTTCGGCAACCTGCTGCGACTATGATGGGTGACAGCAGTATCCGAAAAAATCGCGTCAGTGGGACAGGCCCTTTAGTTTCACCTTGCACTAGGAAACTAACGCTATTTTAGTGATAGGATGACTATTCGATGAAGTGAAAGAATTATTGCAATTGTAAATAGCGAGATTCGATATGCAAGGGTTATGGAGAGATCGGCTTGTGGATACTTGTGAGCAGAAAGCCAGCTGAGGGGAACTAATAGTGGGACAAATAGCTCATCACGGAAATCATTAAAAAACTTCTCCAGGTACTATCGACAGCCGTATGCTGAGTGCCAGGCAGCATGTGTGTGCTGGAGCCACAGACCGCCGTTGTCATCTGAACAAACAGCCATGGCACTGTAGTGACTGACGGACAATGATCATGCTCCTATAGAGCCCGCTGTTAGAACAGTACAGCAACGGAACAGGCCCTTCGGCCCACAATGTTTGTGCTGAGCACGGTGCGAAGATCATGACATCTTCATGCACATAACATGTTCAGAAGTGGTTCGGAGCAGCAGTAGGCCATTCGGCCCATCAAGTCTAAGCCATTCAGTTATGGCTGATCTATCTCTCCCTCCTAACCCCATTCACCTGCCTTCTCCCCATAACCCCGACACCCATTCCCTGCATATCCTTGTGCCCATCCAAAAGTCTTTTATATGCCGTGAACATATGAGCGTCAACCATCACCCCCAGAAGCACGTTACAGCACACACCACCCTCTGTGTAAAACAATGTCCACACACATCTCCTTTAAACTTTGTACCTCTCAGCTTAAAAGGTATGCCTGCTTGTATTTGATTTTTCCATCCTGGGGAAAAAAAAGATTCACTCTGATCTGACTTTCTTGATAATTCTGGCTGTGAGTGATTTAACTGTGGCTCAGAGGCCAATGTGAATGGAGCTCAGTGTGCAGGTCCCCCCGACTTCTCTCCTGGGCACTGTGGAACAGGGTTACTGCAACAATGGCCCAACCTCTGCTCACTGAATCAGAAACTAGGGCAGCCGGGCAAATCCAGCACAGGCACGCACCAGAATGTTGACCAGCAAAACAGTGGAGTGTGGTCAAATCGGGAATCCTCCCGCCCTAACCCACTCATCCCTCCATGCACAACAATGTGGTTGGCAGCCTCCTTGGAGACAATTACAGGTGGCAATAGATGAAGATGCCAGTGGGTGGAGATGCCAGGTACCTTGGTGAGAACGCCATCCTCTCGGTGGTGCTTCTGCAGCAGGTGTTGAAGTGCCAGCTGGATCCTCTGCTGCAGCTTCTCCACTTTGAGTTTCTCCTGCAGCCACAGGCGGTCTAGGGATGTAAATCACCACCCAGTCAACTCAGCAGCAACAGCTTCACACCATTAATCCAGAGACTGCAGGGAGCACACACTGTCCTGGCGCCCTGTGTGTTATAGTGTTGTTGGTGCGGACATGGGGCAATACACCCTCACAGACAACGGCCTATACACTGTTCCCACATACACAATCACCCTCACACATGGCCCACACCGTGCACTCAGTGCCAACACACACAATCACCCACACTATACACTGTGCCCACACACATGGCCTACACCCAGTGCCCGCACACTGCCAACTCCCTGCACCAAGTGCCCACACACAATAACCACACACACTCTACACCCAGTGCCCACCCACACACACACTGTGTCCACACACACCATACGCTGTGTACACACACACACGAGCACCCACACACAGGGCCAACACCATACACCCAGTGGCCACACGCACAGATCTCCACACACACCCTGCACCCAGTGCCCCTCACACACACACAATCACCCCCACACACAAGAAAAAGGAGAAAGCATGGGAAGTATAGTAAGCTGCGATCAAGTGTATCCCTAGAGGAGTTGAGGGACCTGAGGAGCATAGTTTCGAAGGAAATCGAGAGGTCAAAAGTGGGCAGGGGATAGCTCCAGAAGATTAAGTTAAGGAGAATCAAAAGAGACATTATGTAAATTCAGGATACTGGGTAACTAGAGAAAGAATAGACGACTGCACCAGAGGCCCGTGATTAGTGATGTGCCTCAGTGATCAGTGCTGAGCTGATTGCAGTTTGTGGTTTTTATCAACGATATGGATGAGAATGTACAAGGCACTAGTAGCAAGTTTTTGGATGATACTAAAGTAGATGATATCATAGGCAGTGAAGATAGTCTTCAAATATACAGCAGAATCTTGATCAGTTGGGCAAGTGGGCCGACGAGAGGTCAAGGTGAGTAGTTCCCTAAAAGTGGTATCACAAGTAGATAGGGTGGTAGCAAGTGGTTGGTACATTGGCCTTCATTATTCAGGAGATCGAGTATAAATGTTGGGACGTTATGTTGCAGTTCTACAGCACATAGGTGAGGCTGAATTTGAGTGCTGTGTTTATGTGTTACAGGAAGGGTGTCATTAAGTTGGAAAAAGTGCAGAGAAGATTTACGAGGAGGTTGCCAGGATTCAAGGGCAAGTAGGGAAAGGTTGGGCAGACTAGGACTTTATTCTTTGGAGCGCAGGAGTTTGAGGGATGATCTTAGAGACCCGTATAAAATAATGTGTGGAAAAGACAGGGCAAATTAATCTCATACCCAGAGTAGGGGAATCAAGAACCAGAGCACAGAGATGTAAGGTAAGAGGGGAATGATTCAATGGGAATCTAAGTGGCAACATTTTCATTCAGAAGGTGGTGGGTATATGGAACAAGCTGCCAGAAAAGGTAGTTGAGGCATACAATAACAGCGTTTAAAGAATATTGGAGAGGTACATTTAGTGGGATAACAGCCAAACGCAGGTAAATGGGTTGGCATGAACAGATGGCACAATCAAAAGAATGTCATTGTTGTGTTTCAATACATATGACAATGAAACACTCTTGACCCTCTTGAAGGGCCTGTTTCCAGGTTGTATAACTATGCACACGATCACTCCCACACACCTTGTATCCAGTACATGATACGAATATGAAGGTGATGAAGTGTACTATGTGGCATACTGTGCTGCATCTTGGTGGAACCAGTCTGTTGCTGAAGGTGCTCCTCAGGTTGACCAGTTTGTCCTGGAGGGGCTGAGCTGTATTGTCCAAGATGCTCAAGATGCAGTGTGAGGAGCATCCTCCCCTCCAAGACCATCTCCAGTGAATCCAACTCCACCCCCAGGACGGAGCCAGCCTTCCTGATGAGCCTGTTAATCCTGTTGGCATCCGCGGCCTTCGCCCTGCTGCCCCAGCACACAACAGCCAAAAAGATGGCACTGGCCACCACCGATTGGTAGAACGTCTGCAGCATCTTACACACACAGGCACAAGCACCTTGCACCAACAGCCACACTCTGACCACACACGTGTACAATCCCTGCGCCCGGCACACCTGCCCTGCGGATATCTCACATACACCAGGGTTACACTAGTGAAACTCTCTAACACGCTGAGCCATGGGCGGAAAGACCTGTCCACCCCCCCTCCCCATGTTTTGAGAGGTGGGGGACAATCTGTGCACAGGTGCGAGCCGACCTGTGCACCACAGCCAGTCCCAGGTCGGCTCGCTTGCCCCAGGTCTGGCTGCAGCGCCCATGTCGGTGTGTAGGTTAAGTGCTTCGGTAAATTGTAAACTGCCTGTGCACGGGGTGATTGCTGGTCGGCGCGGACACGGTGGGCCAAAGGACCTGCAGTTCTCAGATCGCCTGCGCGCCTAGGTCGGCTCGCTTGCTCCAGGTCTGGCTGTAGTGCCCAGGTCACCTGCATGCCCCGGGACTGGCTGCAGTTCCCAGGTCGCGAAAACTAATTGGGAAATACGCCTGCGGGCTGGATGATTTCGGGTTATGGGCCGGATCTGGCCTGTGGGCCTTAGCTTGCCGACCCGTCCTAGATGTTAGGCCTCATTGTATCCCCCCATGTTTTAAAAGTGACTCCCAAGGACCATACCATTCATCTATAGGTCCTATACCTATTGGATCTCCAAATCTTCAAGGGAGATGCAATGGCGCAACTAATAGAGCTGAGACCCAAGTAGGATCCTGACCTTGGGTACCATCTGTGTGGAGTTTCATGTTCTCCCTGTGATAACGCGGGTATCCTCACAGACCGACAGTTTCCAGCCACATAATTAAAGACGTGCGGGTTGGTAGGTTAATTGGCCTCTGTAAATTGTCCCTCGTGTGTAACATAGAAACATAGAAAATAGGTGCAGGAGGAGGCCATTTGGCCCTTCGAGCCAGCACCGCCATTCATTGTGATCATGGCTGATCATCCCCAATCAATAGCCTGTGCATGCCTTCTCCCCATATCCCTTGATTCCACTAATCCATCCAGTGATTCGGCCTCCACTGCTCTCTGTGGCAGGGAATTCCATAAATGTAGTGGATGGGAAAGTGGGATAATACAGTGGTCGATGGTCCACGTGGACTCGGTGGGCCATAGGCCTGTTTCCATGGTAAAACTAACATTTATCAGGATTAAATTCAATTTGTCATTGCTCTGCCCACATTACCAGTTGATCAAACCATCCTGTCGACGAAGAATATCCTCACTGTCAACAACACTCCCAATTTTCCAGTCATCTGAAAACTTGCAACATATCTCCAACATTCTTATTTGGATCGTTCATATATGTATATATATGACAAACAGCAGTGGATCTTGTGGAACACCACTGGCTTCAAATCAAAAAATCACCCTCTACCAACTACAGCCAAGCCAACTTTTCATCCAAATCACCAACATGCTCTGGTCCTTTGGGCCCTCACATTTTGCTTTACATATGGCCTTACAGATGTCCCGAACACCACATCAATTACAAAGCCTTCAGCAATATACCACGTTACTTCCAAAAATGTAATTAATTTGAGATCTCCCCTCAAAAAGATATGTTGGCCAATTTTGAATGGAACAGATTAACCCCTTCCTTTCTCGGTGCAGATTAATTAATCTGTCGTGGACACTTGGATATATATTCCTGATGAGTGCTTTGGGGATGAGGATCCTCACTTTAGACTTTAGATACAGCATGGACAATAGACAATAGACAATAGGTGCAGGGGTAGGCCATTCGGTCCTTTAAGCCAGCCATTCACTGTGATCATGGCTGATCATCCACATTCAGTACCCCGTTCCTGACTCTGCTGTCTTAAGAGCTCTATCTAACTCTCTCTTGAAAGCATCCAGAGAATTGGCCTCCACTGCCTTCTGAGGCAGAGAATTTCACAGATTCACAACTCTCTGGGAAAAAAAGTTTTTCCTCATCTCCGTTCTAAATGGCCTACACCTTATTCTTAAAATTGTGGACCCTGGTTCTGGACTCCCCCAACATCGGGAACATGTTTCCTGCCTCTACCCTTAATAGTCTTATTTGTTTCAATAAGATCCCCTCTCAACCTTCAGGGTGGAACCACAGGGTGGAAGACGTCACACATAACCGAACAGAATGGCAAAAGCTTGCTGCCCAATGCACTCAACAGTGTGGGAGGAACTAAGTCGATGGCGGCGCTGGCTTAACAGCTGCGGCCCACCTGCAGAACTCCTGTTATTTATTTATTTATTTTGTCCTGTTTTTAGTTGGTTTTGTTTTATTAGATTGTGTGTGTATGTGGGTGGGGGTGGAGTAACATGTCTGGGTCTCTTCCTTCGGGGGGGGGGTGTGACTTTTCTGTCGTATTCCCCGGGGCTGTTCCAGCGGCGGCGGCGGTGACCCGACTCGGTCCCAGAGCAGTACCAGCAGCGGCAGCAGCGACCCGACTCGGTCCCGGAGCGGTTCCAGCAGCAGCAGCGGCGGCGGCGACCCGACTCGGTCCCGGAGCGGTTCCAGCAGCAGCAGCGGCAGCCCGGCTCGGTCCCGGGCGGTTCCAGCAGCGGCGGCGGCGGCAGCAGCAGCAGCGGCGACCCGACTCGGTCCCGGGCGGTTCCAGCAGCAGCGGCGGCCCGGCTCGGTCCCGGGCGGTTCCAGCAGCGGCGGCGGCCCGACTCGATCCCGGGTGGTTCCAGCAGCGGCGGCGGACCGACTCGGTCCCGGGCAGTTCCAGCAGCGGCGGCGGCGGCAGCAGCAGCAGCGGCGACCCGACTCGGTTCCGGAGAGGTGGCGGCGGCAGTGGCAGCGGCCCGACCGCGACCACGGGCCCAGTGGACGACATTTTTGGGAGCTCGCAGCTCACAGGTTGGTGACCTGTTTTTATGAGCTCCCGCAACAACAGCTTCGTCCGCTGGTCTGGAGGGCGGCAGCTTTGACCACCCCGGGCCGCGGAGTTGAACCGGCCCTTTCGCAGAGCTCGGTTGAACCGCGGGACTGACTTACTTACCATCACCCAGTGGGGCCACACCATCTGTAGCCTGGATCGCCTCGGCGCAGAGGGAAACAAAGAGGGAAGAGACAAAGACTTTAAGATTTTGCCTTCCATCACAGTGAGGAGGTGTTTGGTGAACTCGCTGTGGTTGATGTTAAATTTGTGTTTATTGTGTGTTCTGTCATTTTTATCTAGGTATTTATTTATTTATTTATTTATTTATTTATTTATTTATTTAATTTTAATTTTTATTTTTTTAAAATCATATGTATTAATGCAGGGGAACAAAATTTTGTTCATACCGAAAGGTCTGAATGACAAATAAAATAATCTAATCTAATCTAATCTAAGTCTAAGTAAGTCTCAACCTTCTAAAATCCAGAGTATACAAGCCCAGCCGCTCAATTCTATCAACATACGACAGTCCCGACATCCCGGGAATTAACCTTGTGAACCTACGCTGCACTCCCTCAATAGCAAGAATGTCCTTCCTCAAAATTGGAGACCAAAACTGCATACAATACTCCAGGTGTGGTCTCTCTAGGGCCCTGTAAAACAGTAGAAGGACCGCTTTGCTCCTATACTCAACTCCTCTTGTTATGAAGGCCAACATGCCATTAGCTTTCTTCACTACCTGCTGTACCTGCATGCTTACTTTCAGTGAGTGATGAACAAGGACCCCTAGATCTCTTTGTACTTCCCCTTTTCCCAATTTGACACCATTCAGATTATAATCTGCCTTCCTGTTTTTGACACCAAAGTGGATAACCTCACATTTATCCACATTAAACTGCATCCTGCCGTGCATCCACCCACTCACCCAACCTGTCCACGTCACCCTGCATCCTCATAGCACCCTCCTCACAGTTCACACTGCCACCCAGCTTTGGCCCACCATGTCCACATCGACCAGTGATCACCCCATACACAAGCACTATCCTACACACTATGGATAAATTTCAGAAGCCAATTAACCTACAAACCTGCACGTTTTTGGAGGACGGGAGGAAACCAGAGCACCCGGAGAAAACACACGTGGTCACGTGGCAGATCGTACAAATTCTGTAGCAACAGTACCCGTAGTCAGGATTGAACCGGGGTCTCTGGTGCTGTAAGGCTATCGCCGTGTCACCGTGCCACCATGCAGAATGAACCGTTCCAGCTGAAGCCACAACATGAACCTTCTCATCTGTGGTATCACACATTGGCGGAGCCAGTTGCTCGGCCCAGAAACATGAGAAATATCGGCACTGTTTATAACAAGGGTGCAAGAGATGCTGGAGTGTAGAGGAGACAATGCAAAATAGGCAGGCACATGTTTAGCAACGGGGACTGCCCTTGCCCATCGAGAAACTCACCAGCCGAGATCAACACGTAAGCGGAAAACAAGGCAATCTCATCCTCCACCAAGTGCAGTGCACACAGACTTTTGCCAGTTTCAAAGATAGAGTTGATCAAGTCATCACAACCTGCAGAACAAGAGATGAATGGACAATTAAATCATGCCTAGCGAATGACCTTTTCTTCAAAGCAGGCCTGATGCCCACTGTTTTTGCAGACTGGTGGAACTGTTGGAACTCTGGAAAAACCCAAATAAATCCTCGCCAAGTAGGATTCGTCAATTAGTAGTATTTAAAACCCAAAGGCTGACCAATAACAGAGAAGTCTGCTTGAAACCATAAGAGTGTCTCTAACAGATTACTCCGCTCAAATAACCAAGAGTTACTGTGCAAACCAGCTAGTGGGTTCAGGCCACGAAGAGGTACAATTTGCAAATCTCCACAAATTAGCGACCCACAAAATCTGAAAAAGGTTCCTGACCCAAAATATCACCCATCCCCTTTCTCTAGAGATGCTGCCTAACCCACTGATTTACTCCAGCACTTTGTGTCTATCCACACATTATTGATTGGTTTTGTGTAATCCAGTTTGCATCTCGCCCTTTACCACTTCTAGTCTTGTTAACAACTAGCTACATCGGTATATTGGTTATCCTTAAAAAGTTACGTATTTTTAAGCAATGGACTTTGCCCATTGCTGTGGACACTCCCTCGCTGCTCGC
The DNA here is from genome assembly GCA_035221665.1 of Okamejei kenojei. Lineage (NCBI taxonomy): Eukaryota > Metazoa > Chordata > Chondrichthyes > Rajiformes > Rajidae > Okamejei > Okamejei kenojei. Next base: position 2,992,324 of record CM069169.1, on the reverse strand, counting down.
CAGGGCTCATGCATTGGATGAGAATGTACAAGGCATGATTAGTAAGTATGCAGATTACACTAAAGTGGGTAGTATCATTGATAGCAAAGATGGTTGTCAAAAATTACAGCAGGATCTTGATCAGCTGGGCAAGTGGGCTGTGGAATGGTTAATGCAGTTTAATGCAGATAAGTAATGTTACATTTTGGGAAGTCAAACAAGGGCAGGACTTTCATATTGAATGATAGGGTCCTGGGGAGTGTTCTAGAGTAGAGGTATCTAGGAGTACAGGGATCCAGGAGTACAGGGATCCAGGAGTACAGGGATCCAGTACAGGGATCCAGGAGTACAGGAATCCAGTACAGGGATCCAGGAGTACAGGGACATATTTCCTGAAAGTGGTGTCACAGGTAGATAGAGTGGCCAAGAAGGCTTTCAGTTAGTGTTGCCAACTTTCTCACTCCCAAATAAGGGACAAACGGTCAAAATAAGGACCAAATTCCCGACGGCAATTCGCTGACCGACTCGGCCGTGGCTGGGTGAATGATGAGTTGGCCCGGGTGCTGGACTGCACACAAAGCCCAGCCGGCGGGCCAGCTGAGGAGTTTTGGCCCGGGCCGCGTGACATTGCATGTGACATTGCGCGCAAAGTCTGGCACCTCATCCAACTCATGAACCGATGATCGGCCGTGAGAAGGAGGAGTGGTGGTGTCGGCTGTAAGTGAAGGTCCGAAGGTCGTACAGCTGGCCGGGGTGCTGACCGACGGGGCCACGGGCGAGGCGCTGCTGCTGCGCTCCATGGGCTACACTACATCGGGACAGGTGCGGAGGGGCCAGACGCAGCACTCTGACCAGACAGTCCCCTCGACGCGAGTAGTAGCAGTCAAATACGGGACAAAGGCAGTCCCGTACGGGACAAACCAATTTAGCCCAATATATGGGCTGTCCCGGCTAATAGGGGACAGTTGGCAACCCTTCATCAATCAGGGTATTAGATATAAGTTGGGATGTTATGTTACAAGACATTGTTGAGGCCACATTTGGAGTACTGTGTTCTGTTTTGGTCACCCTGCTATAGGTACGATGTTGTTAAGCTGGAAATAGTGCATAGAAGATTCATGAGAATGTTGCCAGGGCTTGAGGGCCTTAGCTACAAGGAGAGCTTGGGCAGGCTGGAACGTTATTTCTTGTGAGTGCAGGAGGCTGCGGGTTGATTGTATGGAGTGTATAAAATCATGAGCGGAATATGAAGGGGATGATCACCTTGTTGGTGAGTGTACCGTAGGTTCAGTAGTCAATGGGAATTAGAACAAATATGTCAAGAGATCGCATTGTAGCTGCAAGACAAATAGGGTTGTCATAGTACGGGGATTTTAACATTCCCAATATAGGTTTTGACTGTTGTAGTGCCAAGAGTTTAGAGGGGTGGAATTTGTCAAATGTGTTCAGAAAGTTTCCTCAGGCAATAAGTAGAGGGCTCTGCAAGGGAGAGGGCAAAACCTTGATCTACTTTTAGGTTATTGGATAGGGCAAGTGACTGAAGTGTCCGTGAGCAAGCCTTTGGGGGGCAGCAACCACTTTAGTTTAGTTCATAAGATCATAAGATTATAAATGCTAGCATTTATTTCGAGAGGGCTTATAGACAAAAACATGGATGTAATGCTGAGGCTCTATAAGGCGCTGGTCTGGCTGCGTTTGGAATATTGTGAGCAATTTTAGGTACCCTATCTGAGGAAGGATGTGCTGGCTCTGCAGAGGGTCCACAGGAGGTTTACAAGAATGATCCAAGGAATGAGTATATAACATATAATGAACATTTGACAGCACTGGGCCAATATACGTTGGAGTTTAGAAGAGTGAGGGGAAACCTCATTGAAACATATAGAATATTGAAAGGCTTGGATAGAGTGGATGTGGAGAGGATGTTTCCACTAGTGGGAGAGTCCAGGACTAGAGGTCATAGCCTCAGAATTAAAAGACATTCTTTTAGGAACAAGATGAGGAGGAATTTATTTAGCAGAGGGTGGTGAATCTGTGGAATTCTTTGCCACAGAAGGCTGTGGAGGCCAAGGGCGGTGAAATATTTTTAAGGCAGAGATAGGTAGATTCTTGATTAGTACAGGTGTCAGAGGTTCTGAGGAGATGGCAGGAGAAAGGGGTTAGGAGGGAGAGATAGATCAGCCATGATTGAATGGCGGAATAGACTTGATGGGCCGAATAGCCTAATTCTACTCCGATCTCTTATCTTATGAATATTGTGACAATACAACAACTACACAACTTAGTTTGCCGTTCCCTCAATCAGAATAAGTATCGAGTGACACTCGAGGCTTGAAAGATATTCAGTGTTTGAGATTGGCTGATTGGAGTTGTCACCATTGATACTGCCAGGTAATTCTGGTTAATCGGTTGCCAGTTATGCAACTAGTTAAAATGTATACCTTGGGTCACGCACGCATGAAATTAAAGAAATTACAAACTAATATTAAAATGCAGAAGGTCTAGATATTTTATTTGCATCGAACTGTGGGGACAACTTTTGAGTTGGATCCTGTCATCAGCATAAGTCTCTTCACAGCTGGTTATCTTCATTCTTCACTCCAACCGTTCAGGCTGCACAGTGGCGCAGTGGGTAAAGTTACTACAGGTCCAGAGACCCGGGTTTGAACCTTACTACAGGTGCTGTCTATTCTGAGTTTGCACTTTACCCCTGTGACCGGGTGGATTTTCCTCAGATGCTCCGGTTTCCTCCCACATTCCAAAGAAGCGCAGGTTTTAGGTTAATTTGGCTTTTGTAAAAAAAATGTCCCTAGTGTGTAGGATAGTGATGGTATTAGTGTGTGGGGATCGCTGGTCGGCGTGGACTCGCAGGGCCAAAGGGCCTGTTCCCGCATGGTATCTCTAAACTTCACTGCCTGTGGGTTCCCCTCCAAGTCACACCATCCTTAATTGGATAAATACCACCTTTTCTTCATCGACATTCAGTCTAAATCCTGGTTTCCCCTCCCACCAGTAGGGTTGATGCACCACCACCAGAATTACTGCAGTCGTTTGAGGTGCAGGCTCACCCCCCAACCACCCAAGGGGAATGAAATCTCACCTTGGCCTCGACATCCAGATCATGAAATCAATATAACTGTCGATGTAAGGGGGTGGAGGAAGAATCAGAGAAAAGAGGTGGGTTTGAGGGTGACGGGAGCTGGGGACAAGATGAAAAAAAACTGAAGCAGAGGGGAGTGATGGGGAGAGGGTGGATGAATGGATGGAAGGAAGATGCAGTGGGAAAAGGAGAGGAGTGGGAGGAAGAGATGGGAGGAGATGGGCTAAGGAAGGGATGGGTTGAAGGTGAGGGTAAAGGACAATGGAGGGGTTGAAAGAGAGTGGATGGGATGGAGGGTTTCGAGAGGGTGGGAAGGTGGGGCGTGGAGGTGGTGGAGTGGCTCGAGGGGTGAACGGGTTCACGGTGATGGGGTACGCGAGGGTGGAGGACGAGCAATGGATGGGAGAGTGTTGGAAGGAACTGCAGATGGTGGTTCACTCCGAAAGACAAAAAATGTTGGAGTAACTCAGCAGAACAGGCAGCATCTCTGGATAGAAGGAATGGGTGACATTTTGGGTCGAGAGTCCTCTTCCGACGTTTTCAAATCTGAAGAAGGGTCTCAAATGCAAAACATCACCCATTCCTTCACTCTAGATGCTGAGTTACTCCAGCATTTTCAGAATGGACGAGAGAGGCAGACAGACAACACAAGGGATCGTTACCCAGTGATTTAAAGACATCTGGACCGGCAAACTTCCCGTCAAAATATACGGTGTTGTTCTGGGAGTCAAAAGCTCGACACATTCGGACGAACACAACTTCTAAAGAACCTGCAGACATGGTGAAAATGTCAACAATTTAGCGGCATGTTCAAAAACCACCAGTTGCAACAGAAAGGGAACGGTTGTCTGCAGAGAGAAAGTTCCTGCAGTACGGGTCCCGATCTTTCAATGGTTCCATAGTGCTTTTTTGGTCATGTATGCAACAGCACAGTGAAATTCTTCTTGCATATATTACACATGTGGGCACTGCCATTTTGGTGCCATTATTCAAAGTCCAAAGTCCTGTTGGCCCATCTAGCCATCTTTGTGCCCCGGGGGCCTCTTGCAGCCGACCTTGAGGCATTACCCTATCACCCTCCTATCGGCCCACGCTCCTCACATCTGACATCTCTAGCTCCCTCTCCGTTACGCCGTTCTACGAGCCTTCAGGTGGTTACTGGTCCCGCCAACAGATGAACCTGACGCTGTAAATCCCTTCTCCTGCTGCTGAACCAACTCGTGGCTTTGCTCCACTTCTACAGCAAACTCTCAGCACCTTCTAACCATGTAGACTCCTGGATAATCAGACAGCTGCCTTTGGTCAATGTGACCAGGCCATGCCAACCACACAGAGTGGTCAGACCCCTATCCTTAACTCTGTAATTAACATGGTGCCCAGAACTGAGTATTGTCTTCAGTTCTGGGCACCATGTTATAAGAAAGATCTTGTCAAGCTGGAAAGGGTGCAGGGATGATTTACAAGGATGTTGCAAAGACAGGTGTCTAAGCTATATGGAGAGGTTGAGTAGGCTGGGTCTCTATTCCTTGGTGCGCAGAAGGCTGATGGGTTACCTATTAGAGGTGTATAAAATCATGAGAGGAATAGATCAGGTAGATGCACAGAGTTTCTTGCCATCAGGAAGTGGTGTATTAGAGTCATACAGCAAGGAAACATGTTTCTTGCCCAGAGTTGGGGAATCAAGGACCAGAGGACATAGGTTTAAGGTGAAGGGGAAAATATTTAATTGAAATCTGAGAGGTAACCTTTTCACACAAAGGACGGTGGGTGTATAGAACGAGCTGCTGGAGGAGGTAATTGAGGCAGGGACTATCGCAATGATTAAGAAACACTTAGACAAGTCCATGGATAGGACAAGTTTAGTGGGATAAGGACTAAATGGAGGCGTGGGATTTGTGTGGTTGGGACATGTTGGCTGGTGTGGGCAACATGTTTCCTTGCTGTATGACTCTAATACACCACTTCCTGATGAACTAGTGAAGTGGGCCAAGGAATGGCAGATGGAATGTAACTCAGGCTATTGAGTGGTGTTGCATGTTGCTAGTTAAACCAGGGCAGGAATGACATGGTAATTGGTAGGACATTGGAGAGTGTGTCAAAACAGAGAAGCAGGGGTGCTGGTATGCAGTCCCTTGCACATGCAATACAGGTAGACAGGGTGGTGAATGAGGCATTTAGCAGGCTCACCTTCATCCATCTAGACGCAGTCTAGCACTGGGACTTAATGTTGCATCTGCACCAGTTGTTGGGCAGAACACACATGGAGGACTGTATGTAATTCTGGTCAGCGGGACAAGGGGGCTCGAGTTGTAAGGATAGGCTGTATCAGCTGGGACTTATTTCCCTGGGAGCATATTTAGACAGGTACATGGATCTGGTATATGGACGTGAAGGGAATGGAGGGGTATGGTCTGAGTGCAGGTAGATGGGACTAGGGGAAAACAAATGGTCGGCACGGACTGGAAGGGCCGAGGGGGCCTGTTTCCGTGCTGTAATTGTTATATGGTTATATGGTTATATGGTTATATGGAAAGATTTAGACGTCTATGGGCCAAATGGAACAAGTTCAGATAGATATCATGGTCAGTATGAATTGGGCTGAAAGACCTGGTGCAGTGTTATATAACTCTCTCACTCTATGATCCTGGGGGGACCCAACCCCTTGACCTACCCACCAATCTTCCCCAGACCCTTCAAAATTCCCAGGCACCAACCATGCTTTCTACATCCACCATTGTTCAGTTTAGAGATACAGCACGGAAACGGGCCCGTCGGCCCACCGAGTCTGCGCTGACCAGCGATCCCTGCACACGAACACTACCCGACACACACTAGGGACAATTTACATTTATACTATGCCAATTAATCTGCAAACCTATACATCTCTGGAGTGTGGGAAGATCTCGGAGAAAGTCCAAGAGGTCACGGGGAGAACGTACAAACTCCGTACAGACAAGCACTCGTAGTCGGGTTCGAACCCAGGTCTCTGGCGCTGTAAGGCAACAACTCTACCGCTGCGCCACCATGCCGCCCAGGTTGTCTCCTCCTTAACCTGGTGCTCTCCACAAAGAGTGCCAGTGTCCACTCTTTGACTAATTGATTATTGACTCCCCAGCCAGAGGAAACATCCACTCAGTCAAACCCTACAACAATTTGGTTCATTTCAATGAGATTACTTCTCATCTCATTCTTCTAAAGTCAAGACAATACAGGCATTAAATTGCCTCCATGTCTCATTGTTCAGCACCCCATCCACAATCCGAGCATCCACTTCCAGTGGTGGAGTCAATGCCCTCAAGCTATGAAAAATAGCATTGGCCACTTTCTTGTCAATGCTACCCACAGCCCGCAACAAAATGAAGGATGTTTCCCCATCTAGAGTTGGCATCTTAGCAAACCTGCAACAAAAAAACAGGGCAACCAGCTATGGGTCAATATAGATTCCTTAAAATCCCTCCTTTTCACCCTGGCAGCATGACTGTCTATATGTTCTCCCTTCTGTACTGGTCCACCGCCGACTTTCTGGCAACCTTAGTTCCAGACCCTTGCTGTATTGTCCGTTTTGCCAGACCAACAGAGGTCACTATCTCCGGTAGGAGTCCAACAGGACTGGAACGGTCCACTCAAGCTGTCGAGGAGCAGAGATATCAGCCCGCAAAGTCGGCCTCGGAAGTCAGCTATGGGAATGGATCTACCGGCTCCGGCTGGGCTGGAGTTTCAGAGCCTTGGCCACGGGGAGCAAATTCAACCCGTTGATCAGCCTCAGAAGTCGACTGTGGGAACAGATCAGCCGGCTCTGGCCAGGTCAGAGTCCCAGAGCCGTGGCCGCAGGGGGGCAAATTCAACCCGCCGATCGTTGCAGAAGTCCTGATGAGGTCAAGATTGGCCACTTCATCTGGCCTAGGTGCCAAATGTTCGGAGGGTCTTCCAGGAGGGGATTTCAAGTGTACTCTCATAATTTTGTCTGGATTAAAGGTGCCCGACCACCTATTGCCATAAAATTGGTGGTGGACCCATACATATCATGCTTCTTCTAAGTTTTTTTCTCTGGGCCATTCCCTGTGGACAGAATTCCACATTCTCACCAATCTCTGGATCTCCTGATCAATATTGAGGCTCTTTGGTTATGGTATCACCCAAATGAATAGACTATGAAGTCTTTCTATAATCGTAAAGCTCTCTATCCGTCTGGGTTGGTTCCCGTCAGGGTTATAAAGTGAGAGAGTTATACAACACTACACCAGGACTTTTACCCCAATTCATGCTGACCAAGATGTCCCTCCGAACTAGTTGACCAATTGGCCAATATCCCTGTAAACCATTCCTATCCATGTACCTGTCCAAATGTCTAAATAGGAAAACAACTCCCAGCTTATCCAGCCTCTCCTTATAACTGAAGCCCTCCTATCCTAGTAACATCCTCTGTACCCATTTTCAACATAATAATTCCTGCAGTTGAGTGCTAAAACTATATAGTTAGTTAGTTTAGTTTATTGTCATGTACACTGTGGAACAGTGAAAAGCATTTGTTGCATGCTAACCGGTCAGCAGAAAGACAATGTGTGATTACAATCGGGCAGTATACAGTACTCCAAGTGTGGTTTCCCCCAACAACTTGTGAGGGATAAAGCGATTAAACCCCACTATTGTAAGGGGCTTTAAAGAGGATTCTGACACAGCTGTGTATAAAAGTTACCAGAGCAGTCCTTGAGTAAGAAGTGATAGCATTGTATAGTGGTAGAAGGGAGTGATGTAGATAGATCCCTATCAGTAGAAGGGAGTGATAGATGGGACCCTTGTCACTATAGCTTAGCTTTAGTGCTGATATAGGAGAACTGAGAGAGTTCAGTTGGAGGTGAGTAAAACTAGGGCAGGTCATATACAACTGAGCATGCTTAATAAAATAAATGATTATTACAACACACCCCTGGTCAAGAAACTGCTCATTACCATGCACATGTCTGGACATACGATGTATGATGTGGGAGGTACTGGGGGGACGTACCTACAGATTGTGCACCTCAGTGCCTGATTGGAGAAGGGTCCGAAGGGGAGGTTGAATATAGAATTGTGTGTATAAAGGGGTTTACCCTTCTGACTTTGGTGTGTCTCAACTTGGAGAGGCACCTGACTCTGCAGACTCGCAAATAAAGAATCTCTTGCTTCCACGATTTAGTCTCTGAGTAGTGATTGTGAGCACATTGCATATCTCACAAACTTGTGCATACAACATGATGTTTTAATTCTAGTATTCAGAGCCCAGACCAATTAATGCAAGCATGCCACAATACCCCACCAGCCTCTGCTCTCAAAGAGCATCAGTGGTGAAAACTCAGTCTTGGCAGTGGTGGGTACCTGCTTTCAGAAGTACGATCTGATCGTTTTGACACAGTTCCATGAATCCATCAATGCGTTTGGCAAACTCCACCACATATTGAATCGCCTCTGTGATCTTGATAGCACACAACTGCCACATCACCTCCCTGGGCTGGGTGAGAGGATCACTGCATTAACGTCCAGGGTTGAGTGAGAAAATGAAGTTTGTTACAAAGCCACTCACACTTGATTTGAGCGCTCGCCTTACCTTGTTCAGATAAATCTCCAGCTCCTCCTGCACGTATGTTTGCCACATCAGTTGCTGTAGCTCCTCCTGGAGGTATTGGCAGGTCTCAATGTGGGACTTGGCAATGTTCTGTGCAAGGTGCTCTATAGAGGAAGAAGTGAGCTACTGAAGCAACAGCAGAATTCAGGCCAATGGTTACACAACTAAAACGTTAAGGATGTCAAACAATTGAAGGATTAATATTTCTCTCTCCACAGCCACTGCCCGACCTGTTGACCAATGCCAATCTTCTTCTCAAACCAATGTGACCTGTCGCACTGGAGGGTGGAAACCACAGCAAAGAAACAAGAACACAGTCCCCATCCAACCTTGGGAGGCACAGTGGAGCACGATAGTGCTGCTGCCTCACAGCGCCAGATACCCAGGTTCGATCCTGACATCGGTGTTCTCTGTGTGGAGTTTGCATGTTCTTCCTGTGCCTGTGTGGGTTCCACCAAGTTGTTCAGAGTTCCTTCCAAATCTCAAAGACGTGTAGGTTGGCAGATTAACTTGGCCATTTTGTGGAGGTGAGTGGAAGAATCTGAAGGAAGTTGAACAGAATATGGGGGAAATAAAAAATGGGGCCAATGTAGGATTAGTGTAAATGTGTGGTTGTTAGTCAGTGCAGACAGTGGGCCAAAGTGCCTGTTTCCATGCTGTATTTCTCCATGACTTAGACCTTCAACCAAGGGTGAAGCACAGATCCCTGGAGGTCCTGAAGCATTCCACACCCAATGTTGCACAGGACAAAGTCAGATCAAGCAATGAATTCCTCAGCCTACATCCGTGTGCTGGTTCCCAATGGCCACCCAACCCATATCAGTCATACACTGATCTCATGGCCCTGCTCCCCCACAGGCCATGCCTGGTCCTGAACACCCTGGATGTGTGGGTGACCCTGGTGACAGCGAGCCATGGTCAGCGTCCGCACAACTCGAGGGCTGGAGCTTCACACAAGACCGGACTGCACCCAGACCAGGCCTAGATTCAGGAGATCAGCAAGAGGGCGGAGTAGGACTCGGAGACTTTATTGGACCCTCTGCATGTTCTGGGATGACTATCTTTTGGCAGTCACCAATCTGCAGTGGGAGTCCACCAGCAAGACCACTACTACCTTTCTTCGCACCCACAATGCTGCCAACCAGTCATTTGCTGGTCTCTGACTTTGACCCTGAAGGACCCAACTCCCTTGGCTCACTCACCGATCTTTCACTATCCCAAGCACTGATTATAATCTCCACCATCCTCTCATTCATCACCTCCTCCCCAATCTGGTCATCTCTCCAGGAGCCGGAGCCTTGTGGGTTGGAGCCTCGCGGGTTGGAGGTGGAGACCCGCGAGTCAACGAAGGCCGCGGCCAACGGCCCCAGGGTCTGCGGAGCCTGCGGCTGGAGCTTGGGTCAGCGCCAAGGAGGCAGTCAATGATGGCGCTGACCGACGGAGGAGGACGGTCATGTGGAAGTGAGGATGCCGCGGCCGGGGGAGGGAACAAAGGAGGACCTGGCCGTGAGGGAGGGGGAAGACCAATGCGGACCCAGCATGTGGGGGTCATCTCATTTGATAAACCTGCCATTACAGGAATCAAACTAGTGAACTTTCCCTGCACTCCATCTATCACAAGTGTTTTCTTCCTCGGGAAGAAAGGGATAGGGAACCAGCCCAATATTCAATATTGCAGCTACTGTTGGTCCAGAGCCCGGTAAAATTGCAACAAGCTATTTTGTGTACCCTAATAAGGGTCGATATTTTGTTTGCGTGTTGTACCTGCATGTTAATGTTCAGTGATCTGTGTATGTGGCCCCACAGAAAACCAACAATTCTCACTTGCTCATTATTTAAGAATACAAACAGCATGGTGACGTAACGGTGGAGTTGCTGCCTTACAGCGGCAGAGATCCGGGTTCGATCCTGACTACAGGTGATGTCTGTACGTTGTTTTTACGTTCTCCCTGTGACCTGTGTGGATTTTCTCCGAGATCTTCGGATTCCTCCCACACTCCAAAGACGTACAGTTTTGTAGGTAAATTGGCTTGATATAAATGTAAAATTGTCTCTAATGTGTGTAGGGTAATGTTGATGTGCGGGGATCGCTCGTCGGCGCAGAAGCGGTGGGCCGTAGGGCCTGCTTCCGCGCTGTATCTCTAAACTAAATATTCTGCTTTTCTATCTGTTCTACCATGGGAGATCACCTCGGATTTAGTCGTACAGCATGGAAACAAGCCCAACTCCAACTTCCCAACTTCCTATCTAAGATAGTCCCATATTTGTCCCATATCCCCTTTAACCTTTCCTATCCATGTACCCATCCAAATGTATGTTATATGTTTTTAATGTGCCTTCTTCAACCACTTCCTTTGCCAGCTCACATCAAACCTTTTCCTTCTAGAGCTTGATTCCCCCAAACTGGGAAGATCACTGTGTATTCACCCTATCTATTCTCCTCGTGAATTTATTCATCTCTGTAGGATCATCCCTCAGCCTTCTGTGCTCCAAAGAATAGAGGCCTAGCCTGCTCAGCCTCTCCTTATAACTCAGTCCCTCGGGTTCTGGTAACAACCTCGTAAATCTAACCTGCACTCTTTTCAGCTTAATGGCATCTTTCCTCTACCAGGGTGACAAAACTGAACACAATAAAATGTACAAGTGTAATGTATTAAGACACAATACAAGTGTAATGTATTAATGTCTTGCACAACTGTAACAGAACATCACAACTCCTGTACTCAATGCCCTGACTGATGAATGCCAGCTTGTCAAAATACTTTCTTTCCATACTCAGTTCCTTTTGTTTTACTCTTGCTCATTCACTAAGTCTGACTGCATCCTCCTGAACAACTCTGCATCCTCCTCACAAATGTTCAGATTTGTGTCATCAGCAAACTTGGATACAGTACGCACCCCACATCCCAGCCATTAGTGTGGCTTGTGAACAGTAGAACTGATGCCACCAGCAAACCCACCCAAACCAATAATGACCCTGCTTTATGCTAGCTAACTAACTATCCCTCAACCTATGTCAATATACGCACCCGATCCCATGTTCACTGGGAATAGCGCCATGTAGCACAGGAACAGGTACTTCGGCCCACCATGTCCATGTTGACCATCAAGTACCCATCTACACTAAACCCATTTACCTGCACTTGATCTGTATCCTTCTATGCCTTGGAGATAGAAATACTCTTCTAGGTATTTCTTAAATCTGAGATTCTCTCCCTCCACCACCCGCTCCGGCAGAGTGTTCCAGATTCCAACCACCCTGGATGTCGTAAAGCTGGAAAGGGCGCAGAAAAGATTCACCAGGATGTTAGTAGGAAAGGAGTGCTTGAATAATAAAGAGATGGTGAATAGGCTGGGGCTCTTTTCCCTTGACCTTAGGAGGTTGAAATGTGACCTAAAACCATGAGGGGCATAAGTAAGCTGGATGGTCACAGTCTTTCCCCCAACAAGTGAGATTCAAGACCTGATGGACAATTCTTTCACGCAGAGGGTGATGCATATATGGAACGAGCTGCCAGGGGAATCGATGTGCGATGGAGATTTAGAGAGGTTAGTGAAGATAAAAGGTTTAGAGGGATGTAGGCCAAATGCAGGCAAATGAGACTAACTCAGTTATAAAATCTGGTCGGTGTGGACAGGTTGGGTTGAAGGGCTTCTTTCCGTACTGTATGACTATGAAAACCTCCTAAATATTCTATATTTCTGCAGGATCTCACCCTACATGCTTCCTTTTATTCTTTATCCAACTCTTGATATCATTAACATTCAGGATTCATTTTACTTGCTGTCCTTAGTTTTCCCTCTGACTGCAATATGTTGGAATATGTTGGTCCTGAACTCATTTTACCTTTAAATGACTCCCACTTGTCTGATGTTGACTTACCTGCAAGTAGCTGCTCCCAGTCTCCTTTCACCAGACCCTGTCTAATGATATTCCAATTGGCTTTCCCGAATTCTGGATCATCTTTGGTTCTCCAGAACTGTCTTGAGTTGTGGTTGTTGCCTCCACAACTCTTTCCCATTGATCCTTCAACCACCAGCTCGGTTACATTCTCTAACATTATGTTGAGGACTGCCCTGAAGCACTATCAACATATTGACTGAAAAAGCTACAAAGTGCTGGAGGAGTGCGGGTCAGGCAACACCTCTGGAGGGATGGATAGGTGGCGTTTCAGGTCTGAAGAAGGGTCCCGAACCGAAATGTCACCTATTCATTCTCTCCAGAGATGCAGTTACTCCCGCACAGTGTCTTTTCTTGTAACCCAGCAACCACAGTTCCTAGGTACACAAAAAGCTGGAGAAACTCAGCGGGTGCAGCAGCATCTAAGGAGCGAAGGAGATAGGCGCCGTTTCGGGTCGAGACCCTTCTTCCAGGAAGAAGGGTCTCGACCCGAAACGTCGCCTATCTCCTTCGCTCCTTAGATGCTGCTGCACCCGCTGAGTTTCTCCAGCTTTTTGTGTACCCTCGATTCTCCAGCATCTGCAGTTCCTTCTTTAAAACCACAGTTCCTAGTATCTACTCATGTACTTTAGAAATTCCTCCTAGTCCCCATTAATTTTTAGCGAAGTTGAACTCTTTTTCTGCCATTATCCTAATCCTCTCACATCTCCCTGTGATTTACCTACATACCTATTCTGCTATCTGCTATGACTGTTGGGTTATCTGTAGTATACCCCCAACTAAACGACAGTCCCATATTTGATTTTAAATTCTAAATATACGGTCTCATTCGAAGAGCTTTCTAAGATATCCTACTTCATTATTGAATGCGCTGACTAATCAATATTGCCATGCTCCTTCCCCTTTTAAATCCCCCCTAACATTACCTTGCACTAAACGTTATTCCCTTATCATGTATCACTGTAAATGGATCGATTGTAATCATGTATTGTTTTTCTGCTCACTGGATAGTACGCAACAAAAAAGCTTTTCACTGCGCCTCAGTACACGTGACAATAAACTAAACTACTCACATCTGAAGATTCAGTATTCTGCAATGTTGAGCTGCCAGTCCTGCCCTTTCTCAACCATGTTCCCGTGAACCCCATATGCTGATCAATGCACAAAGTTCATCTGCTATACTAGTCGGGCTCCTTGCATGAAAATAGAAATAGTTTTGGCCTCCAATTCTCCTATGTTCCTTCTGTCCATGTTGCTTGCCCTACTGGATTAACTTACCGGTAGTTTGCTTCTATATTTGACTGTGCCTTCCCCCATTCAGCTGCAGATCTGCTCTATGTCGCTTTACCCAGCCAAATCAGATTGAACCCTCTGCAAAAGCATGAGCAAACGTTTTGCAAGGACGTTGGACCTGTTCTGCTTCATGTGTTATCTGTCCAATGTGTACAGGTCTCATCTTACCCACAAATATCCAAGTGATGCATTCTGGTCTTGCCCCAAACTTGTTAACTATTGGGCAGTGGTTTTTAAAACCATCAGTTAAGTCCTTGGGATGACAGTGAGACCTTGCCCGCTTGTAGCTGTATTTGGTGTAGCAGATAAAACCTTGGGTTTAAATACAACCCAGTCTGATATCATTACATTTACATCACTTTTGGCCCGTAAGAGAATCTTGCTGGTCTGGAAATCTAACACTCCTCCATCTGCCGCTGCTTGGCTGGAAGACGTCATGTTTTTTTTAAGGTTAGAAAAGATTAAATTCACATTGAGTGGGGTCTGTGAAAAAGTTTTATTTGAAATGGGAACCCTTTTTATCATACTTTGAGGGTCTAATGGAACCACCTGTTGACTGAGGGCACTTGACATTAAGTGGCGATCTGCCTTTATTCTGCTTTGTTACTTTATTATTGTTAAAAAGTGCATTTGATTTTGTGATATATTTGGATTGTGAAAAAAAAGCTGCCAAGGGGCGTTTAGGGACGGTGGGTTAGGGTTATTTTGTTTATATTATTATTATTATTATTTATAAAAAACAAAATGGAGGAAAATGTAATGCCATACATCAGATGTACTGTGAATTTTTTTTCCCCCTCCAATAAAAAACTATTAATTAGAAATATCCAAGTGATATGTGAGTGGGGAGATGCGCGGCAGATGCAGTATAATATAGATAAATGTGAGGTTATCCACTTTGGCGGCAAAAACAAGGGGGTAGATTATTATCTCAATGGGGGTAGGTTAGGTAAGGGGGAGGTGCAGCGAGACCTGGGTGTCCTTATACACCAGTCACTGAAAGTTGGTGTGCAGGTACAGCAGGCAGTGAAGAAAGCAAATGGAATGTTGGCCTTCATAACAAGTGGATTTCAGTATAGGAGTAAAGAGGTTCTTCTGCAGTTGTATAGGGCTCTGGTCAGACCACATCTGAAGTATTGTGTACAGTTTTGGTCTGCTAATTTGTGGAAGGACATCCTTGTGATTGAGGCAGTGCAGCATAGGTTCACAAGGTTCGCCAGAAGATCTATTTTATTTAAATGGAAAGACTCCAACCCTCCGACCACACTCCAGTGGTATTCTGAAACGATATCATGTTTAAATTTAGAAAAAATTAGGCGTGACATTGTTGAACCCTTGGTTAACTTTGATAAGACTTGGGGAAAATGTATTGAACACTTTCGTACAATATAAATTGCTTCCTCTTTAACCGTTATAAAAACTATTTTACTTCTATATGGTGGAACAGACTTGACGTCATACAGACTTAAATTGTTGAAACTTTTAGTTCAGATTTTGTTTTGCTTTGTTTAGTTTTCATTTATTTATTTTATTTTTAGTTTTATTTTATTATTATTAATTTTTTTTAAATTTTTTTTTAGTTTAAGGGGGGTTTTGCTTTTTTCTTTTTCTTTCTGTCTTTTTATTTTTGTGTTTTTTTCTACATTTATAAGTTTTCTTTTAACTATATTTACATAGAGACCGGGAGGTCTATACTCAATGTGTATTTTGACATTGGTCTCATATCAGGTTATACCTGTTAATAATGTATTCCTGATCCCTATGTATCAATATCATTGTTATGTTTATCACTATTTTATTTTGCTCTGTTTCTTTTTAAAATGTTTTATTTTTGTTTTCTTTGGAAGAAAAACCAATAAAAAGATTTTAAAAGGAAGAAACATAAATTATAAAAGGGCTGGACAAGCAAGATGCAGGAAAAATGTTCCCATTGTTGGGCGAGTCCAACATCTTAGAATAAAGGGGAGGCCATTTAAGACTGAGGTGAGAAAAAACTTTCTCACCCAGAGAGTTGTGAATTTGTGGAATTCCCTGCCGCAGAGGGCAGTGGAGGCCAAATCACAGGATGGATTTAAGAGAGATTTAGATACTTGGGGCTAGTGGAATCAAGGCATATGGGGAGAATGCAGGCACAGTTATTGATTTGGGACGACCAGCCATGATCACAATGAATGGCGGTGCTGGCTCGAAGGGCCGAATGGTCTCCTCCTGCACCTATTTGCTATGTTTCTATGATATGGAATCTAAAGCTTTCTCTCCGACCCCATACTATGGTCACCACTCCCATGTTCCTAATTAGACTCATTAGTACAGCACAGGGAGCAAACTTGGAGGTCCTGCTCTTAGATCTGCGATTTATCTCCCAAAATCTATGTTGCAGGACCTTTGTCCTCTAATATCCATAGCATTTGTGCCAACAAGAACCACAACCTCTAACTATTAACCCTCCTCTTTCGACTGTCCTGAACAATTCTGTCACATCCATGGCCCTGGCAGCGGGAGCACTATCTTGGATTCATGTAGTGTCCTATTACTATTATCCTTGGACTTTGGCTACTCAGTCCTCATGCAGCTAAGCCCCACATTGCTGTGATCTTTGCTCCCACTGGACTCCTCAGAGGTACATTCACTTCCACTAGTTCTGGAGTGAGGAGCACTTTGAAGTTTCCCTGATTCCTTATCTCGCTTCCTATGCCTGGTGGTGACCCAAGCCGTCTCTGACTGCCTTTCTTTAAGCTGCAGGGTGACCACACCTAGAAACGTGCTATCCACATAACTCTAAGCCTCATAGAATCACCATGGTGCCTCCAGTCAGCACCCAAGCTCAGATCCCTGCCAAGTAATGGGTTGGAAGGAACTGCAGATGCTGGTTTAAAATGGAGATATAGACACAAAAAGCTGGAGTAACTCAGCGGGTCAGGCAGCACCTCTGGAGAAAAGAAATAGGTGAAACGTCACCTATTCCTTTTCTCCAGAGATGCGGTCTGACCTGCTGAGTTACTGCAACTTTTTGTGTCCATCCCTAGTAAGTAGGTTGGCCAAACCAAAGGCATCTTCCTCAGATGTGTCATCTGGACAAGAGGAATCTGAGAATCACATTAATTGAAAGCAACACTACGGTTCTTCCACCAACATTTTATTGAATCGAGTGGTCCGTAAAATGTACCTACACTGTATTTGAATTGTAGAAGTCCAAACACACACCAATAACCTATACAACTATCACCAACGTCACAGGTGACACCAGTGAGAAGAAGTCCTCACAGACCCATCACACCAAACAACTCCACTACTCCCACTTACCGTAGCCTGCACCCTGAAGTAAAACCGCATTGCCTCCTTTTTCACCCACTCACACAGCTCTGATCCAGTCCGCTGAAATGGAATGACTTCAATTGAAAAGGTCACAATCACCACACAAAGTGAGGGAGGAGGGTCCTAGCTCAATACACCCTGTTTGAGACAGATACAACATTGCAGATGTCGTTCTAATTGGTGGTGTAGTGAACAGTGAGGAAGGCTATCTAAGGTTACAATAGGACATAGGTCAGCTGGGAAAGCAGTGAAAGAAATAGCACCTGGAATTTAACTCAGACAAGTGCAAAGTGATGCATCTTGGTAAGTTAATCCATAACAAAACATACAAAATGGAATGACAGGTCCCTGAAGAGTGTCATAAAACATTCAGATCTACGGGTACAAGTTCATAGTTTTTAAGAAGGAACTGCAGATCTGGAAAAACAAAGGTAGACAAAAGTGCTGGAGAAACTCAGCGGGTGCAGCAGCATCTATGGAGCGAAGGAAATAGGCAATGTTTTGGGCCGAAACGTTGCCTATTTCCTTCGCTCCATAGATGCTGCTGCACCCGCTGAGTTTCTCCAGCACTTTTGTCTACCTACAAGTTCATAGTTCCCTGAAAGTGGCAACACGGATGGACAATTTCATGAAGGCGGCATATGGCATACTTGCCTTCATCAGCTGTGGCACTGGGACATTGTGTTACATCTGTACAAAACATTAGTCGGTACTTGGAATATTGTGTGCAGTTCAGGTCACTGTGATTTGGAAAGGATGTGATTAGGCTCGAGAGAAAGCCGAGTCACAAGGAAGTTGCTGGGATTGGGGGGTATGGGTTACAAGGATAAAGAGGACAGAGTGGGATTGTTTTTACCTAGAGCAAGAAAGGTTTAAGGGTAATCTTATGGAGGTTTATATAATATGTGGGACATAGATAGGTAGGTAGTCAGTCTCTTTCCCAGGTAGGAAAGTCTAAAACTGAAGGCAGAAGTTTAAAGTGAGATAAGAAAGTTTTAGAGAGGATGTGAGAGGCAGGTTTTCAGCACAAAGCACGGTGGCTACGTTGAACAAGGTATCAGACGAGCTGCTAGTGATAGATATAATTACAACGATTAAAATAAATTTGGATAGATGCATGAACGGGGATATGGGCCCAATACGAGCAAATGCAATTAACTTAGATGAACATCTTGATTGGCGTGGATGGGTTGGGCCAAAGGGCCTGTATCTGTGTGTTATGTCATGAATCTATAATCTGGGTAACAACCTCAGTATAGGGGGTCCATCACTCGGGGTGAAGATGAGGCTAAACTCCTTCAGCCAAAGACCGATGGATTTTTGGAGCAGGTCCTTGGAGAGCCAGTCACTGCGTTCAACACAGAGATCGAAAGACGTTTAGATATTCAGGGAATCAAGACATGGGGTTATTGCAGGGGAGGAGCAAGATCAGCGATGATCATACTGAATGCATGGGGGGCCAAATGGCCTCTTCCTAGGACTATTTCTGATAAACCTGTTGTGATGTACTCAAGGTCATGGTAGATCTCATGGGAGTCAGACGTTCTGGGAAACAGGCAGGAAGGTGGAGCTGAGGTCCGGGGGACGGCCCAGTCGTGCAGCGGTAAAGTTGCTGTTTTACCGGACCAGAGACCTGGGTTCAATCCTGACCACGGGTGCTGTCTGAACAGAGTTTGTACATTCTCCCTGTGACCAGGTGGATTTTCTCCGGGTGTTCTGATTTCCTCCCACACTCCAAAGGCGTACAGGTTTGCAGGTTAATTGGTTTCTGTAAAAAAAACCTGTAAACTGCCGCTAGTGTGTAGGATGGTGCGCGTGTACGAGGTGATCGCAGGTTGGTGCGGACTTGATGAGCCAAAGGGGCTGTTTTCATGCTATATGTCTAAAGTCTAAAGTGTAAAAGGGGATGGATGAGTGCTCATGCTCCCAACTGTCCCGTGGAATAATCAAACACACGGAGTCGAGCAGCAGTCAGAAGCAGCTGCAAATCCAGGTGAGCACAAGCCATTGAAACGTTCCTCAAAGGAGAACCCAAGAGCACCACCCTCTCATCTCCGTTCCTCCTACGTGGACCTATTCCCATGGGGATGGGAGATCAGCCACTCCGACACAAGGAACATGGGATATCAGAAACAGAGTTGGTTCCGTTTAATTTAGTTTAGAGATGCAGTGCAGAAACAGGCCCTTTGGCCCACTGAATCCAAAACCTGTACGTCCTTGGACTGTGGGAGGAAACCGGAGCACCCGGGAAAACCCACGCGGTCACGGGGAGAACGTACAAAGTCTGTATAGTCAGGATGGACCTGGGTCTCTGGCGCTGTAAGGCAACAACTCTACCACTGTGCCACCATACCGCCCAATTTGCTCACAGTCCTCTTTGTACTACCACCAACACTGACTTCAATGCAGCATTCTTCAATCCACTTTGAAGCTGCTTGCAGACTTGTACCCCTTCTCTGCAGATGTGCCCCTTACCTAGCTCTGCCATCGAGGCAGTCGGAGAGGTTTCCCCATCTGTAAAGGAACAGTAGGGGAAGAAGTCTGGTCCTGTTGCATATTCACAAATGGGTTCCTGCTTAATGCCATTGATGTCTAGACCGGACTGGTCAGGAGAGGGCTGAATGTCCAGGTAGAGGTTGGTCATGGCCGGGTCTGCCTTGCCCACCTCGGCTGCCTGCCCGTCCACGTACAGGTTGCTGAGGTCGTTGTTGAGTTCTGCCAGGCCGCTGTAGGGTGGGGTGAGGGGCTCTGCCTCGCCGGGAGGCTGCGGCTGGTCCCTCTGTTGCTGCTGCTGTTGCTGCAGCCGATGCTTCTGCACCTCTGCGTACAGGCTGTCCCGCTGCTTCTTGCTCATGCGGCCAAACTTGACAGCTGCAGAAAGGAACACACACCGCTGTAGCGGACAAGCTCTCTGCGGGTTTGCAAAGTCTCTGCAAATCAGAACACTGCCGATTCTGGAAATCTGAAATAAGAACTGAAGTTGCTGGAAACACTCATAAGGTCAGGCAGTATCTGTGGAGAGAGAACCACAGTTAATGTTCCAGGTCTCTGCCATTAACTCGGTTTCTCTCTGCACTGGTGCTGCCTGACCTGCATTTTCAGTTTTTATTACAAAGTCTCTGCTCTACTGAAATCCTTCAAAAGCATGTTTACACAAGGTTCGTCTGTAAAACTCTGATATGTTAAAAATACACAACTCATCCAACATTTCCCTAAAAATGTTAACAGTCTTACATTGACTAACAGTTGGTGAATGAATCGGAAGGAACTGCAGATGCTGGTTTACACCGAAGATAGACACAAAATGCTAGAATAACTCAGCAGGTCTACCAGCATGTGGAGAAAAGGAATAGTTCACATTTCGGGTCGAGACCCTTCTTCAGACTGAGAGACTCATTTCAAACTTTCAGTCAGAAGGGTCACCTATTCCCTTTCTCCAGAGATGCTGCCTGACCCGCTGAGTTACTCCTGAATTTTCTGTATAGGTGGTGAATGAATTTCATTTAAATTTTGCATGAATACAAACACTCTCTGTCTTTTAATTTAAAGAAAGTCATCATAATCCACAATCTGGGGAAACCCCACAATCTGCAGCTCACGCTGGATACCCCAGCTCATTTGGAGTATTGCGTGCAGTTCTGGTCGCCACATTACAGGAAGGATGTGGAGGCTTTGGAGAGCGTGCAGAGGAGGTTAACCAGGATGCTGCCTGGATTGGAGAGTTTCAGCTACAAAGAAAGGTCTGGTAAACTTGGATTGTTTTCTCTGGAACATCAAAGGTTGAGGGGCGATGATAGAAGTATATGAGATTATGAGAGGGGTAGATAGGGTATTCAGACAGAAACTTTCTCCCCATAGTGGAAATGTCCAACACTACAGAGCATAGACATAAGGTGAGAGGGGGAAAGTTTAATGGAGTTGTGCAGAGCTCGTTTTTTTTCAATCCAGAGTGGTGAGGAACGCATTGCCTGGGGTGGTGGTGGCGGCATATACGATGGTGGCATTAAGAGGCTTTTAGATAGGCAAGGAATGGCGGGGTAGTTATCATGTATAGGCAAATCAGTGTAGTTTGGCACCGTGTTAGCACAAACATTGCGGGCTGAAGGGCTCGTTCCTGTACTGTACTGTTCTATGTTCACAGTGGAGAGAAGTTGCTGCAAGTAGAAAATATCGTCTTCTGCATAAGGTGTTACATAGAGGTCCAGTAACTCGGGTAGATAGAAAAGATTCATCATTGTATTTTCTTCTATATAGGAGGAGGCTATTCAGCCCACAGAAACTATCCCAACTGTCAGAGCGCACCCATCCAAGGGCATTAGTTTGTAACATGTTCAAGTGCCGTTCCCACTATGATATTTATCATATAACCACATAACAATTACAGCACGGAAACAGGCCCTCTCGGCCCTTCCAGTCCGTGCCGACCATTTGTTTTCCCCATATAACCATATAACAGCTTAAACAATTCTCACAACAAAATAAAAACAGACCCTTCGGCCCACCTAGTATGTGCTAGCCAGCAAGCACCCGTTTACACTAATCCCTTTTTATTCTCCCCACATTCCCATCATCTGCCTCAAAATCCTACCACTCACCCACACAAGTGGGGCAATTAACAGAGGCCAATTAGCCTAACAGCCTGCACATTTATTGGAACACCAGGGGAAACCCACATGGTCAACGCAGACAGCACCCGAGGTCAGGATCGAACCTGGGTCTCCGGTGCTGTGAGTAAGCAGCTCTACCAGCTACGCCCCTGTGCCGCCCCCTGCATTCACCAGAGAGTGATCTGATGTTAAATTAAGGGTCTGAGGATAATTACTCCAACTTCTGCCATAAAGTAGAGGTTAGCTCAGCTTGGATACCAAAGGCTAACTTTGAGGGAATGCGTAAGGATTTTAAAGGAGTGAATTGGGACACTTTGTTTCATGGGAAGGATGTAGAAGAGAAATGGAGGACATTTAAAGGGGAAATTGTAAGAGTACAGAATCTTTATGTCCCTGTTAGGCTGAAAGGAAATAGTAAAAATTGGAAAGAGCCATGGTTTTCAAGGGAAATTGGACACTTGTTTCGAAAAAAGAGAGATATCTACAATAATTATAGGAGGCATGAGTAAATGAGGTGCTAGAGGAGTATAAAGAATGTAAAAAGAATCTTAAGAAATAAATTAGGAAGGCTAAAAGAAGATATGAGGTTGCTCTGGCAAGAAAGGTGAAAGTAAACCCAAAGGGTTTCTACAGCTATATTAATAGCAAAAGGATAACGAGGGATAAAATTGGACCATTAGAGAACCAGAATGGACAGCTATCTGCAGAGCCAAAAGAGATGGGGGTGATATTGAACAATTTCTTTTCTTCGGTATTCACCAAGGAGAAGGATATTGAACTCGGTGAGTTAAGGGGAAAGAGTAGAGTACCTATGGAAACTATGAGATTCAAAGAGGAGGAAGTACTGACACTTTTGAAAAATATAAAAGTGGATAAGTCTCCAGGTCCTGACAGGATATTCCCTAGGACATTGAGGGAAGTTAGTGTAGAAATAGCAGGAGCTATGACAGAAATATTTCAAATGTCATTAGAAACGGGAATAGTGCCGGAGGATTGGCGTACTGCGCATGTTGTTCCATTGTTTAAAAAGGGTTCAAAGAATAAACCTAGCAATTATAGACCTATTAGTTTGACGTCAGTGGTGGGCAAATTAATGGAAAGGATACTTAGAGATAATATATATAAGCATCTGGATAAACAGGGTCTGATCAGGAACAGTCAACATGGATTTGTGCCTGGAAGGTCATGTTTGACAAACCTTCTTGAATTTTTTGAAGCGGTAACTAGGGAAATTGATGAGGGTAAAGCAGTGGATGTTGTCTATATGGATTTCAGTAAGGCCTTTGACAAGGTTCCCCATGGAAGGTTGGTTAAGAAGGTTCAATCTTTGGGTGTTAATGGCGGAGTAGCAAGATGGATTCAACAGTGGCTGAATGGCAGATGTCAGAGAGTAATGGTGGATGGCTGTTTGTCAGGTTGGAAGCCGGTGACAGTGGGGTGCCTCAGGGATCTGTGTTGGGTCCACTGTTGTTTGTCATGTACATCAATGATCTGGATGATGGGGTGGAAAATTGGATAAGTAAGTATGCAGATGATACTAAGATAGGTGGTGTTGTGGATAATGAAGTAGATTTTCAAAATCTACAGAGAGATTTGGGCCATTTGGAAAAGTGGGCTGAAAGATGGCAGATGGAGTTTAATGCTGATAAGTGTGAAGTGCTACATCTTGGCAGGACAAATCAAAATAGGACGTACATGGTAAATGGTAGGGAATTGAGGAATGCTGTGGAACAGAGGGATCTAGGAATAACTGTGCATAGTTCCCTGAAGGTGGAATCACATGTAGATAGGGTGGTAAAGAAAGCCTTTGGTGTGCTGGCCTTTATAAATCAGAGCATTGAATATAGGAGTAGGGAAGTAATGTTAAAATTGTACAAAGCATTGGTAAGACCAATTCTGGAGTATGGTGTACAATTTTGGTCGCCTAGTTATAGGAAGGATGTCAACAAAATAGAGAGAGTACAGAGGAGATTTACTAGAATGTTGCCAGGGTTCCAGCAACTATGTTACAGAGAAAGGTTGAACAAGTTAGGTCTTTATTCTTTGGAGCGCAGAAGGTTAAGGGGGGACTTGATTGAGGTCTTTAAAATGATGAAAGGGATAGACAGAGTTGACGTGGATACATTTTTCCCATTGAGGGTAGGGAAGATTCAAACAAGAGGGCATGACATGAGAATTAAGGGACAGAGGTTTCGGGGTAACGTGAGGGGGAACTTCTTTACTCAGAGGGTGGTGGCTGTGTGGAATCAGCTTCCAGCAGAAGTGGTGGAGGCAGGATCGATTTTAGCATTTAAGAGTAAAGTGGATAGGTATATGGACGTGAAGGGAATGGAGGGGTATGGTCTGAGTGCAGGTAGATGGGACTAGGGGAAAACAAATGGTCGGCACGGACTGGAAGGGCCGAGAGGGCCTGTTTCCGTGCTGTAATTGTTATATGGTTATATGGTTATATGGGTTGGACCTGTCAGTCTGCCTATGATTCCGTGAGTGCCAGCTGGTCGTAGCTGAGGCCTTGTTAGTTTTACCTCGAGGGCCTTACCAGCTGGATCCAGGTTACAGCCTTACTGGCTCACCTCAACATCAGTGCTAGTGAAACATGGAGAAGGGGAGCAGCATTTGGGTTCTGAGTAAAGCCCGAGCACAGGTCAAGTGGGTCAGACAGCATCTCTGGAGGGAAACAGACAGATGACATTTTGAGCTGGGACCCTTCTTCACGGCATGGAAGACAAGGACAGAAGACGTTTTTAAGAGGAACTGCAGATGCTGGAAAATCGAAGGTAGACAAAAGTGCTGGAGAAACTCAGCGGGTGCGGCAGCGTCTATGCCATCAAAGCCCTCCGGTTCTTCCTCGACCGGAGAACCAACCAATCCCCGTCTACAGATACTCTCCTCTGCCTAGCGGAGCTGGTCCTCATCCTCAATAACTTCTCGTTTGACCTCCCATTTCTTCCAAATTCAAGGCTATGGGCACGAGCATGGGCCCCAGCTATGCCTGCCTCTTTGTAACAATCCTTGTTCGAGGCGTACCAGGGCCCCATCCCCGACCTCCGTTACATCGACGACTGCTTTGATGCTACCTCCTGCACCCACACACAACTGACTGACTTCATCCGCTTCACCACTAACTTCCATCCGGCACTCAAATACACCTGGACCATTTCCGAACTTCCCTACCATTTCTTGACCTCACTATCTCCATCGCAGGTGATTGACCGACATCCACTATAAACCCACTGACTCCCATGGCTATCTAGACTACACTTCTTCCCACCCTGCTTCCTGTAAGGACTCCATCCCCTCCTCCCAATTCCTCAGTCTACGCCGCATCTGCTCCCAGG
Source organism: Okamejei kenojei (assembly GCA_035221665.1). Taxonomy (NCBI): domain Eukaryota; kingdom Metazoa; phylum Chordata; class Chondrichthyes; order Rajiformes; family Rajidae; genus Okamejei; species Okamejei kenojei. The sequence continues at coordinate 2,967,189 of CM069169.1, read as the reverse complement.
ATGAGGTGTTCCAAACCAGGGCATCGGAAATGTCCTAATTCTTCAGGGAACGGGGGTTCCCCTACCCTACTATAGATGAGGCTCTCACCAGTGTCTCTTCAATATCCCGTAACACTGCTCTCTCTCCCCATCCTCCCACTCGTAACAAGGGCAGAGTCCCCCTAGTCCTCACCTTCCACCCCACTAGCTGTCACATACAACAAATAGTCCTCCGTCATTTTTGCCACCACCACCACGTGACCCCACCACTCGCCACATCTTCCCATCTCCCCCCGTCTGCTTTCCGCAAAGACCGCTCCCTCCTTAACTCCCTGGTCAATTCTTCCCTTCCCTCCCGCACACCCTCCCCCCCCAGGCACTTTCCCTTGCAACCGCAAGAGATGCTACACTTGTCGCTTTACCTCCCCCCTCGACTCCATTCAAGGACCCAAGCAGTCGTTCCAGATACGACAGAGGTTCGTTCACCTGCATCTCCTCCAACCTCATCTATTGCACCCGCTGCTCTAGATGTCAGTTGATCTACATCGGTTGGACCAAGCCGAACACCTCCGCTCGGTCTGCATTAACCAACCTGATGTCCCGGTGGCTCAGCATTTTAACTCGCCCTCCCATTCCGAATCCGACTTTTCTGTCCTGGGCCTCCTCCATGGCCAGAGTGAGCACCACCAGAAATTGGAGGAACAGCACCTCATATTCCGCTTGGGCAGTTTGCACCCTAGCGGCATAAACATTGACTTCTCCAATTTCCGGTAGCCCTTGCTGTCTCCTCCCCTTCTCAGCTTCCCTCAGCCCTCGGGCTCCTCCTCTTCCTTTCTTCTCCCCGCCCCCTCCCCCCCCATCCTGCATCAGTCTGAAGAAGTGTCTGAAGAAGCATCGCCTATTTCCTTCACTCCATAGATGCTGCTGCACCCGCTGAGTTTCTCCAGCACTTTTGTGTAAAGGCAGAAGAAGGGTCCTTAATTGTAAATAGTTGCTGGTTTAGTTTAGTTTAGTTTTGAGCTACAGGCCCTTCAGCCCACCAAGTCCACGCCAAACAGCAATCTCTATTTTACTTCGGAGTCACGTGAGTGACTTCGTGAAGACCCCGCCAGCACGCATGCGCGGCATATCATCGCGCGCATTTGCATCGGCAGGCTGGGGAGGGGAGTGCGCTCTCTCCTCGGGCTCCTTCATAAGGCCGGCAGGTAAGTACTTACCTTTACTCCACAGGATGGACAAGGGCAAGAGGATGGCGACGCTGTCGAGGAGCCGAGCTGCATCGACCAGCCAACGGCCCTTGTCCCCGGAGCTGCAAGCAACACCGGCAGCTTCGAGGCATGTGGGGATAGGAATGCGGATGTCGGGCGCTCCCGCTACTTTAGCGCCCGACTCACCCGAGTGGTTTACCGCCCCGGAGCTGGATGCAACGGATCCAGACTTCGAGCCCCCTTCCCCGAAGAAAAGAGGGGGGAAACAGGTACGTGGCAAGGGGCCTCGCTTTTCACAAGCGACCTCTCCCCGAGTTCCAGAAGACCCGAGGGGGCTGGGCCGGGGGGCAGCTGCACGACAGGGGAACCCTGCAAAAGTGCAACACGTACCACTGCCAGGGAGATCTGACGTAGCGCAGTCTGGCAGCTCCACTGCTGCGTCGAGTAGGCCTGCTGGAGCAGATACCGCCGACAAAACACCCTGTCAGGCTGCAGTCAAGGGCGGAGGTGGCAGCAGTAGGCGGTCGGTCAGCTCAGCTCTGGGAGCGGCCGACCATGCGCCTCCACGCCAAAAGATGGGCAAGTGTGGAGGTAAGCCTGCACGGACTCCGGGGAGCCAGGTTCCGGGGGCCGGCGCCGATTCAACTCACCTGCCTTCATATCAGACAGGTGGGCCGCCACAGTCTGGGAGAAGACAGACTAGCGGAGAGTCCGTGCGGGAGTCGTATGATCCTACTTGGGCTGTAGGTCACGACAACCTACCATTGGACCCTAGACAGCACCTTACGGAGGTGTGGTCCGATGGTGGAAGCCCCAGTGAGTTTGCAGGGCCTGGGGTAGTCGGCTTGTCCGCTGCACATAGCAGGGACGGTCGCATAGAGCGGTTGGAGCTCTTAGTGGAGCAACTCCTCCAGCGGGACCGGGAACAAGAAGAGCGGGACTCGCGGGCATCCACTAGCCGTGCGAGGACCCCACTCAGCATCTCATCGTCTCCAGCCAGAAGCGTTAGCGATTGCCCAGCTGCTGTGTTTGAAGACGACCCGGGACAGCCAGTGACCGCTGAGCCAGAGCATGAGGAGGATATGCTGGATGTGGTGGGTAAGTTTGCCGCTACCACACAGACAGGTGAACCTCTGCACCACAAATTGGCGGGCACCATTGATTACCTGACTACGCACCAACTTCAGAGTCAGGTTCTCAATGATACCTTGGAGAAAATAAAACCGCCCGAGAACTGCATCAACCTCAGTGTGCCCTTGGTTAATGCCCAGATCTGGGGACACTTGAGTACGGCCACCAGGATGCAGGATGACCGCCTCCAGCGTATCTTAAAGGTTCTCTCCACGGGCATAACGCCGTTTGCTAGGACCCTGGACGGGGATAATGTGTCCAGTGAACAGCAAGATGCACTGGCACTCCTATGCAACGCCCAGTATGAGATAAACTGCCTGCGTAAGAGCTCCATAAAGCCCACACTCAACCCCAAATTCGCGGGGTTGTGCCGACCGTCAACCGCTCCACCACCGCATCAGTTGTTTGGAGACCTGTCCAAACAGGTGAAGGAACTGGACGAGGAGGCCAAAACAGCTGGCCTCATGAAACCTCCGACGGCCAGAATTCACCCATATCACCGGCAACAGCCAAACACAACCTGGAAACCACGGCTGCCGGACAGGACACAAAGGTCCTATCTACCTCCATTTCAACAAACACAACGACCTTTTTTTAGGGCAAGGCCAACAGCGGCCTGCATGGAAGATGCGGCTGCCGCCCCGTCAACCTCCACAACGTCCACCCAAAACACCGTACGTACGGAACCGCCGTTAACCATGGAGGTAAGGGGGTCTGGTTCCTCTCACGGCGTAGCATCCCCTCCTGCACGAATAGGTGGGCGATTGCGGGCTTTCTTGGCCATATGGAAAACTGTCACCACAGATGAGTTTATTTTACAAAGTGTTCAAGGGTATGTTATAGAATTTATTGGAGGTATAAATCCCCCTACCCAGCATTCGCCTCATAGGAATTTTACTCTATCCCAAAAAGAGGTGGAGGCAGGACATGCTGAAATTATACGGCTAGCAGCAAAAGGGGTAATTGGCAAAACCAAGCATGAACCTATTGAGTTTGTGTCTAACATCTTCACCAGAATTAAAAAAGATGGGGGATGTCGGATTATAATAGACTTAACTGAGCTGAACACTTTTGTACAATATACCCACTTCAAAATGGATACTTTTGAAAAAGCCAAGCAGATGCTTTACCCAGGGTACTTTATGGCATGCATCGATTTGAAAGATGCATACTATACGGTGCCCATCGCTGAGGCTCACAGGAAATTCCTGAAGTTTGTCTGAAAGGGTCAATTATGGGAATACAAGGCATTGCCCAATGGAATCACCACAGCCCCTAGGCTGTTTACCAAATTGGTAAAACCTATATTGGCTCTTCGACAACAGAATTATATAGTAATGGCATATTTGGATGATATCCTTATAGTGGGTCAGACCCTCCAATTGGCAATTCAAGGAGTGGCTGCAGCTAAGGCTCTTTTTGAGAAGCTGGGGTTTGTAATCCATCCAGACAAATCAAAACTGCACCCGGTACGGGTTATGGATTATTTGGGGTTCACCCTAGACACCAATTTAATGAAGATTACCATCCCAACCAATAAAGCTACTGCTATAATAGAAGAGTGCCACAGTCTTACTTGCGCCAGGGTACCGACCATTCGGCAAACAGCAAAAGTTATAGGGAAATTGGTAGCTACATTCCCAGCTGCACGATTCGGACCACTACACTACCGAAATTTACAAAGAACAAAGATCACAGCATTAAAAACAAATGCTGGGCACTTTGATCGGCCAATTCGGTTACGACCGAAAGCTAGAAACGAGCTACAATGGTGAGTTGACAATATTAGAAAGTGTCATAGACCCATCATAGTAAGCAACCCTGACGTTGTGCTACAAACTGACGTAAGCGCACAAGGCTGGGGAGCAACTGATACGATGTCCAGTTGTGGTGGCAGATGGAACTCTCATGAGTCTACATTCCTGGAGTCACACGGGATAAACTATATAGAAATGCTGGGGGCATTTCATGGACTGCCGGCTTACTGTACTAATTCACGGGATTTACATGTTCGCCTTCAAATAGATAATACTACAGTGGTGGCTTACATCAATCATATGGGTGGTATCAGGTCGCTATCTTGTGATGAATTGGCTAATACAATTTGGCACTGGTGCATTGAAAGGAATATTTGGATTACTGCAACCTATTTGCCTGGGAAGCTTAATACAGTGGCGGACACCAGGTCACGAGTATTCAATGACAACATCGAGTGGATGTTGAACCCCCAAATTTTTGGAGATATTATAGCTCACTATGGGACACCAGATATTGACCTCTTTGCGTCCAGGCTGAACCATCAGATACCAACGTATGTGTCGTGGGAACCAGACCCTGGGGCAATAGCAATGGATGCGTTTTCTATCCATTGGGGGAAATGGTTTTGCTACGTATTTCCCCCATTCTGCCTCATCAGTCGGGTATTGCAGAAAATTAAACTAGACTCTGCAACTGGCATATTGATCATTCCCGACTGGCCTACACAACCATGGTACCCGATGGTCGTTAAAATTTTAAAACAACCATGGATGGCGATTGGGAAACATCCCAAATTGATTACTCACCCTATTACGGGGGTTAGTCATCCTTGCCATGGTCACTTAAACTTGTTGGCCTGCAGGTTCTGAAAAGACCACTCATCCAGGCGGGCTTCTCATCACGAGCCATAGAACTTATCGCCGCATCATGCCGAGAATCAACTCGGAAACAGTACCTCACCCAAATCAGGAAGTGGGAGGCATTCTGTGCCCGGACTAACAAGACTTCCAACTTGGCAACGATACCTGATGTCCTGGAGTTTCTAGCTGGCCTCCATTTCGATGCTGGCCTCAGCTACAGTGCCATCAACAGCGCCAGGACTGCGCTCTCCTCATACCTGGATATAGGTATCAGCTCCAACCACCTGGTGTCTAAACTAATGAGGGGAGTGTTCAACACCAACCCTCCGCGACCCAGATATTCTGTAACGTGGGATGTGGGGATCGTGCTGACCCTACTGAGGAGCTGGGCTCCAATGAATGAGCTACCATTGAAACAGCTCACCCTCAAGGTGGTGAGGCTGATGGCACTGACTACAGCCCAACGAGTCCAGACGTTACAAAAACTGCGACTGGACAGCATGGTGGCCACCCCTGGTCAAATAAATTTCTTTGTTCAAGATTTATTGAAGCAGCACAGGCCAGGGGCGCATGGGCTGCAGTTGGAATTTCGGGCGTACCCTGTTGATGTCACTCTCTGCATAGTCACCCATCTCCACCACTACATCCGAGTTACAAGAGTTATCAGGATGAAGGAACAGGGGCTCCTCATCAGCCACAAACCTCCGCATCATCGGGTGACTGTACATACTATCGCCAGGTGGCTCAGGGTGGTGCTGGATGCAGCAGGAGTTGCTACTAACATTTTTAAGTCTCATTCCACCAGGGCTGCATCCACATCAGCGGCGAGGTCCATGGAGGTGCCCATGGACCTCATCCTCGCCACCGCGGGCTGGGCCAGTGAAGAAACCTTTCAACGGTTCTACAACAAACCACTGGTCGCCCCTGCGACATTCGCAGAAGCTATCCTGGGAACCGCTCAGTAAATGTCTGTCCCCGAATTAGGGGTTATTTGTTGTATATTTGATTAATAAATTGTGTTGATTTTTCAGCCAGTTTCGACTGACCTGCATTAACAGCCTTCCTCCATCAGACTGGCGGCAGTGTGATAAGCATGGACGTTGTCCAGGGCGTGAAATCACAGAGCTTTGAAATCTTCACGAAGTCACTCACGTGACTCCGAAGTAAAATAGTAAGATTAAACGAGAACTTAGCAAGTTTGAAGGTTGATCTGTATTTTACGAGGAGTCGCGGTGAGGGATTTCGTGCCCCCCGCTCCCACCCTCTATCATAAGGTCAACTAGGAAGTTCTACGTTCTTCATCTTACTATTTTTAGTCATGATGTGTTTCTGTGATTCCACACCGCTGCTTTGAAGGATGCCGCGCATGCGTGCTGGCGGGGTCTTCACGAAATCCCTCACCGCGACTCCTCGTAAAAATACAGATCAACCTTCAAACTTGGTAAGTTCTTGTTTAATCTTACTATTACTATACACTAGCACTATCTTACACACTGGGGACAATTTACAAACTTTACCAAAACCAATTAACCTACAAACCTGTACGTCTTTGGAGTGTGGGAGGAAACCAGAGCACACGGGGAAAACCCAAGCGGTTACGAGAAGAAGAGTTGATGACCATATGTGAGAGAGAAACAGCAGCAGTAGTACAGGGAAACATGGAATGGGGGATTGGGACTGACGGGATCGTTCCTCTGAGCGCCAGCATGTCTCCTCCGCCAGAGGCCTGGTCTCTCTCACAAAAGATATATATGTAATAGATAGAATATAATGAACGGTCATCATATTGTTTCCTGCGATAGGAGATCTGTTTGTTGTGAGAATCTTAAGCAGACTGGGTCATTACTCCCGACTTTAACAGAATGAGTGGATTTCATTGCAATGTACAAAATTCTTAAGGGGCTGAATAGGATAAATCTTTCCATAAAACACTATCTGCTCTTCAAGTCTCTGTTCTGAATTTGTAACTGCTATTACAAATGTCCATGGATTAAAATAATCTTCCAATTTCTGCACTGCCGCGATGTCTTTATCTCCCAATGGGGCGATCAGATCAGCAAGTGCGTACGCTGACCTTTGAAGTAGATTGTGAACTACCACATTCACAAATAGCTTTGCAAGCACATTCTCCACAGCAAACACATTAACCACACATCCTTGGCATCATTGAGAACAGTTCACAAATTGTAAATCAATGCTAAGTTAACCTACTCTGAAGTGCAACATCTACATATTGATTAATCCAAAATGTTTGCATGAAAATGCTGAACCATGGTGATATTTTGCAACTCTGAATTGTTTGGAGATTGCTGCACAGGGCTGCGTTTCTGCTGACATTTATTTTAACAACAAAGTTCGCAACTCCTTTCACGAAACTCAGCCTCCAGGAACGTATGTTTGAGGCCAGAGCGTTCTCTCCATCTCTGCCAATTCTTAACCTTCACGCTCCCGTCTCCCTCAATTGGTAAACCACATGATCCATGAGAACAACCTCACATACAAAAAGACAAAGATAGACATAAAGTGCTGGAGTAACTCAGCGGGTCAGGCAGCATCACTGGAGATAAAGGATGGGTAACCTTTTGGGTCGGGACCCTTCTTCAGGCTTAAAGTAAGAGGTGAAGAGCTGGTGGCGAGAAAAGACAGGAGTAATCAGGAACAATGGGCTTACCACGCACCACCCTGCCTGAGGTCATTTGTGACCAGCCCTGAGGGCTGACCACATATGACCTCAGGCAGTGTGGTGCCTGGTAAGCCCACTGTTCCTGATTACTCCATTATTTTCTCGCATCCAGCTCTTCACCCACAACCCCAACTTTCAGTCTGAAGAAGAGTTCTGACCCAAAACGTTGCAAATCCTTTTTCTACAGCCTTCCTGACCCGCTGAGTTACTCCAGCACTGTGTTTATCTTTGGTATAAATCAGCATCTGCAGTTCCTTGTTTTTACACGTTTATGCAAAGAGACAAGTTCTTTTTTCACTTTGTTTTAGAAAAAGAGACAAAACAATGCAAATTAAACACCAAGACTAGGGCATCACTCTCACTTGGCCTTGCTCACTGGTTGATTCTTGCCTCTCACTATTAATCATTATGTCCCACGGAGAGGGTGGCCTTTGAGGTATCAGGATGCTTAGGGGTTTCACATCACTGCGATGTGCAGCTTACCATCGCGAGACATCCCCACCATCAGACACTTCTGTAAGCGACAGTGCTGGCACCGATTGCGGCTCGTTCGGTCAATCAGACAGTTCTTCTGCCGCGGGCACGAGTAGGTGGCATTGCTCTGTTGGCTTCTCCGGAAGAACCCCTTTGATGAAGCAAATGAGAGATCATCATTAGACGGTCACACATGGATCAATGACAATGGTCCCACCAGTGAACCAGAGCTCGGTGCAGTACTTGGTGAGAGCAGAGTGAGGGGGAAGGAGGTTGGGAAAGGCCATTCTGCATTCATGACATCGACTTATGTCCTATGTTAATTCTTGACTCGTCAAAGAAAGTGATTCCATATCTCTCATACCACAAGTTTTTATGTATTTACTTTCAATGCCTTGGACGCTGAATTTCCTTTAGCACTTGGAAGCCACATCAGGGCAGGATTTTCTGTGAATGGCAGGGCTCTGAGGAGTATTGCATAGCACAGGGATCTATGAGAGCAGATACATGGATCCTTGAATATGACAGGGAAAAAGGGTGGTCAAGAAGGCTTTAGGCACATTTGCCTTCATCAGTCAAAGTACAGTCAAACAGCTGGGAAGAAACTGTCCCTGAATCTGGAGGTAAGTGCTTTCACATGTCAAATGGGATTTATAATATAAATCATAACATTTTAAATGTCATTAAATCGTTGTGTTGGACATTTTATTTACAGCTCTTTGGAAATCATGGGCTATTCGGAAAAGACCATTGAGCTCTGCAAATTTGGTTCTGATTATACATTGTATGTTTTCGCCTATCTTCTGCAACAACCAATTCCCCAAATTGCTTATAGCTCTGTCCAACACCAGATAAAATTGTATCTTAAAGGTAGGGGGTATGATAACGTAATTTGCAGATAATTTTAAAAAATGGTTGTGGTTTACACTGCGGACAAAAGATTAATACGGTAGAAAGTTGTAGATAAAGCAGCAGAAAAGTTGGAATAATAGGGGGCGTCACGGTGGCACAACGGTAGAGTTGCTGCCACACAGCGCCAGAGGCCCGGTTTGATCTGGAACCTTGGGTGCCATATATACGGAGTTTGTACGTTCTCCTTTTGGCCACGTGGGTTTTCTCCGGGTGCTTCGGTTTCCTCCCACACTCCAAAGACGTACAGATTTGTAGGTTAATTGGCTTTGGTACAATTTGTAAACCGTCCCTCATGTGTAGGATAGTGCTAGTGTATGGGGTGATCGTTGTTCGTCGCGGACTCGGTGGACCGAAGGGCCTGTTTCCATGCTGTATCTCTAAACTAAACCAAACCACTGAGAATATAGAGAGGTTATGTTACAGTTGTACAAGACATTGGTGAGACCACATTTGGAGTATTGTTTTCAGGTTCGGTCACCCTGTTTAGAGGAAAGATATTGATAAGATGGAAAAGGTGCAGCAAAGGTTTACGAGGATGTTGCCAGGACTTGAGGGCCTGAGTTATTGCGAGTGGTTGAGCATGCTAGGACTCTATTGCTTCGAGCGCAGGAGGATGAGAGGTGATCTCATAGAGGTATATAAGATCATGAGGGGATTAGATAGGGTAAATGAACCGTTTACCCAGAGAAGAGGAATCAAGAACAAGAGGACATAACTTTAAGGTGAGGGGGGAACGATTTAATAGGAACATGAGGGGTAACGTTTTCACACAAAGAGTGAAGAGTATATGGAACAAGCTGCCAGAAGAGGCAGTTCAGGCAGGTACTATTACAACATTTAATGATGTTTGGATAGGTACATGGATAGGATAGGTTTAGATATGGGGCAAATGCAGGCAGGTGGGACATGTAGATTGGTCGGAGGTAGACACAAAATGCTGGAGTAACTCAGCGGGAAAGGCAGCATCTCTGGAGAGAAGGATTTCCCACACCTTCTATTTAAACCAGCATCTGCAGTTCTTTCCTATCCTTCTCTCCAAGGATGCTGCCTGTCCCGCTGAGTTACTCCAGCATATTGTGTCTACCTTCGATTTAAACCTCTGCAGTTCTTTCCTACACTGTAGGTTGGTCGGCATGGGCAAGTTGGGTCGAAGGGCCTGTATCCTCGCTGTGTGACTCTATCTTGTGTGGTCTAAATCTTTGGCCAGTTCACTCCGACCCCAGGCTGACCACTCTGACCTGCTACCTCCATCAGATTCATTTACCTGCTTCACCAACCTGATGCCCTGACCCACCTGGCTTTTAATGCTCATTCCGATGACCGGCAAAGGGTTTCAGGTCTGAAATGTTGACTGATTCTCTCTTCACAGATACTGCCTGACCTGCTGAGTGCTTGCAGTATTTTCTGCTTTTATTTCAGGTCTCCAGCACCCCTGGAATTTTGTCCTCACTTCGACACATTCACTCTGACTCCCAACTGCGGATCTGGGATCCACGAGTTAAGAGTGCTTCATAGGTAGACAAAAATGCCGGAGAAACTCAGCGGGTGAGGCAGCATCTATGGAGAGAAGGAATAGGCGTTGTTTCTGGTCGAGACCCTTCTTCAGTGCTTCATTGTCATGTGTATAGAATCATAGAATCATAGAAAATAGGTGCAGGAGTAGGCCATTCGGCCCTTCGAGCCTGCACCGCCATTCAATATGATCATGGCTGATCATCCAACTCAGTATCCTGTACCTGCCTTCTCTCCAATACCCACTGATCCCTTTAGCCACAAGGGCCACATCTAACTCCTTCTTAAATATAGCCAATTAACTGGCCTCAACTACCTTCTGTGGCAGAGAACTGACAATAGAACAATGAAATTCTTACTTCACACTGACTCATGGCTCCTTCAGTCTGCCTCTGTGACCGCTATGACCATTTGACTTGTTCATGGTCATCCTTATGACATTGACCTCTCGCCTGAACACGTCACCCTGCCCTGTAACTCACTGTGACCCTCTGATCCCTACAACTCAACCCTCACCTCGTCTCTGATCAATTCTCCATGTTAACGTACTGACACCAACACCATGACCCACTAGCTCCTTCCATTTGTCTCAATGACCGGTTGAGAGCAGCTCCAACCAAGACCGCAAGAAATCGCAGAGAATTGCGGACGCAGGCCCAAACCATCACTCAAATCAAACTGCCTTCCATTGACTCCATTGACACAAGGCCACTAGCATATTCAAGGATGTCTCACACTCCCTCTTCTCCCCTCTCCCATCAGGCAAGAGGTACTGAGGTTGGAAAACGCATACCTCCAGATTCAGACAGCTGTTATCAGGCAACTAAACCATCCTATCACCAACCAGAAAGTGATCCTGACCTACCATATACTTTATTGGAGACCCTCTGACTATCTTTAATTGGACTTTATTCAACTTCATCATGCACTGAACATTATTCCCTTTATCCTAAACGAGTCCACCATGGACAACTTGATTGTAATCATGTATTGTCTTGCCGCTAACTAGATAGCATGCGGCATTCAACTTTTTCACTGTAATTCGGTATACATGACAATAAATTAAATTAAACTAAAAAAAACCTAATCTCCCTGACCCCAGAATTATTGATTCTGACCGGTCGATACAGCCCACCAACCAGCGGCTCATTCACTCTGACACCATGACCCCTTCATCTTGACCTTGACTCCTTCACTGGGCTCATCGTTCCCTCTGAACCCTGCCGCGATGCAGGGCATTTAGCCCCTTCCCTTGAACCTCTGCCTACACATTCAAATTCAAGTCAAGAGTGTTTTATTGTCATTGTTCTGGCTGGGATATATGACTATGACAAAAAACAGAAGATAATAGTACAAAAAGACAAAACCATTGCCCCCGTCTCTGTAGTTCAGAGCTTATTTGGAGGTTGTAGTATTGAATAGTCTGATGGCTGTAGGGAAGAGGCTGTTCCTGAATCTGGTTGTTACAGTTTTCAGGCTCCTGTACCTTCTTCCCGATGGCAGGAGTGAAATGAGAGAGTGGCCAGGGTGGTGTGGGTCTCTGATGATGCTGGCTGCCTTTTGGTGGCAGCGACTCCTGTAGATCCCTTCGATGGTGGGGAGGTCAGTACCTATGATGGACCGGGCAGTGTTCACCACTTTTTGAATTCTGTTGCTGATCTCAGACCCCAACTCAACCAGGGAACGGACTCGGCTTTATGTTAAGCCTTGTATTCTGACTGTGTCTCTCTCTCTCGCATCTCCTCCACCTGCCCCACACAAACCTCACAGGAAGAGTTGAAGGCCCTGTACACTCATTACACACAACGCGTGTGTCCTGTGCACCCGAGCCCGGACTGTGAATAGCGCAGCTCAAGCTGTGTTCTCTCTCCATCCAAGATTCCTTCTACCTGACCTCATCGCTCTAACAATTCCTCGGGTGACGAGGATGTTGCCAGGACTAGAGGGTGTGAGCTATAGGGAGAGGTTGAGTAGGCGGGGACTGAAATCCCTGGAGCACAGGAGGGTGAGGGGTGATCTAATAGAGGTGTATAAAATCATGAGATGAATAGATCGGGTAGATGCTCAGAGTGTTTACCCAGAGAAGGGGAATCAAGGACCAGAGGACATAAGTTTAAGGTGAGGGGGGGAAAGATTTAATGGGAACCTGAGGGGTAACTTTTTCACACAAAGGGTGGTGGGTGTATGGAACAAGTTGCCAGAGGAGGCAGTTGAGGCTGGGACTATCCCAACATTTAAGAAACAGACAGGCACATGGATAGGACAGGATTAGAGGGATATGGACCAAACGCAGGCAGGTGGGACTACTGTAGTTGGGACATGTTGGCCGATGTGGGCATGTTAGGCAAAGGGCCTGTTTCCACACTGTATCACTCTATGACTCTAACATGGATAGGCGATTCCTCCAATCCATGTTCTCCATGGATACTGCCTGACCTGCTGAGTTATTCCAGCACTTTGTGTCCTATCAATGGACATGTCTTTAGTTGCACCATGGACTTTGCTCTCTGCACTATTATGGTTACCTAGTATCATGGTTATTAATTTAACGTCTTGTTGATATTATCTGTGTGTATTGCATTTATGGTCTGTTAAGCTGAAGCAAGTAAGAATTTCTTTGCATTGTTGTTGGTAGATTTGACAATTAAACATTCTTAAATCTTGACTCTGTTGACTCTAAGTGAATTGACGCAAAAGGCTAATTAACATGAGGCCCTGCAACCACAGGCCCATATGTTTTGATAAGCAAGACATTTGCAGTTTAATTAGGAGAACAGCAGCGGACAGCTGCCAAGGTACACACATAACTTGTGAATTTGCAGAGAGCAGCAGGGAGAGAGGGGCCATGGATCAGCCCTCCCCTTCGTTACATACATCTGTCTCAATTACATACATCCTGTCTCAATGAGCTCCTCTCATTCTACCACTCTCTTCGGTTTGGAGGCACCGCTTACTCAATCCCCTCCCTCTGGCTTTACATTTAACTCCTCTTCCTTGTCTCCTTTTCATTTCTATCCTTTGTCACTTACTCCACCCATCTGTCAATCACCTCCTCACCTATCACTTGCCAGGATAGACACAAAATGCTGGAGTAACTCAGTGGGACGGGCAACATCTCTGGAGAGTAGGAGTGGGTGACGTTTGGGGTCGAGACACTTCTTCAGACTGCGAGTCAGGGGAGGGACTTTCAGTCTGAAGGGTCTCGACCAGGAACGTCACCCATTTCTTCTCTCCAGAGATGCTACCTGACCCGCGGAGTCACTCCAACATTTTCTGTTTATCTTTGGTGTAAACCAGCATCTGCAGTTCCTTCCTTTCACTTGCCAGGCTTTGTCCTGCTTCCAGCTCACTTTTATGGCTTTCTTCGCCTTACTACAATCAGTCTGAAGAAGAGTGCTGATCCAAAACGTCGTCTGTCCATTCCCTCCACAGATGCTGCCTGACACGCTGATTTCCTCCAGCACTTTACATTTCGCTCAGGATTCCTGCTTCTCTACTACGGATACCGCTGGTGAACATTCAATGCAGTCCTTCTTGACATCTTCTTCAGGCAAGGAGAACAAAACTGTGCACAATATTCCAGTTTTGATTTCACCAGGGTGCTATTTAACTACACTAAAAGCTCCCCTGCTGCACACAAATCTTCTTCCAACTAAAGCCACGTCTTCCCAGTTTCCCGTGGCAACTGCACTTGTTCGCTTCCGATGACGTGAGCAAGGACAACCCTGCAACATTTTGTTGGGCTGGGTCGGCGTTGAGTCAACAGGAAATGTGTCCACGGGGGGGGGGGGGGGGGGGGGGGGCGATTGACCATGGAGGGGTGATCATCTACATGGTGGGGGGGGGTTCTTTGGGTTGTATATATGAGGTGTCCAGCGGAGGCAGTGTCTAAGGGGAGGGGTGGTGCATGAGTGTGTTTATGGGGTGTTCATGGGTAGCAGTGTCCAACTGGAATGTGACCGATAGCATTAAATTCTTCACAAAGTGTCGTTTGAGAGTTGGTCGTACCTGTGTATGTCTTCCTCTGTGCAAATGTGTGTGTGTGTGTGTGTGTGTGTGTGTGTGTGTGTTCGTGTGTGTGTTCGTGTGTGTGTGAGACGCGTGTATGTGCGAGTGTGTGACCTGTGTACGTGTGTGAGACGTGTGTGTGTGTGTGTGTGTGTGATGTGTGTGTGAGTGCGTATGTGTATGAGACGTTCGTGTTTATGTGTGTGTGAGAGATCTGTGAGTGTGTGACGTTTGTGTGTGACCTGTGTGTGTGTATCCTGGGTACACAAAATGCTGGAGAAACTCAGCGGGCGCAGCAGCATCTATGGAGCGAAGGAGATAGGCGACGTTTCGGGTCGAGACCCTTCTTCAGACTGGAAGAATTCAATGTTCATGCCAAGAGGATGCAGACTCCCCAAGCGGAATATGAGGTGCTGTTCCTCTAATTTGCGGTGTTGCTCACTCTAGCCATGGAGGAGGCCCTGGACAGAGAGGTCGAATACGGAATGGGAGGGGGAGTTGAAGTGCTGAGCCACAGGGAGGTCGGGTTGGTTATTGCGGACTGAGCGGAGGTGTTCGGCGAAACGATCGCCAAGCCTCTGCTTGGTCTCACCGAACCATTCCCAGTTAAAGAGTGTGTGTATCCTGAATGTGTGTGTGTGTGTCCTACATGTGTGTGTCTGTGTGTATGATCCGTGTGTATGTATGACATGTGTGTGTGATGTGTGTGACCCTGCTGTACACAGTGAGCCCTCATCATCTCCCACACTATAACTTGTGCTTCATTGGCTGTGCTGGCTACAAATGCAAGCTTTATCTCAACTTTGCACAATCCTGCTGTAAATGCAGCCACATTCCTGCCATTTTATCGATATTGCCTCCTGAGACAACTGAAAGCCATGGGATCTCCACCCAAAGTATCTCCATATTCAGTCAGGTCAAGATGCAGCCTCCCTGGTCCCAGTCCCTCCCCTTCCCTTTGCTCTCGCTCTGCGCATTTTTTACCCCCCGCCCCGCAACCTCTCCTCCCCCAGTCACTTTCCACACTGCTACCTTGCAGCCTTCGCAGGTGATGACTCCATAATGGATTCCTGATGATTTATCTCCACAGATCTTGCATGGGATGATTTCAATTTGAGCTGGAAAAGGGAAAAAAAAACATTTGTTTTAAATGTTCTGTAAAACATTCCAAAAGTAACATTGTCAGCAAATATTGAGCCAGAATTTCAGTGTGTAGGTGCCTTTCATCAGAACCCCAGCACCTGTTGCACTCCTGGATTGATTGCTTTAGACTCAGTCTAAGCAGCAAACTGGCAAGATTTGATTTTGTCAGAAAGACACTGGAGAAACTGCGGGCCAAGGAAGACCTCCACAGCTGATGACAGAAGAATTCTCTCTATAATAAAGAAAAATCCCCAAACACCTGTCTGATGGATCAGAAACACTCTTCATGAGTCGGGTGTGGATTTGTCAATGACCACTGTCCGCAGAAGACTTCATGAACAGAAATACAGAGGCTGCACTGCAAGATGACAACCACTGGTTAGCCGCAAAAATAGGATGGCCAGGTTACAGTTTGCCAAGAAGTACTTAAAAGAGCAATCACAGTTTTGGAAAAAGGTATTGTGGACAGATGAAACGAAGATTAACATATCAGAGTGATGGCAAGAGCAAAGTGGGGGCGCTGCGAGTCGGCTTTATTTCGACTTTTTCTTTTTTTTTGCTGTGTCCAAATGTTAGTTTAGGTGTCTCTTGGTGTGTCTTGTGTGGGGGTGGTGGTGGTGGGGGGGGGGAGGGGGGGGAAGGAGGGGGAAAGGGGAGAACCGCTTTTGGTCGCCTCCTCAAAGGAGAGGTGACTTTTTCCATGTTGCCTCCCTCGCGACCTAACAGCAACACCTTGGAGCGGCCTTTCCCGGAGTCGGGACCAGAGCTACAGCAGCGGGTGCAGCGTGGACCTTTCCATCACGGAGCGGGCGAACCCTTGCCGGGGGTCGCCAGAGAGGAGTGCTCCAATCGCTGGCCTGGTGACTTTGGCATCATGGGGCTGTGGTCTGTGGAGCTTCTAGTCGCGGGCGTGGCGTGGACTTACCACCCGGAGTCTGGGATCCCTCGCCGGGGATCGCCGGAGAAGCTCCGACCACCGGCCTGCGGCCTATAACATCCTGAAGCCGCGATCTACGGGTACTCCAAGCCGCGAAGTGTGTTTGACCGTCCCGACGTCGGAGGGTCTGTATATCAGGCCGTCCGTAGCTGCGACTACGGAGGGTTTATGGCCCCGACCACGGATGAACAAAGGAGGAGGACCGACTGAACTTTGTTGCCATTCACAGAGAAGAATGCTGTTGTGGATGTTTGTGTTAAATTCTATTGTGTTGTATGTTCTTTTTAAGTGTATTGCTGCTGGCAAATCAATTTCACTGCACCTTCGGGTGCATGTGACGAACAAAAAATTGACTTTGACTTTGAAGTATGGAGGTGAGAAGGAACTACCCAAGATCCAAAGCATACCACCTCATCTGTGAAACACGGTGGTGGGGATGTTATGGCCTGAGCATGTATGGCTGCTGAAGGTACTGGCTCACTTATCTTCATTGATGATACAACTGCTGATGGTAGTAGCATAATTAATTTTGAAGTGTATAGACACATCCTATCTGCTCAAGTTCAGACAAATGCCTCAAAACTCATTGACCGGCGGTTCATTCTACAGCAAGACAATGATACCAAACATACTGCTAAAGCAACAAAGGAGTTTTTCAAAGCTAAAAACTAGTCAATTATTGAGTGGCCAAGTCAATTACCCGATCTGAACCTAATTGAGCATGCCTTTTATATGCTGAGGAGAAAACTGAAGGCGACTAGCCCCCAAAACAAGCAGAAGCTAAAGATGGCTGCAATACAGGCCTGGCAGAGCATCACCAGAGACGACACCCAGCAACTGGTGATGTCCATGAATCGCAGACTTCAAGCAGTCATTGCATGCAAAGGATATGCAACAAAATACTAAACATGACTACTTTCATTTACATGACATTGCTGTGTCCCAAAAATTATGGTGCCCTGGTGAAACCAAAATGTTTAAAAAAGGCCTTCATTAACCTCACACACACCATGCCTCACACCCTCTCTATGCACTACATTGTTTGCAGTTGCATGCGGCCAGCAGAAGGTGGCGGTGTAGTCCTGAAAACTTTACTATGGACGTTCAGTCACTCTACACCTCCATCCCCCACCAGGAAGACATTAAAGCCCCCCGTTTCTTCCTCGACTGCAAAACCATCAATTTCCCTCCAATAACACTTTACTCCGCCTATCGGAGCTGGTCCTCACCCTAAACAACTTCTCCTTTGACTCCTCCTACTTCCTCCAAGGCGTAGCTATGGGCACGCACATGGGCCCCAACTATGCCTGCCTCTTTGTAGGGTACGCTGAACAATCCTTGTTCCAGGAGTACACTGGCCCTATCCCCAAACTCTATCTCCGTTACATTGATGACTGCATGGGTGCTACCTCCTGTACCCATGCAGAACTCATGGACTTCACCAACTTCACCACCAGTTTTCATCCTGCACTCAAATTTACTTGGACCATATCCGACACCTCCTTCCCCTTTCTTGATCTCAGTCTCCATCACAAGAAATAGACTATTGATTGACGCCTATTATAAACCCACTGACCCACAACTATCTCGACTACACTTCTTCCCACCCTGCTTCCCGCAAAGACTCTATCCCCTACTTCCAACTCTTACGTCTACGACACATCTGCGCCTAAGTGTTCCATACCGGGACATCGGAGATGTCCTCAATCTTTAGGGAGTTGCAGCTCCGCCCATGCTCCCCATCCCCTAGTCCTTACCTTCCACCCCATCAGCTGTCGAATACAATACATAATCCTCTGAAATTTCCACCACCTCCAACGGGATCCCACCACTAGCCACAATTTCCCACCTCCACCTCTTTCCGCCTTCCGCAGAGAACGTTCCCCTGCAACTCCCTGGTTAACTCATACCTTTCCACCCAAACCACCCCCTCCCTAGGAACTTTCCCCTGCAACCGCAGAAGATGCAACACCTGTCGCAATACCTCCTCCCTTGACTCTGTCCAGGGACCCCCGACAGTCCTTTCCGGTTAGGTAGAGTTTAATTTGCACCTCCTCCAACCTCATCTACTGTATCTGTTGTTCAAGATGTGGACTCTTATACTTCGGCGAGACCAAACCGAGCGATCGTTACGCGAACATCTTCTCTCAGCCCGCGTGAACTTACCTGATCTCGCGGTTGCTGGACCCTTTAATTCTTCTTCCCATTCCTACACATCCCTTTCTGTCTCCTCTGTCAGAGTGCGGCTAAACGTAAATTGGAGGAGCAGCATCTCATATTTTGTTTAGAAACATAGAAAATAGGTGCAGGGGTAGGCCATTCGGCCCTTCCAGACAGCACCGCCATTCAATATGATCATGGCTGATCATCCAAAATTAGTAACCCATTCCGGCTTCATCCCCATATCCCTTGATTCCCTTAGCCCTCAGAGCTAGAATCTAAAAGCCCTGTCCCACGGTACGAGTTCATTCCAAGAGCTCTCCCGAGTTTAAAAAAAAGCAAACTCGTGGTAAGCACGGAGAATGAACGTAGCGGGTACGTCGGAGCTCGGGGACGTCTCTTAGCGCTAACGGCAGGTACTCGGGAAGACTCGCTAACGGCAGGTAAGCACGGGAAGACGTGAAGATTTTTCAACATGATGAAAAATGTCCACGAGAACCCCGAGTACCGACAAGTGGCCATTACCGTAAATCTCCGAGTTCGAATCAGGGCAAACTCGAGAGAACTCTTGGAATGAACTCGTACCGTGGGACAGGGCTTTAAAGAAGAAACTGAGGTCAAGAAACAGCCAGTGAATTAGCCTCCACTGCCTTTTGTGGCAGAGAATTCCACAGTTTCACAACTCTCTAGGTGAAAAAGGTTTTCCTCTTCTCTGTCCTAAGTGGCCAACCCCTTATTCTTAAACTGATACCTCAACATCTGGAACATTTTTCCTGCATCTACCCTGTCCAATCCTCTAAGAATTTTGTATGTTTCTATAAGATCCTCTCTCATCCTTCTAAATTCCAGTCAATACAAGACCAGTTGACCTGTTCTTTCATCATACGTCAGTTCCGCCATCCCGGGAATTAACCTAGTGAACCTACGCTGCACTCCCTCAAGAGCAATAATGTTCTTCCTCAAATTAGGAGACCAAAACTGCACACAATACTCAAGGTGTGGTCTCATAGTAACACATTGCACCACAGCTTGGTAGTATTAATCAGTTACTCGATCCTTATTGTTTAAAATAAGTGTACAAAATCATGAGAGGAATAGGTCGGGTAGATGCACGGAGACTCTTCCTTGCCGAGGGTAGGGGGATCAAGAACCACTGGACACAATACTCCAGGTGTGGTCTCACCAGGGCCCTGTACAACTGCAGTAGGACCTCCATGCTCCTATATTCAAATCCTCTCGCAATGAAGGCCATTGGCTTTCTTCAATGCCTGCTGTATCTGCATATTTACTTTCTTGTATGGGACCTCGTCAAAGGCTTTTTGAAAGTCCAGATACACCACATCCACTGGCTCCCCCTTATCCATTCTACTTGTTACATCCTCAAAACATTCCAAAGAATTAGTCACGCATGCTTTCCCCTTCATAATTCCCTGCTGACTTTTGCCGATCCTGTCATTGTTTTCCAAATTCGCTGCTATAACATCTTTAATAATTGACTCCAGCATCTTCCCCACTACTGATGTAAGGCTAACTGGTCTATAATTCCCTGTTTTCCCTCTCCATCCTTTCTTAAAAAGTGGAATTACATTGGCTACCCTCCAGTCCACAGGAACTGATCCAGTCGAGAGAACATTGGAAAATGATCACCAATGCATCCACAATTTCTAGGGCCACCTCCTTGAGTACTCTGGGATGCAGACCATCAGGCCCTGGGGATTTATCTGCTTTTAGTCCCAACAGTTTACCCAACACAATTTTCTCACTAGTGTGGATTCCCTTCAGTTCCTCCCACTAGATCCTTGGTCCCCTAGTATTTCCAGGAGATTGTTTGTGTCTTCCTTAGTGAAGACAGAACCAAAGTACTTGTTTAACTCTCCTGCCATTTCCTTGTTTCCCATTAAACATTCTTACAGCTCAATGGTATGAATATACATTTTTCTCACTTCAGGTAGCCCCGGCATTCCCTCTTTCTCTATCCCTCCCCCACGCAAGTTGCACTAGCTTCTCATTTTCACCCTACGAACAGCCCGTTTCCTTTACCATTGTTACTTTTTTGTATCATTCATTGTTCTTTATCCACATCACCGTCTATATCGTTCGTTGCCTTTATCCCTAACCAGTCTGAAGAAGGGTCTCGACCCGAAACGTCACCAGAGATGCTGCCTGTCCTGGCTGAGTTACTCCAGCCTTTTGTGTCATCCTGAAAACTAACGTCAGAGATGACACTCATTGGGTCGCCTGCAATCTCACTCTTTGGTTCCAATCAGGTCACAATCTACCTGGGAAAGTTTAAGCCCATGGTTGGTGCAGACTGTTGCTTTCATGCCAGGCAGACATTCACCATATTTCCTTGCAACACAAGGAACCATTCTGCCCATTGAGCCTATCCCACATGTCAGACCTATCTGATCAGTTCCATTCCCTAACCATGTTCCCACAGCCTCTTTCCTCATGCACAGAATTATCTCTTTTTGGAAAACATGGATAGGTGATGTTTCAGATAATGATCCTTTTTTGACGAAGGATCCCGACCCTCAACGTCACATATCCATGTTCTCTTGGGATGCTGCCTGAACCGCTGAGTTTCTCTTTTTGTAAAGCCAACATCTGCAGTCCCTTGTCTCCCCATGGTCTCTTTCCACATGGGTAAGGAATGTCTGGAGCTGCTTTGCCCACTGTCCAATGCAGCTTATGGGGATCCTTCCCAAATAAACTCGCTGCTCGTGTGCTTGGAATTCTGATGCAGGGTCATTGACCTGAAACACTAATTCTGTTTCAGTCTTCACAGACGCTGCCTGTACCTGCCATAACTACCTCCTCTGGCAGATCGTTCCATGCACCTAAAAATTACCCCTCAGGTTCCTATTAAATCTTTCCTCCCTCATCTTAAACCTATGTCCTCTGGTTCTCATTTCTTCTCAGAGATCAATATTTTTTTCTCCCTCTCGCTCTCCTGTTTTCCTCCTCCCCTTCCTTCCATTCCTCCACTTTCTCTTTCCATTCCCTCTTCCTCTCCATCTGTGAAAAGTCACCAGAGTCATAGAGACTAACAGCGTGGAAACTGGCACTTCGGCCCAACTTGCCCACACCGGCCAACATGTCCCAGCTACACTAGTCCCACCTGCCTGTGTTTGGCCCATATCCTTGTAAACCTGTCTTATCCATGTCCTAAATGTTTGTTAAACATTGCGATAGTACCTGCCACAACTACCTCCTCCAGCAGCTTATTCCACACACCCACCACCCTTGTGTGTGAAAAAGTTACCCCTCAGGTTGCAATTAAATCTTTTCCCCCCTCACATTAAACCTATTTCCTCTGGTTCTCAATTCTCATTTTCTGAGCAAGAGACTATGCGTCTACCCAAACTATTCCTCTCATGATTTGGTATACCTCTATAAGATCATTCCTCATTCTCCTGTGCTGCAAGGAATAGAGCCCTCATCTGCTCAACCTCAGGTCATCAAATCCTGGCACCATCTTTGTAAATCATATCTGCACTCTTTCCAATGGCATTGTTCCTATAACATGCTGTCCAAAACTGAATACTCTAAATGTGGTCTCACCAAAGTTCGATACAACTGCAACATGACCTCCCAACCTCTAAACGTCTGACTGATAAAGGACAATGTGCTGAAAGCCTTTTTGATCACCCTATCTGCCTGTGATGCCACCTTTAACGAACAATGTACCTGTCAACTAATTATGTACCATAGAGCTAAACATGTTCATAGAGTCATACAGCGTGGAAACAGGCCCTTCAGCCCAACTTATCCACACCAACCAACATGTCCCATCTACACTAGTCCTACCTGCCTGCACTTGGCCCATATCCATAAACCAGCACTATCTATGTACCCCATCTAATTGTTTCTTAAACGTCACAATAGTCCCTGCCTCAGCTACCACTCTGGTGGCTCGTTCCATACACCCACCACCCTTTGCGTGAAAAGGTTATCCCTCAAATTCCTATTAAATCTTCTCCCCTTCACCTTAAACCTATGCCCTATGGTTCCCAATTCTCCTACTCTGGGCAAGAGACTCTGTGTGTCTTCCTAATCTATTCCTCTCATGATTTTATACAACACGATTTATGCAGTGTGTTGGATCCCCACTCCTGTTGAATTTTGCTGCCTCCACTTGCAGTATGATTGGAACCAGTATAACCAGCACTCCTGGTTACCCATTGCCCACACCCTCTACCACTGTCTCTGCTGGTCACACCAAAGAGGAGCAGGGCGTTTAGTCAATGAGTACTCTGCTGCTCGACACAGCCTCGATTGTGCTCTCTGTGAGAGGGTCGGATAAATACGTAGGCCTGGGGAACAACAGTAGAATTACTGGAACGTCCTTTTGGAGTGTGTACAGCTCATTAATTTCATTTACTTCCTATCAATATGAGTTGAGGTCTTTCAACATATCAAGTGAATACTGGGTCAGGGAATGGCCTTTTTTGCCGACAGGCTCAAATGCCACCGGCTGCCTGATGTACATTGGACAATCACGTGATAACTTGATTCAGAAGGTTCAAACCTTCCAGTGTCTCATGCCTCTTGGTTACTGATCCAATTTCACCAACTGGGAACTCCAGACTACACCAGTCAGCCAGCTGAAACAGGGTAAGCAAACAGCAGAAGCCTTCCGTTTTGTGAACCATATGGCGGGCCCAGATCGTCATCAGATCGGGTTAATCCGGTCTGGATCACTGTCAGAAGCCTGGGCTGACAGCAGACTGCACACAACATCATAATCCTCTTACATCACCACCTGACATAGCGCACGGCACATTCATAGGAAGGGGTTGCAAGGCGGTTTCTGCAAAGTTATTCGTTGCACAGGAAGTTTAACCTGGCTCAGTGAAAGAGCCATTCCTCTCTCCATTCCAACAACCAGCAAGGTTGTTGCTTTCCAATATTTATCCAATTCCCTTTTAGATTTAGTTTTAATATTTTAGTTTAGAGATACAGCATGGAAACATGCCCTTCAGTTCTTCAAGACCATGCCGACCATTCAAATTAGTTATGTCATCCCACTTTCTCATCCACTCACTACATACCAGGAGCAATTTACAGAGGCCAATTAACCTACAAATACAAAACCGTTCTCAACACAGGAGATAGACTATCGACACCGCCTCCATCACAGAAGATAGACTATGGATTGACATCCATTATAAAACTACTGACTCCCACAGCTCTCTAGGCTGTACTTATTCTCACCCTGCCTCCTGGAAAGACTCTATCCCCTACTCCCAATTCCTCTGTCTACGTCGCATCTGCTTCCAAGATGAGGTGTTCCATACCAGGACATCTAAGATGTCCTCATTCTTTAGGGAATGGGGGTTCCCCTTTTGCATCATAGATGAGTCCCTCACTAGGGTCTCCTCGATATCCCGCAACTCCATTCTTGTTCCCCCTCCCCCCAGTCACAACAGGGACAGACTCCCCCTAGTCCTCACCTTTCACCCCATCAGCTGTCACATACAGCACATAATCCTCTGACATTTTTGCTACCTCCAACAGGATCTTACCACTAGCCACATCTTCCCATCTCTGCCCCTTTCCATTTTCTGCAAAGAGACCATTCACTCCGCAACTCCCTGGTTAACTCGTCCCTTCCCCAGCTACTTTCCCCTGCAACCACAGGAGATGCAACACCTGTCCCTATACCTCCTATCTCAACTCCATTCAAGGACCCCGACAATTTTTTCAGATGAGGCAGAGGTTCACTTGCACCTCCTCCAACCTCATCTACTGTTCCAGGTGAGGACTCTTATATATCGGTGAGACCAAGCGCAGGCTCAGCGATTGTTTTTCTGCTGCTGCTGCCAACTATTTCCGCCTCCCCGGGACCACCGTCGCTGCCACCGACACCGCTCAGTCAGCCTAAACATACCTGATCTCCCGGTTGCAAAACACTTTAACTGCCCCTCCCACACTGGCCTTTCTGTCCTGGGCCTCCTCCATTGTCAGTTAGGCCCACTGCATATTGGAGGAACAGCATTTCATATTTTGCTTGGGCAGCTTGCATCCCAGCGGCATGAATATTGACTTCTCTAACTTCAAGTAACCTCTGCTTTCCCTCTCTCCATCCCTCCCCTTCCCAGTTCTCCGACCAGTCTGACTGTACCTGATTACATTTTATCTCTGTTTGCTTTGTTGTTACTTTCTCCTAGCTAACAATGATCTATTCTACCAGCTGCACCACTGTTTATCGCTAAATCACCCTCAATCAGGTGTTGTATTTGAGATCACATAACTCTTCTCATTAAAATGTTTCGGCTCCCACAGATGTTTCAACAACAGCCCCCTTTACACCAGCAGTCCTGTCTTCTTACCTGAAGTTAGAGTCCTTCCTATTAATTGACAACACCCCTCCTGTTCCCATAAATCACTGACCCCTCATTGACCTTAAATCAGCATTGATTTAAAAAATGTCCTTGGAGCCTGAAACTAAAGGGCATAGAATTAAGGTGCGAGGGGAAAGATTTAAAGGAGATCTGAAGGACGACATTTTCACTCAGAGGGTGGTGGGTAAATGGAATGTGAGCAAGATAGACATTGAAATAGAAAGAGGATAGACCAGCCCAGATTTGATCTGCCCTTGCTTTGCCTCCAGTCTCCATACCCCACCCCCCTCCACCTCTACTTTCAGTCTGATGAAGGGTTCCAACCCGAATGTCACCTATTCTTCTCCAGAGATGCTGCCGGACCCGTTGAGTTACTCCAGAATTTGGTGTCCATCTTGAGGGTGGCTGGAATCTAGACCATACTGCCAGAGAGAGGGTGGAGGCAGAGGCTCTCATAACATTTAATAAGTAGATGGACGACCATTTGAATCCCCAAGGCAGAGGATGTTAAGGGCCATGTACTGGTAAATGGAATCTGTATAAATGAGGATCTGATGGCCTGCATGGACACGATGGGCTTTACTGTATGGCTCTTTGACACCGGAAACTTGAGATTATGCAGAAAAATGACCATAAGCTCTTGAAAATAAACCGGACCCCTAGTCTGAATCCAAACCACAAAATGACAAGAGAGCCTTCGAGTGGTTGGAGTGAACCACCCACCATGTATGCCCTACAGGCTTGCAGGGCGCAGTGCGATCAGCAGTATGGCAGGGCCAGGGAGAAAGAGCAAAATGTTACAAGATAGAAAGGCAGCCAGCACTGTAGAGGTTCACAACCCGCTGCGGTGCTCCAACAGGTCATGAAAGTTGACAGGTCAGGTTATGGTAAATGGTAGGGAATTGAGGAATGTTGTGGAACAGAGAGATCTAGGAATAACTGTGCATAGTTCCCTGAAGGTGGAATCGCATGTAGATAGGGTGATAAAGAAAGCTTTTGGTGTGCTGGCCTTTATAAATCAGAGCATTGAATATAGGAGCAGGGAAGTAATGTTAAAATTATACAAGGCATTGGTGAGACCAATTCTGGAGTATGGTGTACAATTTTGGTCGCCTATTTATAGGAAGGATGTCAACAAAATAGAGAGAGTACAGAGGAGATTTACTAGAATGTTGCCTGGGTTCCAGCAACTATGTTACAGAGAAAGGTTGAACAAGTTAGGTCTTTATTCTTTGGAGCGCAGAAGGTTAAGGGGGGACTTGATTGAGGTCTTTAAAATGATGAAAGGGATAGACAGAGTTGACGTGGATAAGCTTTTCCCAATAAGGGTAGGGAAGATTCAAACAAGAGGGCATGACATGCGAATTAAGGGACGGAAGTTTAGGGGTAACGTGAGGGGGAACTTCTTTACTCAGAGGGTGGTGGCTGTGTGGAATGAGCTTCCAGCAGAAGTGGTGGAGGCAGGATTGATTTTAACATTTAAAAGTAAACTGGATAGGTATATGGACGGGAAGGGAATGGAGGGGTATGGTCTGAGTGCAGGTAGATGGGACTAGGGGAAAACAAATGATCGGCACGGACTGGAAGGGCCGAGAGGGCCTGTTTCTGTGCTGTAATTGTTATATCAAAGCAGGTTTCATAGAGGACTGAATAAACAATTAAACTACTGTGCTATAGGGAAAGAGTGAGGCCATAAACCTCAGATGAGGCAGGTGGTGGATATTCTGCCCATTAAACTGACTGACATATGATGAAAGAATGGATCAACTAGGGTTGTATTCGCTGGAATTTAAAAGGATGAGAGGGGATCTTATAGAAACATATAACATTCTTAGGGGATCTTATAGAAACATATAACATTCTTAGGGGATCGGACAGGCTAGATGCAGGAAAAAATTTCCCGATGTTGGGGGAATCCAGAACCAGGGGTCACAGTTTAAGAATAAGGGTTGGCCATTTAGGACTGAGATTAAGAAAATCTTTTTCACCCACAGAGTTGTAAATCTGTGGAATTCTCTGCCACAGAAGGCAATAGAGGCCAATTCACCAGATGTTTTCAAGAGAGTTAGATATAGCTCTTAGGGCTAATGGAATCAAGGGATGTGGGAGATACTGATTTTGGTTGATCACCCATTGAATGGTGGTGCTGGCTCAAAGAGCTGAATGGCCTACTCCTGCACCTATTTTCTATGTTTCTATTGAAACACATTCTGGCCCTATGGCCTGTAATATCACCAGTCCGATCAGGCCTGTGGTAATGTAATATTACTGCAGTGCTCCTTCTAGATCGGTGGGGGCGATGCGGACGGCAGCGTGTTCGTTATTTTTTTTTGTTTTCTTGGTGCGTCCAGTGTTAGTTTGGGTGTCTCTCGGTATGTCTTTTGTGGGGGGTGGTGGGGATGGGTAAAGGGGAAACCGTTTTCGGTCACCTCCTCGACGGAGAGGTGACTTTTTCCATGTCGCTTCCCTCGCGGCCTAACACCATGGATTGGAGCGGCCTTTCCCGAAGTCGGGCCCGGAGCATCGGCAGCAGGCGCAGCGTGGACTTTCCATCGCAAACTAACTACTACGTGCAGACAGCACCTGTAATCAAAATTGAATCCGGGTCTCTGGCGCTGTAAAGCAGCAGCTCTACCACTGGCTGAATGGCTGAAGGACCTGTGTCTGTGCTGTATATCTTTATGACAATAACATTTCTCTCATTACTTCAACAATGGTTTATTTAAAAAAACAATGCCAACTCCTCTGGTGACTCATGGAAACCTTGGGTGGGGCGCGGGGTCACCAGGGGTTTCTGTTTGGGTTTCCTAAGTGGGACAGGGGCATTAGATTTAGCTCTGGGGACTAAAGGAATCAAGGGATATGGGGAAAAAGCAGGAACGGGGTACTCTGACTGGGGATGATCAGCCGTGATCATATTGAATGGCGGTGCTGGCTCGAAGGGCCGAATGGCCTGGTCCTGCACCTATTATCTATGTTTCCTCTTTTTATTCCCTCCCCCATTATTCGTGAAACTTCTGCACTTTGAAATGTTGAGTTCCCAACCTATTTGTTCATCATGTTTCAGTGATTGCAACAATATCACATTCAATGCACCAAGTTCATCTGCTTTACCATTCAGGCTCCTTGCATTAAAATAGATATAGTTCAGTCTTCATTCCTCCCACGTGTCCTGTCATGTCCGTGTCTCCTTTGTCTAAAACTAACCTCATTTTTTTTCTTCTATATTTAACAGAATCTCACACCCAACCGTATATATCTACTGTGTGTTCCATCCCCCTGCCAAACTAGTTTTAAACTTCAAACAGCCCAACAAACCTTCCCAAGGATATTGGACCAGTTCTGGTTCAGGTGCAACCTTGCCTGCTTGCACAAGTCCCATCTACTCAGAAACATTTCCAATGATCCAAAAATCTAAAGCCCTCCCACCTTCGTCACCCAGTCCTTTTCTCCATAGATGTTGTCTGACCCGCTGAGTTACTCCAGCTTTTTGCGTATATCTTCGGTTTAAATCAGCATCTGCAGTTCCTTCCTACACATAACATATCTTCCTGTTCACTCAGGTGAATGTGGCACGAGAAGTAATCCACAGATTACAATTAATCTTTAATCTGCTACCTGGCTCCCCAAATTCATATTGCAGGACCTTGCCCTTTTTCTACCCATTTGTTAATACCAACATGGACCACATCTGCTGGGTGTTCGCCCTCCCCTTTCAGAATGTTCTGTAACTGCACTGAGACAGAGTCATTCAGCATGGAAAGATGCCCTTTGGCCCAATGTACCTGTGCCAACCAAGATGCCCCATCCATACTAGTCTCACCTGCCCATGTTTGGCCCACGCACCCTAAAACCTTTCCGATCCGTGTACCTGTCTAAAATGTTGTTACAGTACCCGTCCCAACTACCTCCTCTGACAGCTTGTTCCATATACCCCCTTGTGTGAAAAATGTGCCCCTTAGGTTCCTAATAAATATTTTCCCCTACTCAGGATAAAAGACTCTGTGCATTCACCCTATCTAATCTCCTTATGGTCTTACAGATACACCTCTACAAAATCACCACTCAGCCCCCTGAGCACCAGGGAATAAAGTATTAGCCTGCCCAATCTCTCCCTATAACTCAGGCCCTCAGGTCCTGGCAATATCCTTGTAAATCTTCTCTGCACTCTTTTCAACTTAAAGACATCCTTGCTGTAGCAGGGCGACCAAAACTGAACAGAGAATTCTAAGCGCGGCCTTAAAGTTGTTTTGCACAACTGTATCCCTGACCTTGCCACCAGGAGAGCAACGTACCATTCAGGAGAATTGTTCTCAGCCGTAGAAACACCTGCTCCCCTCACACCACTGCTCTCCTGTCTTTCCCCTCCCCTTCTGTGCAGCAGAGCTACAAACCCAGCTGTGGCTGCTTTCCCCTGACAGGCAATCCATCCCAACAGTATTCAATACAATATATCTAATATATTTAATGCAGGATTTGTGCATTCTTTGAAAAGGAAACCATGTAATTCCCAAGTCTGTGGTCTAAATCAAATAAACACTTCCAGTATGGTTTGTGGAAAATTAAAGTTCAGCCATTAAAGCCCTGTCCCACTGTACGAGTTCATTCACAGAGCTCTCCCGAGTTTGCCCTGATTCGAACTCGGAGATTTACGGTAATGGCTGCTCGTCGGTACTCGGGGTTCTCGTGGACATTTTTCAACATGTTAAAAAATCTACATGAGTCTTCCCGAGCTTACCGCATTTCCCGAGTACCTGCCGTTAGCATTATGAGCCGCTAAAAGACGTCCCCGAGCTCCGACGTACCTGCTACGTTCATTCTCCGTGCTTACCACGAGTTTGATTTTTTTTAAACTCGGGAGAGCTCTTGAATGAACTCGTTCAGTGGGACAGGGCCATAGGCGAGGTTTGCCAGTATTAACAGTTTAGATGCTGCAGTGATCCGATGTTGCATAGCTCTTGGCTGGAGAGCAGTGTCCTTTTAAATAAAAGGTCTAATGCAAGGTCAATGAGCTGAATCCCAAATGTTGTACAGGCTATCTCCAGGTTATGAGTGCCAAATTAAGGTCAGCCCTCATATTGAATTGAATTGAAAGATACATTATGAAAGCAGCCCCTACTGTCCACTGAATCTACATTGATCACTTGATCATGCTAGTTCTATGTTATCCCACTTTCTCATCCATTCTCTGCAGACGAGGAGCAATTAACCTACAAATTTGCACGTCTTTGGGAAGTGGGATGGAACCGGAGCATTCGGAGGAAACCCACAAAATCACAAGCAGAGCCAAACCTTAGTGAGAGCACCCGAGGCCAGGATCAAATCTTCCAATCTGGTACTGAACGAGCTCCCATTATATTATTCAATTCAGAAGTTAAATTTGCTTTCAGTTGTTCGCTCCTATGAACAGCAGAACTAGTTTCATTTCCCTTTCTCCACTTCTAGTAATTGTTTTTTCTTACCAGTCTATGTGCTTTTGATGCCATTCGTTACAATAATGTTGAGGTATTGTGTCCATGAGTGATCTTTGTGTACTTTTGAACAATACAAACACGAACATCTGTAAAAATGGTGCCATTTCTTTAGCCAGGGAGAGGCCATATTGCCATCATCTTGTATACATTTGTGAAGCTAATGTCAATCTGAAGAAGACTCCTCACCTGAAACAATCTATTTCCATTTCGCTCCAAAGATGGTGCCTGACCCACTAAGTTCCTCCACCACTTTTGTTCAAGATTCCAGCACCTGCAGCCTCTGGTGATTTGCATTATCACCTTCTTTACATATAATATTCCAACACTGGCAGCTATTGTGTCACCTCCTGCCAACCACCGTTCAGCAGCTGTATCCACCTTCACCCTCCCTTTATGCAGCTTCATCTGCCTTCTTTTCTTCTCTTCTCTCCCCTGTCCCACAATCCATCATTCACCAGCCTATGCATCCAAATTCTACCCCATCCCCTCTCCTACTTGGCTCCAAATGCTCGTCATGTTTCAGCCTTTCCTGGTCCACCATTCATCTCACGCCACTGTCTCACCACAAGCTCTCTCCTCTTTATACTGGCTATCTTCTCTCTCTCCATATTTGGTCCTGAAGCTGGATATCCACCCCAAAATTTGACCGTTCCTTTACATTCACAGATGCAGCTCAACTTGCGAGTTCCTCCAGCGGACTGTTGATACAATGAAGCTATACAAATCTATACAAATAAAGGTCTCATCTTGACCACTTCCTGTCTGCGCTGTATATTGATTTTAGAAAAAAACGCTACCATATATCGCTATGATTTTTGGCCATTTTACTCACAGTTCTCCTCCACTGAGACAGCCTCGAGGATTTTTCCGATTGATGAAAAATAAAAAAGTTATGAGTGTTTAAAAAATCTTGAGATCAGCTGAATGGTCCTCTCGCCTGTCAATCATCACGATGAAGGTAACGCCCTTACGGGGGGGGGGGGGGGGATGACTATAAAACCCCGGATGCCTGGACATGTGTCAGTCACTCTGGAAGATCGTGAGGGAGAGTCTACAACTGTGAATCTAAGCTGTAAATCAGCTGAACTGTGAGTCTGCAATGTACTTGCCCTTAATGACAATGCAATGAGTTGTTTGGCAATTTGGTGGCCTGCGCTCTGCTTGATATGCTATGAAATTGAATTTGGTGGCCTGCACTCTGCCTGAAATGCTATGAAATTGAATTTGGTGGCCTGCACTGCTTGAAATGCTATGAAATTGAATTTGGTGGCCTGCACTCTGCTTGAAATGGAATTTCAAGGAATAACCGTGAGTGAGCTGCCAGCCCACCAGCCCTGAGTAAGCTGCCAGCCCACCAGCCCTGAGTGACTGAACTGCCAGCCCACCAGGCCTGAGTGACTGAGCTGCCAGCCTACCAGGCCTGAGTGACTGAGTTGCCAGACCATCAGGCCTGAATGACTGAGCTGCCAGCCCAAGAATCCATTTGGCCCTCTGGAAATCAGTCCCTTTGGCCCACAACACCCATATTAGCGCTCCAGAAAGCACCCCCCCCCCACCCCCCCCACTGGCCACCAATATTGGAATTGGTTGAGACGTGGAATATTGCGTTGGGGGACCAGCCCTCCCGTGTGAACATGAGACCCGATGGGTCCCACTTAGTCTAGTATTATTATAATGTCATACTGCACAGAAACAGGCCCTTCAACCCAGCTAGCCTAGGCAGACCAAGGTGCACCAATTACACTAGTCCCACCTGGTGCATTCAGGCCATATCCCTCTAAAACCTTTGTATCCATGCACTTGTCCAAATGTTTTTTAAGTGTTGTTATATTTTCTGCCTCAACTACCTCCTCTGACAGCTCATTCTATATATCTACTCTGGGTAAAAGACTCTGCATCTACCCACTACAAGAAATGAAACTGAAAGTATGGTCTTCTTCCCAGGGTAGGGGAATTAAGAACTACAGGGCATATGTGTAAAATGAGAGTGGAAATATTTAATAAGAACCTAAGGGGTACCTTTTTCACTCAGAGGGTAGTGGGTATATGATACGAGCTGCCAGGAGCAGTAGTTCAGGCAAGCATAATAACATTTCATATATGATGGACAGGTGCATGGATAGGAAAGGGTTAGAGATATATGAACAAGCGTGGGCAAGTAGGACTAGCCAAGATGGGGTATTTAGTTCGGAATGGACTAGTATGGCCAATGGGCCTGTTTCCATGCTGTAGAACTCTAATTGCGTAAAGAATCAGAGAATGGGACAATTATACATTTGTTGAAACTGTGGCAGCCTGTACTTCAGCCACTGACAGACTCCGGACAACACACTGCTTCTGTTACCACATACAGCGTTAGCTCACCGGCCCAGTACTACTGCCACCTACTGACAATTTCTCAGGCATTGTTGTGTCTTGTACCTTGGCCAGAGGTAAAGCAGCAAACTCATAGAGAACAAAGTGAGCCCAGTCAGCCCAGTTCATACCACAGTGACACGAATGGGCTTCAAAACCGAGAAAGAAACTTGCGGGCTCATCTCATTCCAGAGCACGGCTGTGGGATCAGTGTGCTATCACTGGAGCTGGCCATTTAACCTCCCATTGAGCCTGGTCACATCAGATTAATTAGTTGTCAAAGGGTTCAATGTAATTTCTTGTTTACATGAACCTTACAGAGTAATCAGTATACATATGATAATAAATACAATGCCAAATGAAAAGCAGCAGAATGGTGCAAGATTGTAGTGCAAATTCTGTTGTGCAGAACAACATAAAATAACTGAATGAAGTAGAGTTACGCAAAATGGTACATGGCAACACCTTCTCGAAGAGGGTGTTAGGTTTAGATTAGTTTAGCGATACAGCGTGGGAACAGGCCCTTCGGCCCACCGGGTCCATGTCCACCAGCGATCCCTGCACATTAACACCACCCCACACACACTAGGGAGAATTTTTACATTTACCAAGCCAATTCACCTGCATACCTGTACGTCTTTGGAGTGTGGGAGGAAACCGAACATCTTGGAGAAAACCCACGCAGTCACGGGAAGAATGTACAAACTCTGTGCAGGCAGCACCTGTTGTCGGGATCGAACCCGGGTCTCCGGCGCTGTAAGGCAGCAACTCTACCGCTGCGCAGTGATTGTTTCAGGAGTCTGGGAAAAAAATATTCAAAAATCTGGATGTCCAGGCTTTCATAGTCATAGAGTGTGGAAACAGGGTCTTCGGCACCAACGTTCCCACACCAGCCAACGTGTCCCATCTACACTAGTCCCACCTGCCTGCATTTGGCCCACATCCCTCTAAACATGTCCTTTGCAAACTCCTGTATCTTCTCCCAGAAGGTAGAAGAGAGAAAAGGGAATGGGCAGGGAGCAGGCATGCATGCCAATTCTTCCAGCCTTGTTGTATCACTGCGCCATGAAGATGGAGTGACGAACCTGTGGTGGACTGGGTTATGATCACCACTCACTGCAAATTCAGTCAGTCAAGAGCAGAAGTTGCCGTACCAGGATGAGATGTACCCTATTGTGCATCTGTAGACGTTTGCATGTCAACTGTTTCAAATCCACAAGAAAGTAAATGCGTTGATGTGCTTTCTTGATCACCACATCTGTGTGAAGGAACCAGGTAAGGTTGTTGGTGATCTGGATGCTTGGGAACTTGAAACTGTCAAGCATATCTACAGAAATCCGTTGACTTCATCCTCTCCCTTCCACACGTCAATTTCTTCTATTTTACATCTACAGTTACAGTTTAGTTTATTGCCATGTGTACCGAGATAAAATGAAAAGCTTTAGTTGCGTGCTATCCAGTCAGCGGAAAGACAATACATGATTAAAATCCAGCCATTTACAATGTATAGATACATGATAAGGGAATAACGTTTAGTGCAAGGTAAATCCAGCAAAGTCCGATCATGAATAGTCCCAGGGTCACCAATGAGGTAGATAGTAGTTCAGGACTGCTCTCTGGTTGTTGTAAGATGATTCAGTTGCCTGATAACAACTGGGAAGAAACTGTCCCTAAATCTGAAGGTGTGAGTTTTCACACTTCTATACCGTTTGCCCGATGGGAGAGGGAAGAAGAGTGGCTAGGGTGCGACTTGTCCTTGATTATGCTGCTGGTCTTGCCGAGGCAGCGTAAGGTATAAATGGAATAATTGGCATAAAATTCTTGCAGTCTTGGATGGAGCTGTTCCTAAACCAAGCTGTGATGCATCCTGATAAAATGCTTTTTATGATGCACCTGTAGAAGTTGGTGAGAGTTGAAAGGGACATGCCAAACTTCCTAAGCCTTCTAAGGAGGTATAGGCAATGGTGTTTTTCTTTGGTCATTGTTTCAATATGGGTGGTCCGGGAGAAATTGTTGGTAATATTGACCCCTAGGAATTTGAAGTTTACAGCCATCTCTACTTAAGTGGCATCAATGAGTACCACTATACTCATCACTATAGTCGATCACTATGTCCTTTGTCTTGCTGACATTGAGAGAAAGGTTGTTGTCACGATACCATGACACGAGTTCACAATCTCCTTCCTGTACTCCGTCTCGACATTATTTGATATCCAGCCCACAATGGTGTTGTCTGCGAATTTAAAAATTGAATTCGATTTGTATATGGCTGCAAAGTTGTGGCTGTGCAAGGAGTAAAGAAGGGGGCTGAGCACCAGTGTTGCGGATTATCGTAGAGGATGATTGTCCTCACTGATTGGGGTCTATTTGCTGACGTTAAGGACTAGATTGTCATCACCATGACACAAGTTTCTCAATCTCTTTCCTGTACTATGTCTCCTTGTTGTTGTAGATCCGACCGACTAAGCACACAACTCTGAGGAGCACAAGTGTTGAGGGTCAGGCTGAGGGTGCACCTATTTTCAATGTTTCTAAATAACATGAACAATTCTAATGTGGTCTGCCAGTCAAGAAGTCCAGAAGCCAGTTACAGATGGAGGTGCAAAGATCAAGTTCTGAGGTTTAGAGAAGAGTTTATGCAGTGTTATGGTGTCGAAGGCTGAGCGATAGCCAATGAAGAGCACCCTGACATAGGTGTACTTATTGTCAAGGTGATCCAGGCAGCATGTATTGCATGAGAGAAGGCATCCTCAATGCAGCTATTTTTCCTGTAAGTGTATTGCATGGGCTCGAGATTGTCCAAAACACTGGCACAATTGTGGGACATTGTGCATCTTTCAAAGCACTTCACTATGGCCGATGTTAACGCTAATGGCAGTCAATCATCGCAGCAGGTTCCTTTATTGTTCTTGGTGACTGGAATTATGAGGTTTTTTAGAAGCAGATGTGGGACAGACTGTGGCCCCCTTATCTTGTTGCACCTCCCAAGTACATCAGCTCACAACTCTCTGAATTCCACCTGATCAGACCAGCTCAATAGTCAATAATGCGTTATTTATCACATATGCAACTGCACAGTGAAATTCATTTTTGCATATATTACACATTTTTGGTGCCATTATTCAAGGTTCAAAGTCCGGTCGGTCCGCGTGCTCGATGCACTGGAGCAGTTTGCAAGTACCAACATCTCTCCTCTCCTCACCCGCCCATCTTTGTGTCCTGGGGGTGCTTCCTGTGGCCTACCTGAAGGGGCAGGCATTACTGTGGTTCACCCTCCTACTGGCCTTTGCTCCTCGCATCCGACTTCGCTAGCAAACATTCGAAAGCCGTTGCCCTCACTGTCAGCCACACGGTCATTTTGCTGTCGACAGACTTTGTCTCTGGACTTCAAGATTTAAGGAAGGAATGAGTCATAGTTTGGCTGTTTCAAAGTCTGAGCAGCCTTGGCTGTAAAAATCTCAAGACTCCACGACCACAGGTTGCTGCTTCAGAGGATGCACATAATATATCACCAAACACCACTGGGAAATCAGTGGCTGAAGATAGAGGTGTTTTATAACCTGCACAGACCCATCGTCAGTCTGTAAACCATAGGGCGGCACGGTGGCACAGTGGTAGAGAGGCTGTCTCACAATGCCAGACCCTGGGTTTGATCCTGTCTTTACAGTTTGTACGTTATCCCTGTGACCTGCGGGGGTTTTCTCCGAGATCTTCGGTTACCTCCCACACTACAATGATGTAGGTTTATTGGCTTTGATTTAAAAAAATTGTAAATTGTCCCTAGTGTGTAGGATAGTGCTAGTGTACAGAGACTCGGTGGACCAAAGGGCCTGTTTCACCGCTAAAGTTTAAAAGTCTAAAGCACTGAAAAAGAAGTCGGCGTCTTGATTGAAGAATGAATGTGCCTTGTCCTGTGCATACATTTTTCCAATATTCTCTTTTCTCACTGCATCAATGCAAATGTACACTCTAATCTAATGTATCACATGCTCTGCACTCCAGAATGCTGGAGTGAGCTTTATTTAGCGGCAATGCGATAACATATTGCTTGGCCGCTTGGGAGCATGCAAGGTAACATTCATTCAGTAAAACAGTGCCAAAGGTGCAGTCACACTGTATTTATAACCAACAAGATTCACGCCTGATGTCATGCTTGTGGAATGCATGAAAATGTGTTTTAATGAATACATTTCAGTGCACATGCATGGCACAATTTTGCTGGGAAGCTCTGATTTTTTTCTGCTTATTACAAGTACAAGGAACCCAACCTGAGACGAGTAATGTTGCTCGTGAACAGCCAGCCCAGTTGTATGTGTCAGACACAGGTCCCAACACAGTTTGAGAACAAAATTCCACAATGTGAACAGCATGATTGAATGATCTTGTTGAAAGATGTCCAACTGGTAAATGTGACTGCGGCCAGCTAAGATAATCACACATAAAATACCAGAAAGCACCAAGTCATTAAAAAAAAAACTTTGAGTGTTGGTATGTACACAGGCAGACAACCAAAACCCTAAGCCAAACATCTCACAAAGCCTTCCTATCTTCCGACATCACCACTGTTATGCCTTTCCTGAGAAGCTGTCCCATTGACGTAATTAACCATGCAGCTTTCACACTTCTAACGCCATACACAGTCTTGTTGAAACAGAGCAGACTTTGGCAGGTTGAAAGGAAAAAGGCTGCAGATGATGGAAATCTGAAATTAAATCGGAAAGTGCTGAAAACTCTCAGCAGATTAGGCAGCATCTTTATCGTCTCAGTGTTTACAGCATTTTCAGCTTTTTATTCACCTATTAACAACTAGAGAGCAAACCTGAGCTACTATCTACCTCATTGAAGACCCTTGGACTATCTTTGATTGGACTTTACTGGACTTTATCTTTATGTTATTCCCTTTATCATGTATCTGTACACAGTGGATGATTGCAATCATGTATTGTGTTTCCGCTGACTGGTTATCATGCAACACAAGGTTTTCACTGTAGCTCGGTACACGTGACAATAAATTAAACTCAACTCAAACTTTATTTCCGATGTTGAGAGGGAACAGACCAGAGATTTTCTGAGGCCAACAACGTACTCAGAGAATGTTTAAGAAAGAACTGCAGATGCTGGAAAATCGAAGGTAGACACAAAATGCTGGAGAAACTCAGCGGGTGAGGCAACATTTATGGAGCGAAGGAAATAGGCAACGTTTCAGGTCTGAAGAAGGGTTTGGCCCGAAACGTTGCCGATTTCCTTCGCTCCATTGATGCTGCCTCACCCGCTGAGTTTCTCCAGCATTTTTATCTACCAGCGTACTGAGAGAGATTAGTTTAGCAGTGCCTGTCATCCCGTCAAAGTCAGGCCTTATTTGCTTATCACTACTATATTAAAAGGCTAGTGGCAGATTTTGGGTTAGGACAGTGGCAGATTTACCCAAGGTCCTGTCACATTGTTCCCGGGTTCAGGGTCCAATCCCGGAATGCTGTGAGGCAGGAGCTCAACCAGCTATACGACTACGGCTAGCAGACCGCAGATTGGAGCTGTGAGGGCAAGAGCCTGCTGAAGATGGCTGTAATACCCA
Organism: Okamejei kenojei; assembly: GCA_035221665.1. Lineage (NCBI taxonomy): Eukaryota > Metazoa > Chordata > Chondrichthyes > Rajiformes > Rajidae > Okamejei > Okamejei kenojei. The sequence goes on along the minus strand of CM069169.1, from coordinate 2,928,676 downwards.
TTATATCCTTGTATGTGTACATACTTGGCCAATAAACTTATTCATAAAGTTATTCATTATAGACCAATGGAGCTCAGACCATGCAGCCACACTACAAGAAATATATTCACTTCACAAGACATATACAGAAAATGGTAGGGCACTTAAGGGATGTTGATGAACAGTGGGACATAGAACAGAACAGGACAGCACAACCAATATACAGCACAGACCGCCACAGGAGATCCTTCATCCCTGTGGCTATCAAACTGTACAATTCCTCCCCCTTCTGTCGTGGGGTAGACTGACTTCCCACCCCCCCCCCTCCCCTTTGCACATCCCCAATCCTTTCCACTTGTTACTTTAATTTCATGTTTCATATATTTTGTGTTTTATGAATGTTGGCAGATCAATTTCCCTCCTGGAATAAATAAAGTTCTATCGTATCATACAAGCCCTTTGGCCCATTCTATCTGTGCCGAATATGATGCTATATTAGTTTCCACAAAATCCATCTCCCCCACCCCCCCACCCATTCCCTGCCTATCCAGAAGTCCCTTAAATACCTCTATCGTACCCGTCTCAATACCCCTAGTAATGCATTCCAGGCACTCACCAACGTCTATGTAAAAAATGCTTTCCATTAAACTTTGCTCCCTCACCTTAGAGGTATACGCTGTGGCATTCGATTTTTCTATCCTTTGAAATGGGTTTCGACTATCTACCCTACCCATGCCTCTCATAATTGCTTCTTATGAATACTTCTTTCAGGTCTCGCCGCAATTTCCAGCGTTTCAGAGAAAATAATCCGCCTGCCCAATCTTTTTCTAGTTAATGACCCCTAATCCAGGCATCATACTGATAAACCTCCACTCCACCCTTTCCAAAGTCACCGCATCCTTCCTCTAGTGCAACCTAACCAAAGCCCGATAAAGCTGCATTCTGACAGACTCAATACCCCGACCTTTGAAACGCAAACATACTGCAGTGCATTCACAAAGTATTCAGACCCTCAGTACTTTGTTGACGCAACTTTGGCAGTGATCACAGCCTCAAGTCTTCTTGGGTATGACGCTACAAGCTTAGCACACCTGTATTTGGGTAATTTCTCCCATTCTTCTCTGCAGATCCTCTCAAGCTCTGTTAGGTTGGATGGGGAGCGTCGAGGCACAGCTATTTTCAGGTCCCTCCAGAGGGCTGGGCCACTCAAGGACATTCACAGACTTGTCACAAAGCCACTCCTGCGTTGTCTTGGCTGTGTGCTTAGGGTCATTATCCTGTTGGAAGGTGAACCTCTGCCCCAGTCTGAGGTCCAGAACACTCTGGAGCAGGTTCTCATCAAGGATCTCTCTGTACTTTGCTCCATTCATCTTTCCCTCGATCCAGTCTAGCCTCCCAGTTCCTGCCGCAGAAAAACATCCCCACAGCATGATGCTGTCACCACCATGCTTTACCGTAGGTATGGTATTGGCCAGGTGATGAGCGGTGCCTGGTTTCCTCCAGACGTTACGCTTGGCATTCAGGCCAAAGAGTTGAATCTTGGTTTCATCAGACCAGAGAATCTTCTTTCTCATGCCTTTTGGCAAACTCCAAGCGGGCTGTCATGTGCTTTTACTGAGGAGTGGCTTTCGTCTGCCCACTCTACCATAAAGGCCTGATTGATGGAGTGGTGCAGATATAATTGTCCTTCTAGAAGGTTCTCCCATCTCCACAGAGGAACTGGAGCTCTGTCAGAGTGACCATTGGGTTCTTGGTCACCTCCCTAATTAAGGCCCTTCTCCCCCGATTGCTCAGTTTGGCTGGGCGGCCAGCTCTTTGAAGAGACATGGTGTTTCCAAAGTTCTTCCATTTAGGAATGACAGAAGTCTCTGTGCTCTTCAGGACCTGCATTGCTGCAGAAATAGTTTTATACCCTTCCCCAGATCTGTGTCTCGACACAGTCCTGTCTCGGAGGTCTACGGGCAACACCTTTGTCTTCATGGCTTGGTTTTTGCTCTGACACGCACTGTCAACGGTGGGGCCTTATATAGACAGGTGTGTGCCTGTCCAATCAATTTAATTTATCGCTGGTGGACTCCAATCAAGTTATAGAAACATCTCAAGGATAATCAATGGAAACAGGATGAACCTAAGCTTCATTTTGAGTGTCATAGCAAAGGGTCTGAATACTTATGTAAATGTGATATTTACGTTATTTATTTTTAATTACTTTGCAAAAATTTCTAAACACCCGTTTTCACTTTTTCATTCTGGGGTATTGTGTGTAGATTGATGATAAAAAAAATGAATTTAATCTATTTTAAAATAAGGCTGTAACGTAACGAATGTGGAAAAAGTGAAGGGGTCTGAATACTTTTTGAATGCACTGTATCTGCCTTCTTAACCACTACTTGTTTTAGTTTTAGAGATACATCATGGAAACAGGCCCTTCAACCTACTGAGTCTATATCAACCATCGATCAGCCGTCCACAATAGTTCTGCAGTGGCTTGCAAAAGTATTCATACTCCTTGAACTTTTCCACATTTTGTCACGTTACAACCACAAACGTAAATGTATTTTATTGGGATTTTATGTGATGGACCAACACAAAGTGGCGCATAATTGTGAAGTGGAAGGAAAATGATACATGGTTTTCAAATTTTTTTACAAATAAAAAACTGAAAAGTATGGCGTGCAAAAGTATTCAGCCCCCTTTACTCTGATACCCCTAAATAAAATCCAGTGCAACCAATTGCCTTCAGAAGTCACCTAATTACCGAAACGTCACCTATCTCCTTCGCTCCTTAGACGCTGCTGCACCCGCTGAGTTTCTCCAGCCTTTTGTGTACCCTCGATTCTCCAGCATCTGCAGTTCCTTCTTTAATAATTAGTAAATAGAGTCCACTTGTGTGTAATCTAATCTCAGTATAAATACAGCTGTTCTGTGAAGGCCTCAGAGGTTTGTTAGAGAACTTTAGTGAACAAACAGCATCATGAAGCCCAAGGAACACACCAGACAGGTCAGGGATAAAGTTGCGGTGAAGTTTAAAGAAGGATTAGGTTATAAAAAATATCCCAAGCTTTGAACATCTCACGGAGCACTGTTCAATCCATCGTCCGAAAATAGAAAGAGTATGGCACAACTGCAAACCTACCAAGACATGGCCGTCCGCCTAAACTGACAGGCCGGGCAAGGAGAGCATTGATCAGAGAAGCAACCAAGAAGCCCATGGTAACTCTGGAGGAGCTGCAGAGATCCACAGCTCAGGTGGGAGAATCTGTCCACAGGACAACTATTAGTCGTGCACTCCACAAATCGGGCCTTTATGGAAGAGTGGCAAGAGGAAAGCCATTGTTGAAACAAAGCCATAAGAAGTCCCATTTGCAGTTTGCCACAAGCCATGTGAGGGGCACAGCAAACATGTGGAGGAAGGTGCTCTGGTCTGATGAGACCAAAATTGAAGTTTTTGGCCTAAATGCAAAACGCTATGTGTGGCGGAAAACTAACACTGCACATCACCCTGAACACACCATCCCCACTGTGAAACATAGTGGTGGTAGCATCATGCTGTGGGGATGCTTTTCTTCAGCAGGGACAGGGAAGCTGGTGAGAGTTGATGGGAAGATGGATGGAGCCAAATACAGGGCAAGCTTGGAAGAAAACCGGTTAGAGTCTGCAAAAGACTTGAGACTGGAGCGGAGGTTCACCTTCCAGCAGGACAACGACCCTAAACATACAGCCACAGCTACAATGGAATGGTTTAGATCAAAGCATATTCATGTGTTAGAATGGCCCAGTCAAAGTCCAGACCTAAATCCAATTGAGAATCTCTGGCAAGACTTGAAAATTGCTGTTCACAGACACTCTCCATTCATTCTGACTGAGCTTGAGCTATTTTGCAAAGAAGAATGGGCAAAAATTTCAGTCTCTAGATGTGCAAACCTGGTAGAGACATACCCCAAAAGACTTGCAGCTGTAATTGCAGCGAAAGGTGTTTCTACAAAGTATTAACTCAGGGGGGCTGAATACCTTTGCCCGCCATATTTTTCAGTTTTTTATTTGTAATAAAATTTGGAAACTATGTATCATTTTCCTTCCACTTCACAATTATGCACCATTTTGTGTTGGTCTATCACATAAAATCCCAATAAAATACATTTACGTTTGTGGTTGTAACGTGACAAAATGTGGAAAAGTTCAAGGGGTATGAATATTTTTGCAAGCCACTGTATGTTATCCCACTATCTCATCCATTTCCTACACAGTAGGGTGTTGCCACTTTCAGGGAGATATTGACTTGGACCACAAGATCCCTATATTCATTAAGGAGTTATGATCTTGGATCACAAGATCCCACCGTATATCAAAGAGTTATGGTGTTGGATCCCAAGATCCCTCTGACCTTGGGGTTCAAATCGACAGTATTCAAATCCATAGTACCCTGAAACTGACAACACTGTGGACAGGGTGGTAAAGAAGGCATTTGGCATGTTTGATTTTGTAGGTCAGTACACAGAATACAAAATCTAACACCATCATATAGAATACAGAATACGATATCTAGCACCATCACCGACTTCATCAACTCCGGCTCCCTGCCCCCCCCCCCGAGCCTCGAACCTCATCATTCCCCAGCCCCGCACGGTCCGATTTTACCTTCTCCCCAAACTCCACAAACCTGACTGTCCCGTAGACCCATTGTCTCTGCCTGTTCGTGCCCCACCTAACTCATTTCCACATACCTTGACTCCATCCTATTCCCCTTGGTTAAATCCCTCCCCACCTATGTTCAAGACACCTTAGACACTCTCTGTCGTCTCCGCGCATTCCATTCTCCAGGCCCCCATCCTCTCATCTTCACCATGGACGTCCATTCACTCTACACCTCCATCCCCCACCAGGATGGTCTCAAAGCCCTCCGGTTCTTCCTCGACCGTAGGAGCAACCTATACCCGTCCACTGACACTCTCCTCCGCCTAGGGGAGTTGGTCCTCACCCTCAATAACTTCTCATTTGACTCTTCCCATTTCCTCCAAATACAAGGCGTAGCTAAGAGCACGCGCATGGGCCCCAGCTACGCCTGCCTCTTTGTCGGGTACGTCGAACAATCCTTGTTCAAGGCGTACCAGGGCCCCATCCCCGAACTCTACCTCCGCTACATCGACGATTGCATTGGTGCTACCTCCTGCACCCATACACAACTGTCTCCTGAAGAAGGGTCTCGACCCGAAACGTCGCCTATCTCCTTCGCTCCTTAGATGCTGCTGCACCCGCTGAGTTTCTCCAGCCTTTTGTGTACCCCCACACATAACTGACTTAATCCGTTTCACCACCAACTTCCATCCGGCACACAAATACACCTGTACCATTTCCGACACTTCCCTACCATTCCTTGACCTCACTATCTCCATCGCGGGTGATAGAATCCTGACCGACATCCACTATAAACCCACTGACTCCCACGGCTATCTGGACTACTCTTCCTCCCACTCTGCTTCCTGTAAGGACTCCATCCCCTATTCCAAATTCCTCCATCTATGCCGCATCTGCTCCCAGGATGAGGTGTTCCACACCAGGGCATCACAAATGTCCTAATTCTTCAGGGAACGTGGATTCCCCTCCCCCTCTATAGATGAGGCTAGCACCAGGGTCTCCTCCATACCCCGTAACACTGCCCTCTCTCCCCATCCCCCCACTCGCAACAAGGGCACAGTCCCCCTGGTTCTCACCTTTCACCCCACCAGCCGGCATATACAACACATAGTCCTCCACCAGTTTCGCCACCTCCAACGTGACCCCACCACTCGCCACATCTTCCCATCTCCCTCCCCTGTCTGCCTTCCGCAAAGACCGCTCCCTCCGCAACTCCCTTGTCAATTCTTCCCTTCCCTCCCGCTCCACCCGTTCCCCGGGCACTTTCCCTTGCTACCGCAAGAGATGCTACACTTGTCGCTTTACCTCCCCCCTCCACTCCATTCAAAGACTCAAGCTGTCGTTCCAGGTCCTACAGAGGTTCACCTGCACCTCCTCCAACCTCATCTATGGCATCCGCTGCTCCTTATGTCAGCTGATCTATATCGGTGAGACCAAGCGGAGGCTTGGCGATCGTTTCGCCGAACACCTCCGCTCGGTCTGCGTTAACCAACCCGACCTCCCGGTGGCTCAGCACTTCAACTCCCCCTCCCATTCCGTATCCGACCTCTCTGTCCTGGGCCTCCTCCACGGCCAGAGTGAGCAACACCGCAAATTTGAGGAACAGCACCTCATATTCCGCTTGGGGAGTCTGCACCCTCTTGGCATGAACATCGAATTCTCTCAATTCTGTTAACCCTTGCTGTCTCCACCCCTTCCTACCTCTCCCTCAACCCTTGGGCTCCTCCTCCTCCTTTTCCTTTCTTCCCCCCGCCTCCCCCCACCCCCCCCCCCCCCCGCCCCCCCCAACCCCCCATCAGTCTGAAGAAGGGTTTCGGCCCAAAACGTTGCCTATCTCCTTCGCTCCATAGATGCTGCTACACCCGCTGAGTTTCTCCAACATTTTGTGTACCCACAGAATATAAAAGTTATGTCACAACCTTTGTGAAACATTTGTTCGGCCATACTTGAGGTATTGAGCAGAGTCTTGGTTGTAATACTATAGAAAACACGCGCTTGCATTGGAAAAAGTGCAGAGGAGATTCACCAGGATATTGCCTGGATTGGAGGACTTTTTATGGGGAAAATTGGATTGGCTTGAAGGCCAAATGGTCAATCTGAGAGAAGTATATAAAATTATAAGAAGCATAAGTAGGTTAATTGGTTTATATAAATTGTCCCAAGTGTGTAGGATAGAACTAGCGTAAGGGTGATTGTTGGTCGGTGTTGACTCGGTGGGATGAAGGGCCTGTTTCGCCGAACACCTCCGCTCGGTCCTCCCTGGGGGGAGGGGGGGGAAGAAAGCTGGAAAAGCCGGATACAAGGATATGAACCTAGTGCAGCAAACAGAGATTAGTGTAGCTGGGCAAGGTTGTTGCCATGAATGTGGGTGGTTGGGGGGTCGGGGGGGGGGGGGGGGGGAAATCCTAATGGGACTGTCCCACTTAGGCGATATTTCAGCGGACTACCGGTGACTGTCAAGTCGCCGACAGTAGCCTGAAAAACCGGGAACTGGAACGGTGACTGTCAGAGTGATACAATGTCAAGGTGATACAGACACACAGCGATGAACAGGAGGGTTGGCGCTGTAATTAAGACGGCTAGCACAGGATACGGTAAGTCCTTTAAAAGAGGGGGGGAGAGGGGGGAGAGGGGGGAGAAGGGGTGGAGACAACTTTTAAGAAGCCAGACAATTTTTAATAAGCCAAAGATACACAGCTGTGAAGTTCGGCGGACATTTAACAATATCGGTCGGTTATCCTTGGTTCTGAAAACTCCTGCTTACGTTTTTTTTCCCCAATGAGCCAATGAAAATGACCAGTCAGCAAAGGCGATTAACTAAAACTAAAACTACCTACGACTACTTCGACTATCTACAAATACATGGCGACTCCACTACAACTGCACCTACGACTTCAGGATTATCGATTATCTCCATGGTCTCCACAACATGTTGAAAAATTTGCGGCGACCATACTGAGGCCGTGACCATACTGAGGCCCAGAATGCGGGAACTCCTCGCAATCATGAAGGAGACTCACCAGAGACCGCCAGCGAACACGTGGCGCCCATGTGGTGAGCGCAGAGTCTCCTGCACTCGCCTAAAAAGTCGCCTAAGTGGGACAGGCCCATAAGAACCCGTTTCTGTGCTGTACAGATCTAAGATTCCTTTAGCAGATGAGATTAATTTACCTTGGTACTATGTTCGGGACAGACATTGTGGCACAAAGTGCCTGTACCTGTGCTGGACTGTTCTCAGGCACTCGTCACCACATTCACAAAAGGACAATTAGGGATGAGCAAGCGATGCTGCCCTGGTCAGTCATGTCTCGTCCCTGTAAACAAACATTAAAACTGCACAGCTGTGCAAATATTGGCTGTAATGCTTGCCCGTCCCACCTGGTACACTAGAAGTAAGGTACTCGGGACACCTGGAAGTTGATACACACAAACAGCAATTTCTCCAGGAATGGAGAGAGACAGCCGATGCATTTGTCATTGACAAGTCACAGGTGCACTCTATTTGTGTGGCTAACAGACAGCCAAATCTGTAATCCTTGCCGTTCTGACAGAGAGTGAGGTCTGGCTCTCTGCACAGAGAAGCATCCTGACGAATGTTTGCTAGTTTTATTTCAGATTTCCATGAGTGTTTTGCTTTGGCTCCATCACTCAGTGCTGGTGTCAGGAGCCTGGCTGGAAATCGCATACAAGGCATATTGTGCAAACACAGCGGTTACCCACAGCACTGAGCCTGTTCCAGGCAGGGTGTTCAATCATAGCCACAGCCGACAGAGCCTTGAAGCTCACACGTAGTGGCTTGTATGCCGCATGCAGAATAAATGCACGCATATCGCGATAGTTTGCTGCTTCTTCCACTGTGACTCTCCTGTACCATGTCTAGGGTAAGCCAAAGAATTGGAAGCCAAGGTTTGAATACAGAGTCTTTTTAATGAATGCAGTCTTTTACCCAGAGTAGGGGAATCAAGAATCAGAGGACATCGGTTTAAGGCAAGGTGAAAAATGTAATAGGAACCAGAGGTGGGTGCATGGAACGAGCTGCCAGAGGAGATCATAGAGTCATACAGCATGGAAACAGGCCTTTCAGCCCAACATACCCGTGCGGACCAAGATGCCCTGTCTAAATCTATATAATTATAAGTGTCATCTTGACCTCTTCCAGTCTGCGCTGTATATTGATTTTAGAAAAAACGCTACGATATATCGCTATGATTTTTGGCCATCTTACTCACAGTCCTCCTCCGCTGAGCAGGCCCCAAGGATGTTTCCCATCGATGAAAAATATAAAAGTTATGAGTGTTTAAAAAACCTTGAGATCCTCTCGCCTGTCAATCACTGCGATTAAGGTAACGCCCCTTCCGGGGGGGTGGGGGTGGGGGGGGGGGGGGTGGCAGGGCTATAAAACCCCGGATGCCTGGACGTGACTCAGTCACTCTGCAAGATCGCGATGGAGAGGCCATGACTCTCATTTTAAGCTGTGAATCAACTGAACTGTGAGTCTGCAATGTACTTGCAATAAATGTTTTTTTAGCCCTTAATGACAATGCCATGAGTATATTGACCTGCTGCCCTGCCTGTGCTTAAAACTGCAATGCTTTATTAGGTCCGACTGTGTTTGAAGGAATAAATGCTTTACTAGGTCCGACTGTGTTTGGTTCAAAAGTCCCACTCATTTTGTGACTTTTGTGATTTCTGCTGAGTGCAGAGGTCGCGCTGATTGCGTAATTTCCGGTAAGTACAGAGATCACACTGATTGCGGAAGTGCTGCTGACTGCGGAAGCCCCAAAGTGGAGAGGCCACGATCAGCCGTGTTCAAGAAGGTTTATTGCCATATATATGGTGTGTGAGTCAGTGAGTGTGTGTAGGTGTGTGTGTGTTTGTGAGTGTGTGTTTGTGTGAGCGTGAGGGTGTGTGAGTGGTCTCAGTGACTGAACTGCCAGCCCAAGAATCCATTCAGCACACAATATCCATACTAGCCCTCTGGAAACCAGTCCCTTCGGCCCACACCATGCTAGCGCTCCAGAAAGGCCCCCCTCCCACTCACCCCCCCCATTGGCCATCAATACTGGAATTAGTGGAGAGGTGGAATATTGCGTTGGGGGACCAGCCCTCCCGTGTGAACCTGGGACCCAACGGGTCCCACTTAGTCTAGTAACTTTTAAATGGTAGCCGAGACAGGTACTATAACAATATTTAAAAGAATTTAGATAACTACATGGATAGTAGAGGTTCAGAGATATTAATCAAATGTGTGTAGATGGGACTAGCATAGATGGGGCATTGGCAAGTTGGGCCGAAGGGCCTGTTATCTTGCTGTATGACTTTGTAATTATGAATTAATGACCAGTGAGTAGCTGATGTGCCAAGTGTTTAAACACATGTGTGGAATGGAGAGAACAATTTGCTGCAGTCATTCCATATGCATGAGATTACATGATTAACGTTCTCCGATTACGTTCAGTTTAATCACTCAGGCATCACGCAATAACATTTGCAGAATCTACCTTACAAACTAATGGCTGACGTGACTTGGCCCAATCTGCAAGGGCTGTGCTATAAATATAATCTGCACAGTAATTGAGTGTTATAATCCAGCCGTTTGCTGTCTAGATTTATTCACACTGATTATGATGAGGCTCAACAGATGCGTTGATTAATCTCCCGAACAACTGCGTGAAGGCTCTGCTTTTGCACATTGCAAGCACTTGAAACAAACATCACTCAATTTCCTGTCGAAGTCTCAGCAACGCTACTGATGGAGGGAATACCATCTTTAGCTAGTTGGTTTTATCAGTCATCTCAATCATACAAGCTAAATAACATAGTGCTGGGAAGCAATTATCCCTCAGTGAGTATACATGAAACATATGTCACCAAGCAGCCCTCACTTTAAATTAATTTACTCACTTTATGCGATCTGGACATCACTGGCAAAGCCTGAAATCAATGCAAATCTTTAATGTCCTTGAGAAGGAGAAGATGAGCTTGATTGTGCAACTGCTGAAATCCTTCTGATGCAGGGGAAAGAAAAGGGAGAGAGAGAGAGAGAAAGAGAGGGAGACAGAGAGAGAGAGAGAGAGAGAGAGAGAGAGAGAGAGAGAGAGAGAGAGACGGAAAGGGAGCCCAAAGGGGGGTCAAAGAGGGAGGGGGGGGTCAGAGAGGGAGGGTCACGAGAGGGAGGGGGGGTCCGAGAGGGAGAGAGGCGGGTCCAAGAGAAAAGGGGGGGGGGCATTCAGGGAGGAATGGGGGGGAGGTGGTACGAGAGGGAGAAGGGGAGAGGGAAACACAAGTAGGTAAAGAAGGCATATGGTATGCTTGCCTTCACTGGTCAGGACATTTGAGTATATAAGTGAGGAAGACATAATGCTGCTCTATAGGACGTTGGTTAGGCCACTTTTGAAATATTTGATGCAGTTCTGGTCGCCCCTTATGGCAAGGATGTGGACGCTTTGGAGAAGTCGCAGAGGAGGTTTACAAGAACAATGCCTGGATTAGAGGGTATTAGCTACAGGGAGAGGATAGACAGTTTTGGATCATTTTCTCTGGAACGCAGGAGGTTGTGGGAAACCCGACAGAAAATATAGATTTTACTTCGGAGTCACATGAGTGATTATGTGAAGAAGCCCGCCAGCCCGCATGCGCGTCATCAATACGTCTGACGCATTGCGCAAGACTGGCTGGGCGGCGCGTCGCTCCTCCAGTGGCAAGTTTCAACCCCTGCAGGTAAGTTTAAAACTTATTTTCAGGTTGTATATTTGGTTGCAGGAATCTCTTTTACAGAGTTTCCTGCTGGATATGGAAATCCGGGGCGAAATCCAGACGGGCCGCGGGGAAACCGGCTACGGAGGACTGCGGGAGTGCGGGTAGCTGGCTGGATTTCGTGCGGTCAGCGACTTCAGACTTTGGCAACCAAAATGGGGCAAAGCCAAATGGAGTCTGAAGAGGCCTGCAGACTTGGATGAGTCAAGCCAGGAGGGTTCCCCTCCGACAAACATGGGTAATGTCCTCGGGCGTTTATCCAAGATGGAGCATGGATAGCGTCCACAGGCGTTCATCCCACAGAGGATGCTCCATCATGATATGCTCCGGGAAACGGAGTTATATCAGCGCCGGTCTCCTCGGGGGCCCGCGGCAGCGCCTGGTTCAGGGCTGCATAATGTCTCCCTCTCTGAGGAGGGGAGCGTACGGGGTCAGTTCTGGACTGACTCCGAATATGGAGGTATGGCCGGGAGCATACCAGTATGCACGAGGTGCATGAAGCACAAGAATTGCCTGCCATGGTGTTTAAGTTTGTGATATCCTCACAAATAGGGGAGCCACTACTAGAGGAACTTGCTGCAAGCATTAATTACCTCACTTCACACCAGCTGCAGGAACAGGTAATGGTGGAAATATCTACTAAGTACCACACACCTGGGAATTGTGCTTCACTGAATGTGCCGGCTGTGAACAGCTCTATCTGGGGATATATTGGAGGGGGCATCAAAGCCCAGGAGATGAAGCTCCAGAGAATCCTCAAATTGCTGGCTTCAGGCATTATGGTATTTGCCAGGTCGGTGGATGGGGGTCCCTTGTCTGATGCAGGATGCCCTCGCATTAATGTGCAATGCACATTTTGAAATTAACTGTTTTCGCAAGAATGCCATCCGACCTGCCCTGAACCCCAAATTTGCGGGATTGTGCAGGGCCAGCAGTGTTCAGCCGCCGAATCTTCTCTTCGGAGAAGATCTGCCAAAACAGGTTAAGGACCTGGACGAAAAAGCGAAAGCTGTCGGGCTAATAAAGGCTCCATTGACAAGCAGAGCTTCACCATTCCGGCGGAAGCACCCCTACGCTTCTATCAGCAGTAAGCGGTTTTCTGAAGCTGGTGTCAGCTCTAAGGCCGAATATTCTGGGCAGAAGTCTTTTTTAGGCCAAGGTCCAGGCCGGCCCTCGTGGAAACTGCGCAATCCGTGCACTCCTGCAACCCTACCCACCAAACCTCGGGGCGGAAATAGAAACCATAAAACCACCAGTAACCATGGAGGTAGGTGGGTCAGGTTCTTTCCGGAACATGGGGTGTGTGGACCAGTTACAAGTTGGTGGGAGATTACACTTGTTTTGAATTAATGGCGTTGGATAATGTCAGATCTGTTTATACTGCCCAGTATACAAGGGTTCCAAATCGAATTCCCAATTCATTTCCACCCACACAGCATACACCAAGCCGAACATTTGTTCATTCACAACAGGAAGGTTTGGATGGACAAGCTGAAATTCAAACGTTATATACAAAAGGAGTAATTGAGAAGTTGAGTCATGAATCTCACCAATTCGTTTCTAATATATTTACAAGACAAAAGAAAGATGGGGGATGCCGGATCATCCTTGATTTGACTCAACTTAACTCTTTTGTGCAGTATAGACATTTTAAAATGGAAAACATTGTTACTGCCAAACAACTGCTTTCCAAAGGATGCTTTATGGCATGCATCGATCTCAAAGATGCATACTATTCGGTACCCATTGACAGGGATCACCGGAGATATTTGAAGTTTAGCTGGATGGGGCAACTGTGGCCGTGTAAAGCATTGCCTAATGGGTTAACTTCAGCCCCCGGATTATTTACCAAATTATTGAAACCGGTGCTTGCGCTTCTTAGAGCTCAAAATCATATTGTTATGGCATACTTGGATTGTATCCTAATCATAAAAAAAAACTCTGAAATTAGCTAAATTATCTGTTTTCAGCCACTAAACTCCTGTTTGAGAGATTCGGGTTTCTCATCCATCCAGTTAAATTCAAGTTGGTACCATTTAGAGTTATTAATTATTTGGGATTTACCATTAACTCTATTCACATGTCTGTGACTCTGCCCTGGGGCAAGAGATTAGAATTAATAGAAGCCTGTAACAACCTTGTTGTTATGGAGAAACCATCTATTCAACAAGTAGCCAGTGTAATTGGCAAATTAGTGGCTGCTTTTCCAGCTGCACAGTTTGGGCCTTTGCATTATCAGAATTTACAACGTGCAAAGTAGCAAGCACTCAAATACCATGTAGGTCATTTTAACAGACCTATGAGGCTACCAGCCGAAGCTATTTCTGAATTACAATGGTGGACAACCAATATTCGGCATTACTCCAGTAACATTTTGGTTGGCAAACCTTCAGTTATATTACAAACTGATGCTAGTGCTCAAGGATGGGGAGCTACTAATACCATCTCTAGTTGAGGTGGCGGATGGAATGTGCACAATTCATCAATTCTTCAGTTACATGGTATCAACTACTTAGAGATGCTGGGAGCATTCTATGGGCTGAAGGGCTTATTGTGGGAATATGCATCATCTGCATGTTCAACTACAGATTGACAACACTACAGCGGTGGCATATATTAATCACATGAGTGGAATCAAGTCAGTATCCTGTGATAATTTGGCTAACCTTATTTGGCACTGGTGTATTGCAAGAAGCGTTTTGATTTCAGCTACCTACTTGCCAGGTAGGCTTAATATGGTGGCGGACACCAGGTCACGAAAATTTAATGAAAACACAGAATGAATGTTGGATCATAAAGTGTTTAACGACATTGTTGCTCGGTATGGAACACCGGACAGCATGGGAGCCAGACCCAGCGGCAGTGGCCATGGATGCATTCTCGCTACACTGGGGAGGAATGTTCTTCTATGCATTCCCTCCATTTTGCCTCATCAGTCGGTGCTTGCAATAAATCCAGCAAGACTCCGCGTCAGGCATTTTGGTAGTGCCTGACTGACCTACGTAGCCATGGTTCCCACTGATACTGCAGGGCTCGAAATTTGCAGTTGCCCGGGTTCCAATGGCAACTTACAGTCCCGCCGGGCAAACCAAAAGCCATGCCATTTTGCCCATCTTGGCAAGCAACCGGGTCACCCGCCCGCCATCCGTGTCCGGGTCTCGGCTCTTGGTTCGGCGCTCGCCGCTAGCTCTCGGCTCTAGCTTTCGGCGCAAGGCTCGCGGCTCTCTGCTCGGCGCCAGTCTCTCCGCTCGGCGCTCGGCTCTTGTGTCTCTGCTCGGCTCACGGGTCTTGGATCTCCGCTCGGCACGGCCAGCCGCCGAGCACATCATCGGCCGTGGTTGTGTGCATGTGCGGCCCTTGACTCTTGACTTGGACTTAAGCAAAAAAGGGTTCTTGGGAAAAATAAAGCTACCTTAAATTTAGTTGCGTCTGTTTGGTACCTATGGTAGGATGAAGACCATTCCATGCTTTAATTGTGCGGGGGAACTCCATGGAGCAGCCAGCATCTCTGGATAGAAAACATTGGGTGATGTTTCGGGTAGAAAACCTTCTTTACATTGCCTCTGGTTTTAGGTTAATTTAAAGATACAGCGTGGAAACAGGCCCTTCGGCCCACCGAGTCCATGCCGACCACCGATCACCCGTACTCTAGTTCTATCCCACATATCAGCGACGTAAGTCAAGAGTGTTTTATTCTCTCACGTCCCAGTTAGAACAATGAAATCTTTACTTGCAGCAGCACAACAGACTATGTAAACATAGTACTCTGTAAACAATGTTATAAACGAGAAAACAAAACTCTATACAGACAGCACCCATATTCAGGATCAATTCCGGGTCTATGGCAATTTTAGGCAGCAAATTTATGGGCAATGTACTGCCCCAATAGCCTTGAACTGAATTAAAACATACAGTAGCTGTAAAGGGGGACATAGCGTCACTTAGAGATTTAAGACTGAAAATGGACAGTTTCTTTTTTTTAGTAACCAAAGTTATCAATGTATAATTTTTTGTGTGTTGGAAAATAAAATATAGTGGCACAGCTGGTGGACTTGCTTCCTCACATGCCAGAGATCTGTGTTCGATCCTGTCCTCGGACACTGTATGTGTTGAATTTGCACATTCTCCCTGCAAGCATGTGGGTTTTCTCCCACATCCCAAAGACACATTGGCTTTGTAGGTTAACTTGTCTCTGTAAAATTGCCCCTAATGTGCAGGGGGTGGGTGAGGAAAGTGGGATAACAAAACTTGTGTGAATGGGTAGACAGAAATGCTGGAGAAACTCAGCAGGTGAGGCAGCATCTATGGAGCGAAGGAAATAGGCGACGGGTCAAGACCCTTCTTCAGACTGATGTCGGGAGGGGTGGGGGGCGGGAAAATGAAGGAATAGGCGGAGACAGTAAGCTGTGGGAGAGCTGGGAATGGGAGGGGATGGAGGCAGAACGCAAGGACTACCTGAAATTGGAGAAACCAATGTTCATACCGCTGGGGTGTAAACTAGCCAAGCAAAATATGAGGCGCTGTTCCTCCAATTTGCGGCGGGCCTCACTCTGGCCATGGAGGAGGTCCAGGACAGAAAGGTCAGATTCGGAATGGAGGGGGAGTAGAAGTGCTGAGCCATTGGGAGATCAGGTTATTTATTGCGAACTGAGTGGCGGTGTTGTGCGAAGCGATTGCCTAACCTGAGGTTGGTCTCACCGAGATTGATCATACGCTGAATAACCATATTTTTGTTTGGAAGTGGAAAGAGATAATAGAAATTGTATTCATTGCAACGTGTAAAAAGGGATGAGATAGTGTATTGTAATTATGCTGTATGTCATTGTGGTATATATCATGTCTTGATTGGTGAATATGTTTAGTTTGTGACTTTATTTGAAGCAGAAATAATATGTGAATGCTTCATTGACCATAATTCCGACTGGTAACTATGCACTTCGTCCGAGCACATTATCGCACGCGTCATGCCAGCCGTCTTAAAAGACCACCTAAACCGTCATTTGGCAACCTAAAAAGCTGCTGAGGTTTCCCGGCTGGCAACAGGGAAAAAAAGTTAAGCGAGAGCCCTGTACTGGGAATGATATCAGAGCCTTTTATGGCCATTCCCAAACGCAGTAATCTGCTGGTTCATCCTGTGACTGGGGAGGGCCATCCGCTGCATGATCAAATCAATTTGTTGATTTGCAGACTCTTAGAAGATCGTTCCTGGGGCTCGGACTGTCAGATCGAACTTTGGACTGCGGCTTGGAGAGATAGCACCAAGAAGCAGTACATTTCCTATGTTAGGTACCCCCCCCCCCCCTCTGGTGAATGCTATGTGCTAAACTCTTTTGTTTCTCTACTGAGTGCAGGCCCCGTGGCTGGGAGTCAGGAATCAAGGGGTTAAGGGCTCCTATACCCGATTGGCCAAGCTGCGTCAGGTGACGGGTGACTCATCGGAAGCTTAAATACCAGAATCTCCCAGAATTCTCTCTCTCTTCGTCGACCCTGGCTCGTGAGCAGGTTGCTGGTCTGAGCTGCAGGAGGCTGGCCACATGGCATAGAACTTTGTGTATTATTACCTACATTTGTTAATTAATATTGAATTGGGACAGATAAGGGCTGACCTGAGGGTTTTTGTGTATTTTGTTTCAGGGTTATTTCCATTTAGGCAGGTTAGAAACTCTAGTTCGACGGCCCATTGCAAGGCTGGCTGGAGCACTGTTATCTTTGTTTATTAGTTTATTCTTGTCCTTGTCTGGGTTGTTTGGATCAGGTTTGGATTTTAACAAAATAAAAGACTATTTTCTTGAACTTGAGTCTGGTTTTTGACTATGTTTCGCGGCTCTGAAGTACCTGCATTCGAGAGTCGTAACATCCTATATCAAGAGATGGGAAGCGTTTTGTTCGCAGTCCAACATAACGTATGACACGGCACGTATAACTGATGTCTTGGAATTTCTCTCCAAACTATTATTTGACGGGAGATTGAGTTATAGTGCCAGAAGTGCCTTGTCGTCATACTTGTTGCTGGGATTGGGACGCCACTCTGTCGGGTCTCACCTGCTGATATCCAGGTTTATGAAGGGTATCTTCAACACAAATCCCCCCAGGCCAAGGTACTCGTAGATGTCAACTTTGTGCTGACTCTGCTTCGCAGCTGGGCTCCAACTACATCCCTGTCCTTGGTCAAACTTACTTATAAAGTGGTTATGCTCATGGTGTTGGTTTCGGTGCACGGGTCCTGTCATTGCATAAGCTGCAACTGGACAGAATGGTTACAACTGCCAATAAAATAATATTTTATGTTCTTGACTTAGTCAAGCAGAGCAGACCAGGGGCGTCAGGTCTCAAACTAGAGTTTGTGGCATATCCTATGGACCTTCAGTTGTGTGTGGTCACACATCTACAACAGTATTTCAAGGCCACAAAGAGTCTTAGAGGCACTGAACTAGCAATGTTTGTTAGTTATAACAAAACTCACAAGAGGGTATCAGTGCAGAGCATCTCCAGGTGGTTAAGACTTGTTTTGGCTTGTGCAGGAGTGGACACTGATGTTTTTGAATCTCACTGCACCAGGGCTGCAACAAAATCAGCAGCGAGGGTTTTGGAGGTTCCACTGGACCACATCCTAGCGGCTGCAGGATGGTCATGAGAGAACATTCCAAATTTTTTATAACATACCTATTGCCAGGCCGGGGTTGTTTGTCAACTCAAGTTCTGTTTTATAGTTTACCCACGGATATGAGGGGTCACTATTATTTTCATATATATCATTTGTTTATTAAAAAGCATCAGCATGTTATAAATCTATGTCATGTCTGAATGCATTGTGATTTTTCACTCATCTTTGGTCAACTGATGCAGTGTGTTGCATGGACTCGTGTTCACGGCATGAAATCACAGAGCGTTGAAATCTCCACATAGTCACTCACATGACTCCGAAGTAAAATAGGAAGATGAAATGAGAATTTACCAGTTTGAAGTTTGATCTTTATTTTATGAGGCGTTACGATGAGGGATTACGTGGCCTCAGCTCCCAACCCTCTTCTCATAAAGGTCATCTGGTAGTTCTAGTTTCTCGAATCTTCCTATATTCAGTTCAACAACTGTTATCTGTGATTTCACACCGCTGCTTTGAAGGTTGACGCACATGCGGGCTGGCGGGCTTCTTCACATAATCCCTCATCATAACTCCTCATAAAATAAAGATCAAACTTCAAACTGGTAAGTTCTCATTTGATCTTCCTATTTAGAGGCAATAGATAGGGTAGATGGTCAGCGACTATTCCCATTATAGAAATATAAAATCCTAGATGGCATAGCTTAAAGGTATGAAGGGAAAAGTTGAAGGGAGATATGTGGGCATGTTATCTTACACATAGGATGGTGGGTCCTCGAACGCGTTGCCAGGTGTGGTGTTGGAGGCAGATCTGATTTTTGGATAAGTACACGGATATGCACAGAATGGAGAGATGGATTATGTGCAAGTAGATAAGGGTTGGTCTTGACATCATGTTTGGTCATAGGAATAAGGCCATCCGCCCATCAAGTCTACGTCATTCAATCATGGGGGATATATCTTTCCCTCCTAAACCCATTCTCATGCCTTCACCCCATAACCTCTGTCACTCATACTAGTCAAGAATCTATCTATCTCTGCCTTAAAAATATCAATTGATTTGCCCTCCACAGCTTTCTGTAGCAAAGAATTCCACAGATTCTGACTATATAACCATATAACATATTAGAATTACAGCACGGAAACAGGCCCTCTCGGCCCTTCCAGTCCGTGCCGACCATTTGTTTTCCCCTAGTCCCATCTACCTGCACTCAGACCATACCCCTCCATTCCCTTCACGTCCATATATCTATCCACTTTACTTTTAAATGTTAAAATCGATCCTGCCTCCACCACTTCTGCTGGAAGCTCATTCCACAAAGCCACCACCCTCTGAGTAAAGAAGTTCCCCCTCACGTTACCCCTAAACTTCTGTCCCTTAATTCTCATGTCATGCCCTCTTGTTTGAATCTTCCCTATCCTCAATGGGAAAAGCTTATCTAAAGAAATTCCTCCTCATCTCCTTCCTAAAAAAAGTCTAATTATGAGGCTGACCTCTAAACCTAGACTCTCCCAAGAGTGGAAATATCCTCCCCACATCCACTCTATCCAAGCCTTTCACTATTCGGTACTTTTCAATGAGGTCCCCTCATTCTTCTAAACTCAAGCGAGTACAGGCCCAGTGCTATCAAATGGTTTTTCTTTAGCAGGTATGGCCGTGTAGAACAAGGCAGAGGTAATGTGCAGGGAGGAACTGCAGATTCACCACCCTCTGACTGAAGAAATTCCTTCTCATCTCCTATCCAATTAAGAAATTCCTTCTCATCTCCTTTACTTCTGAGATTATGACCTCGAGTCCTAGACTCACACTAGTGGAAATATCCTCTCCACATCCACTCTATCCAAGCCTTGGCATGGACAATATAGACCAAGGGCCTGTTCTTGTGCTGTTCTGTTCTATGTTCTAGATAATTCAAGAAATAATCAAGGTGGTTTTTAAATGTACTTGAACCGTTTACTTTCTAAATTTTTTTTTTAATAGTATAACCATATAACCATATAACAATTACAGCACGGAGACAGGCCCTCTCGGCCCTTCCAGTCCGTGCCGACCATTTGTTTTCCCCTATTCCCATCTACCTGCACTCAAATCTACCTGCACATACCCCTCCATTCCCTTCACGTCCATATACCTATCCACTTTACTTTTAAATGTTAAAATCGATCCTGCCTCCACCACCTCTGCTGGAAGCTCATTCCACACAGCCACCACCCTCTGAGTAAAGAAGTTCCCCCTCACGTTACCCCTAAACTTCTGTCCCTTAATTCTCATCTCATAGTATTCCACTTGTTTTTATAATGCAAATTTGATCATTAT
Source organism: Okamejei kenojei (assembly GCA_035221665.1). Taxonomy (NCBI): domain Eukaryota; kingdom Metazoa; phylum Chordata; class Chondrichthyes; order Rajiformes; family Rajidae; genus Okamejei; species Okamejei kenojei. Next base: position 2,908,388 of record CM069169.1, on the reverse strand, counting down.
TTACTCATGTTTTTATAAAGATTAATCAAGTTAAATCATCCAGCAAAAAATGACACAAGATACAAGAGCAACTCAGCCGGTCAGGCAGCAGTTCTGGAAAACATACATAGGTGACGTTTGGAAACCCTTCTTCAAATCTTCCAGTGCCTTGATAGATATTATTCAAGATGATGATGTTGTTCCTTTATATTCCGATGATCCAGTGTCAGTGATGAAGCCACCTACTCAATCCTCACACTGCCTTGGGAAAACAGTCAACATAATCACTATCTCACCTCCCCTCTTCCATTGGGCAGAAGACACAAAAGCATGAATGCATGTAGCACTAGATTCAGGAACAGCTTCTTTCCTGCTGTTATTAGACTCTTTCATAGTTTTAAATATATTTTATTTGTTCTTATATTGTCCAATCTACTTTGTTGTGAGCCTTGCACTTTTTTAAAAGTCTGCACTTTTTCTCTGGCTGTAATATATTGTGCACTGTGCATGGTCCATTGTTATCATCTAATACTATGATTGTACTCATGTACCACATGATTTACCTGGGTAACATTCAAAACCCTTTTTTTCCTCACTGTCTTTCAGCATGTGACAATAATAAATCAATGCCAACATCAATTGAGCAACAGCAAACAACTTTACAATAGAATCTCAAGAACAATGCCAGTATTGGTGTCACATCAGGCAAGGCAGCATTTTGGAAGGACAGAAAATTACAGGGCACGTAAAAGTCAAATGAAGAATAAAGTGCTGGAGGAACTCAGCAGGTCAGGCAGCATCTGTGGAGGTAATGGATAGATGACATTTTGGGTCAAGATCCTTCTTCAATCTTGTTGAGTAGGGGGGAGAAAGCTGCAAAACGGGGTGGAAGATTGCAACCTTCAAGTGGTCCGCCCTGTTTCGACTAATGCAATCAACTTGACGTGCACAAACGGAAGATCAAATAGAACAAGTTGTCCAACAACTTTAGGCTGTGCACGCCACACAAAAGAAGAAGCTGCAAAACAGAGGAGTGAGGTGGGGGCAGGATAATAGCTGGCAAGTGATAGGTGGATACAGTAATTGGCAGATGAGTAGTATAAATGACAATGGCCAGAGATGAAAGAACACAAAGGGTGGAAAGATAAGGAAAAACATAGGAGTGAGGTCAGAGGAAAATAAAACTGGCGGAAGGGATATGGGTGGGAACGGATACATAGATAATAGGTGCAGGAGTATACCATTTGGTCCTTCGAGCCAGCACCACCATTCAATGTGATCATGGCTGATCATCCACAATCAGTTCCCCGTTCCTGCTTTCTCCCCATACCCCTTGATTCCGCTAGCCCAAAGAGCTCTATCTAACACTCTTTTGAATGCATCCAGTGAATCGGCCTCCACTGCCTTCTGGGCAGAGAATTCCACAAATTCACAGCTCTCTGTGTGAAAAAGTTTTCCCTCGTCTCAGTTCTAAATGGGTACCCCTTATTCTTAAACGGTGGCCCCTGGTTCTGGACTCCCCCAACATCGGGAACATTTTTCGTGCATCTAGCGCGTCCAATCTCGTAATAATTTTATATGTTTCTATAAGAAGTACTGGCTGTACATTACATCAACTGGCATTCCCTTGTCCAATTTGCTTGTTACATCCTCAAAAAATTCCAGAAGATTTGTCAAGCATGATTTCCCCTTTGTAAATCAATGCTGACTTGGACCGATCCTGTTACTTCTATCCAAATGCACCACTATTACATCTTTGCTAATCCAAAATCTTCCCCACAACGGATGTCAGGCTAAATTGTCTATAATTCCCTGCTTTTTCATCTGCTATTTCCTTGTTCCCCATAATAAATTCACATGTTTCTGTCTTCAAGGGACCCACTTTTATCTTAACTAATTTTTTCCTATTCACATACCTAAAGAAGCTTTTACTATCCTCTTTCATATTCTTGGCTAGCTTACCTTCGCACTTCATCTTTTCTCCCCGTACTGCATTTTTAGTTACAATCTGTTGATCTTTAAAAGTCTCCCAATCCTCTGGCTTCCCGCTCATCTTTGCTATGTTATAGGTCTTCCCTTTTATTTTTATACTGGCCTTGACTTCTCTTGTCAGCCATGAATAAAAGGGAGAAATGAGTGCGAGCATGGGAGATTAGGTACAAAGAAGAGGAAAGGAACAGAGCGACTGGAGTGGTGGAAGGTGGTGGAAGAGTTGGGTGGGGAAAGGAAAGAGAGATAGAGGGATATTACTCGAAATTTGGGAATTCAATGTTCATACCATTGGTTGTAGATAACCCAGAGAGTCTCCGGATGTAGAAGGGATGTGAATCATTCATATCTCGTACTGAGGACGTTGAAATGTTTATCACAGTCAATAATATTCTCAGTCTGCTGGATAGCATTGGGATACGCCATGAGGGAACACAAGCAAGTCGTGCGGTTTGCAGAGACCTTGTCTTCACATTTCACGTGGTAGCTCTGTACAAAGCTAAAGATAGACACATAGTGCTGGAGTAACTCAACGAGTCAGGCAGCATCCCTGGAGAACATGGATGGGTGACGTTTCTGGTCGGGACCCTTCTTCAGACAAGCTAAAGCTATGCTAAAGATATCCTGTTTGAAGAGGTAGTTTAAAAGTTTGAGTATCTCAACTTACAACCATCCAAGCTCTTGGCCACCTGTTAACATGGCACACACGGACAAAAGCTGTGGAGACAGATTGGAAGTACACAAAAGGCTGGAGAAACTCAGCGGGTGCAGCAGCATCTAAGGAGCGAAGGAGATAGGCGACATTTCGGGTCGAGACCCTTCTTCAGACTGGTCCGGGATCAGGGAAATGAGAGATATAGATGGTGATGTGGAGAGATAAAGAACAATGAATGAAAGATATGCAAAAAAGTATCGATGATAAAGGGAACAAGCCATTTTAAGCTGTTTGTGGTGTGAAAATGAGAAGCTAGTGCGACTAGGGTGGGGGAGGGAGGTAGAGAGAGAGGGAATGCCATGGCCCGAGGGCTGAGGGAGAGGTGGGAAGTGGAGGAGACAGCAAGGGTTTAACAGAATTGAGAAAATTCAATGTTCAAGCCCAGAGGATGCAGACTCCTCCAAGCGGAATATGAGGTGCTGTTGCTCACTCTGGCCGTGGAGGAGGCCCAGGACCGAGAGGTCGGATACGGAATGGCAGGGGGAGTTGAAGCGCTGAGCCACCGGGAGGTCGGCTTGGTTATTGCGGACCGAGCGGAGGTGTTCGGCGAAACGATCCAAGCCTCCGCTTGGTCTCACCGATATAGATCATCTGGCATCTGGAGCAGCGGATGCAGTAGATGAGGTTGGAGGAGGTGCAGGTGAACCTCTGTCGGACCTGGAAGGACTGCTTGAGTCCCTGAAAGGACTGGAGGGGGGAGGTGAAGGGACAAGTGTAGCATTTCTTGCGGGTGCAAGGGAAAGTGCCCGGGTAGAGCGGGAGGGAAGGGATGAATTGACAAGGGCGTTGCGGAGGGAGCAGTATTTGCGGAAGGCAGACGGGGGGAGATGGGAAGATGTGGCGAGTGGAGGGGTCACGTTGGAGGTGGCGAAACTGGCGGAGGACTATGTGTTGTATTTGCAGGCTGATGGGGTGAAAGGTGAGGACCAGGGGGACTCTGCCCTGTTTGCGAGTGGGGGAATGGGGAGAGAGGGCAGTGTTGCCGGGTATGGAGGAGACCCTGGTGCGAGCCTCATCTATAGTGGGGGAGGGGAATCCCCGTTCTCTGAAGAATGAGGCCATTTGTGATGACCTGGTGTGGAACACCTCATCCTGGGAGCAGATGCAGCGTAGACGGAGGAATTGGGAATAGGGGATGGAGTCCTTACAGGAAGCAGGGTGGGAGGAAGAGTAGTCCAGGTAGCTGTGGGAGTCAGTTGGTTTGTAGTGGATGTCGGTCAGGAGTGTATCGCCTGCAATAGAGATGGTGAGGTCAAGGAATGATAGGGAAATGTCGGAAATGGTCCAAGTGTATTTGAGTGCCGGATGGAAGTTGGTGGTGAAATGGATGAAGTCAGTCAGTTGTGTGTGGGTGCAGGAGGTGACACCAAAGCAGTCGTCCATGTAACGGAGGTAGAGGTCGGGAATGGGGCCCTGGTAAGCCGAGAACAAGGATTGTTCGACGTACCCAACAAAGAGGCAAGCGTAGCTGGGGCCCATACGTGTGCCTTGTGTTTGGAGGAAATGGGAGGAGTCAAAAGAGAAGTTATTGCGTGTAAGGACCAACTCCGCTAGGCGGAGGAGGGCGTCAGTGGACGGGTATGGGTTGCTCCTCTGGTCGTGGAAGAACCGGAGGACATTGAGACCGTCCTAGTGGGGGATGAAGGTGTAGAGTGACTGGACGTCCATGGTAAAGATGAGAGGATGGGGGCCTGGAAAATGGAATGCGAGCCGACGGAGAGTGTCTGAGGTGTCTTGAATATAGGTGGGGAGGGATTTAACAAAGGGGGATAGTATGGCGTCAAGGTATGTGGAAATGTGTTCGGTGGGCAACGAACAGGCAGAGACAATGGGTCTGCCAGGGCAGTCGGGTTTGTGGATTTTGGGGAGAAGGTAAAATCGGGCCGTGCGGGGCTGGGAAACGATGAGGTCGGAGGCTCAGGGGGGTAGGGAGCCGGAGCTGATGAAGTCGGTTATGGTGCTCGAGATGGTGGCCTGGTGTTCGTCAGTGGGGTCATGGTTCAGGGGTAAGTAGGAGGAGGTGTCCGAGAGTTGGCGCGCAGCCTCCGCTTTGTAGAGATTGACGCGCCAGACCACAGCACCTCCCTTGTCGGCGGGTTTGATAACCCAGTCTGGGTTGTTACGGAGTGAGTCGATGGCAGTACGTTCGGGGGTGGAGAGATTGGAGTGAGACAGGGGAGTGGAGAAGTTGAGGCGGTTGATGTACCGTCGGCAGTTCTGGATAAATAGTTCTAGAGCCGGAAGGCTACGAGGGGGGGTCCACGAGGAGGGGGTTCGTTGGATACAGGAAAAGGGACCATCAGTGGGGGGCGAGGACTTCTTCCCGTGGAAGAACGCTGTGAGGCGGAGGCGACGGTAGAAGAGCTCCAAGTCGTGGTGGGCGCGGAACTCATTGAGGTGGGGACGGAGGGGGACAAAGGTAAGTCCTCTGCTGAGGACCGACCTTTCAGTGTCGGAGAGGGGGAGGTCCGGGGGTATGGTGAACACGCGGCAAGGATGGGGGTTGTGGCCGGAGGAAGGCAGGTGAGTGCACTGAGGACGGAGCGTTGTGTGGTGGGGGGGTGGAGGGTGGTCAGGGGGTGGGGGGGTATGGGGGCTGTGGTGTGGGTGGGGAAGAGCAGGGGTTACATGGTAGGGGGAGGATGGGGAAGACCCAGTGGAATAGCCACTAAGGTTACTGGGGCTGGGGAGACGGGCACTAGGACCCAGTGTCGTTAAAGACAGAGTGGTGGGAGTTAGCAACGTGGAGGCTTCAGGCCCACTGCAGAGTCCAGTCTGCAGGCGAGGCGACGGCTGCGGGCTGCTGGAGGGCGGTGGAGTGTCGTGGGTCAGCGGACCCGAAGGTAGGAATCCGTGGGCAGTAGATTGAAAACAGATTGAGACAGATTTAAATGTCGCATTTAACAAACTGTCAAATCACTACAACTCTGGAACCTTTTTGTATCATCTAACCAGATACAAGTTGGTGTGTGGTCTGAGGAGGAGCAAATTCAGAGACAAACACGTCTTCTGTTTGAATTTAGTCAAAAGGTTGCGACTGCCATGGAGATGGCAACCAAGATTGCCAGGGCATTCCATCCTGTGACGCCAAGTGGCAGGAGTCTGTTTGACGGACATACTAACAATCTCATAGCTGATAAGTTAAAGAGTTCAGGTCTTCAGGTCTGAAGAATAGTCTCGACCCGAAACGTCAGGTCTGACCAGGTCTGAAGAAGGTCTCGACCCGAAAAGTCACTCATTCTTTCTCTCCAGAGATGCTGCCTCTCCCGCTGAGTTACTCCAGCATTTTGTGTCTTTCGATTTAAACCAGCATCTGCAATCCTTTCCTACAGAATTTTCGTCAGCGTTAGTAATACTAATCGATAAATGCATTGCAGATAAGGTGGATAAAACAGCACACTTATGCAGTCAATCAAAATAGCTTAACTTCAGTCACTTACAACGAACAACCCCATTCTTCCCAGAAACCGCACACACAGAGGAGGACTCTATGTCTTTTGCACATCAACAGCTCATCATCTAAGTACACATTCTCCTATGTGGCGAAGTCATCACTGAGACCTCTCAGTCCACCATGGACAAAACTCTGTGCATTGACAGCCGTCTATGCAACCAAGACAAAGATGTCATGAAGCAACTTCACCATCACACTGTGAAGCTAAACTGGTGCATATGCAGAGCGAGGGTTTGGTATACCTTCACCTGAGGTCAATGATTAATGAGATGAAACCCACTACTTCCAAGGCTGATGTTACCATGAAGGACAAACACCAGTAATATGAAGCACTGGTTTAATTGCTTCCTGCTAATCATTCACCATTATTCCAGGTTCTGTCTGGCATCAATATTTTTATGAGCAATGAGTCAATAGCGATCACAGAGATGTGGCAGCTGGGTGACCCAGATTGCATGCTCAATATGTGTAGGAAGATACTGGCTTATATTGAAGACAGACACAAAATTCTGTCTCAGTAAGTAACTCAGCAGGTCAGGCAGTATCCCCAGAGAAATGGAATTGGTGACCTTTCGGGTCGGGACCTTCCTATCACTCAATCTATCTGGGTGTTCAATAGTCCAGGTTATACTGTTCCAAAAGAACAGGTCTAAAAGGTGGTGGTGGGGGTTGGGGAGGGGGAGGGGAGTTATACTAATCAAGGAACATATAAAGGGCTAACATGCAACAGAGGCTGTGGGTGGGTGATGTCGAATCAGTTTGGGTTGAAATCATGAATAGCAGGGGAACAATGATATTTGACAGTAGCTGTAGATCCCCAAAACTGACCACTTGATAGGGAGGAGCATAAATGGGGAAATATCTAAGACATGTTTGAAGGGGATTGCAATTGTCATGGGCAGTTTTAATCGATATGCTGATTGGACGAACCGATCTGGCAAGGAAATCATACAAAAAATATCTATGGTGTGCATCAGGGATTACATTTTAGAATAGAATGCCACCAAACCAATCCAGGAACAGGCTGTATTAGATTAAGCCATGAGTAATGAGGCAGTATTAATAAGAAATGTTATGGTTAAAGATTCCCTCAGAGGCCATGATCACAATACGATCAAATTCCAGGTGCACTTTGATAGGGGGGAAAAAAAAAATCATAGAACCAAAACCACTGTCTTCAATTTAAATAAGGCCAATTACAATGATAGGAAGGTGGAGTTATGTAAAATGAACCAGGACAGTAAACTACGTGAAGGATCAGTAGATGAACAGTGGCAGATATTGAAACAGCTGCTGTATAACATTCAGCAGGAATTTATCCCAATTAGAGAGAGGAAATCTGTGTAAAAGAGACACGAGCTGTGGTTTAAGAAGTGGGTCGAAAATAAAGTTAAATTGAAAAGTATGGTGTACAATTAAACTTAAACTAAACTAAAAACAATGTGGCATGGGCTGGTAGGAGGTCAGAGGCCTGGGAGGATTTTAGAATCTTGCAGTGAAAGACTAAAAACCATAGGAAGGGAGAAAACTGTTGAGAGAAACATTGTGCGTAATATCAAAGTAGACAATGAGCTTTTATGGATATGCCATACAAATAGGAGGTAGGAGACCTAGGTTTGTGTGGGACCACTGGAGAACAAGGTCGATGAATTAATGGCACGAAACAACTGGTAATTCTTTTCACCTTCCATCACAGTGAGGAATGTGGAGGAGTCACTGTGTTAAAATGTATTTTGTGTGTTTTGTTTCTTTTTATTTGTATGACTGACTTGGCAAATGAAATTCCTCGTTTGTTGCAAAACATACTTGGCTAATAAAGTATTATTGTATTGTAAATCAAATTTTCACATCTCTCTTCACAATGAACAACCCTCCAAACTCCCAATGATAACAGATGGACTAATTTCAAATTGCAAAGGGCGGAGGAGCATAAAATTAATTTAAACATTTTTGTAAAGATCCGGAGAGGGCAAGGAGGAGGGGGAGTGTTGCCCATATTTCTTCTCCAGGCCCCCAGCCTTCAACAATTCACTCTGGGAACAGGGACTGCACAAGCACCCAATGCTGTCAATATTAAACTTCATTGTACTTTGCATCAAACTGTATCAAATAAAGATTGAGCGGTTATTTTGTTGGCAAGTTAAGTCACTTCACCTTTCAATCACGCTGCCTTACTTGTATAAACAGCAGATATGGTTAGCGTGGGCCGAAGCATAAACATGGCAGCTGTGGTTGGAACCACGGTGGGACGGACACACCAGTCTGCGGTCAGGACAAAACATTCAGCCCTTGCTCCCGGCAGCTCGGCAACAACAGTATCAAAGACCCAAAGCATTATATAGCTGGAACTGCAAACCAACTGAATGTACATTAGTTACTGCAGACAGCAGCTGGATCAGCTGCATTCTATAAACAACATCTGGGCACTGAAGAAAATAAGTGGATACAGGCAGCAGAAACTAGATACTGCAGGCCATGGCTGTCCAACACAGTCAGCATCTGGACAAAACAAATAACAGCTGCATAGCCTTGGCAATAACTGGAGTATACAAGCCACTGCCAACAAACTCTGGGAAAGGCAGGCAAGATTTCTACTGCTGTTTCCACAGCTGTAGTTCAGAACGGTTTCAACTATCAAGGGCTGAGAACACACTCATGCTTCGTCGGGTCTGCATGTGCAGCAAAAACTGACCTGCAATGCCCTGAGTGGTACAGATGTTCCAAAGCTGGCTGCTTGTACACTGTGTGATGAACATTAACACATCGTGCATTGAAATACACCTAGACACAGCTGCTGGCTTTCTCATCTCTCCCTAATCAGCACAAATCAATAAGGTTTTCTTATCCATTCCAATTTGAACATCGCTCCAGCAATTAATCAGCAATGAGGGGGAAAGAGTATGAAATGAAATGCCAGGACTCCACTGGTGTCCATGTCATAGAACTGTACAGCACAGAAACAGGCCCTTGGCCCACAATGACTGCGCCAAACATGATACGAAATTAAGCTAATCCCTTCTGCCTCTGCGTGATCCATCTCTCTATTCCCTGTATACCCAAGTGCCTGTCCAAAGCCTCTCAAACGCCACTATTGTATCTGTGTCTACCACCCCAAACAGCACGTTCCAGGCATCATCACTCTCTTTGTGGAAAAAAAAAATTGTCTTGTAAATTCTCCTTTAAACGTACCCCCTCTGACAAACTGATATTTCCACTATACAAGAAAGGTTACGCCCATCTACCTGATCCCTCCATCAGTCTGAAAAAGGGTTTTGGCCCGAAACATTGCCTATTTCCTTGGCTCCATAGATGCTGTTGCACCCGCTGAGTTTCTCCAGCACTTTTGTCTACCTGATCTATGACTCTTAATTTTACAAATGATTTGCCTCTGACACTCCAGAGAAAACAATCCAAATTGATCCAAGCTTTCCTGATAGCTGATACCCTATAATCCAGACAGCATCCTGGTAAATCTCTTCTGCACTCTCTCCAAAGTCTCCACATTCTTCCTGCAATAGGATGACTAGGACTGCACACAATACTCCAAATGCAGGCTACCTGCAGCATGATTTCTTGACTCTTATACAATGCTCCGACTGATGAAGGCAGGCATACCATACGCCTTCTTTATCTACTTGTATAGCCACTTCAGTGAGTTAAGAATTTGGACCCCAAAATTCCTCAGTAGGAAAAAGGAATACTTTGTTGTCACATGTGACTAGGCAGTGAGATTCTTTTCTTGCATACACACTGCACATAACAGCCACCTACAGCACTGACAAAATTACAAAGTACGCCGGCTCCCCATTTTGTCGACCCCCCCCACCCCACAACACCTGTTCCCCCACGCTGGATCCCCATTGTCCTTTGTTCCCCCCCCCCCATTGTCCACTGTTCTCCCCCCTCCTCCCTCACAGTGGTCCGCCAAGCTCTCATCGACCGTTGACCGCAAGTCGACCCACGAGGTATCGCCGCTGCCGCAAGGCTTCACCACTGCCGAGGCCCCATCGTCACGAGGCTTCACTGCTGCTGCCGCCAAGGCCTCACCACTGTCGACGCCCAATTCACACCTCCATGGGGCCTCCATGGGCCCCAGCCGCGAGCTCCGTCGGCCCCTTTGCCCGACCCGGGCTTCTACGCGGCGATCCGGAAGGCATCGAGACCGCAACGCCGCGATAAAGGCTTCCGGCCGCATTCCCAGTGCACAGCCGTGGCCTGTCGGGAAGCCTTCTGGCCGCGCGGCCCGTCAGTTTAATAGTTCTGCCATGAACTGTATACTATCCCCTCATGTTTGATCTCCGAGTGCAACACCGCACACTTGCTCAGATTAAAATCATCTGCCATTTTTCATCAAATATCTGTAATTATCCATCTCCTGCTGGAACCTTTGACGTTTACAATTCCACCAGTTTTTCTGTAATTTGCGAACTGACTAATCAACCTTAAAAACAAACTGCTGGAGGAACTTAGCAGGTCAGGAAGCATTTGTGAATGGACAGACAATGTTTGGATTGGGATTCTTCTTCAGTCTTCTATGGATAAGCCATTTCTGAATATTTGATCTACTAAATCACTGCTGATCTCATATTCATCTTGTCCGCTCAGATCAGCCACCATTCCCATCAGAGATGCTGCCTGACCCGCTGAGTTCCTCCAGTATTTTGCTCAAGATTCCAGCATCTGGAGTCTGTTGTGTTTTCAAATGGCAGTATAACGCTGGGCCAGAGATGTCTTCCACAGTCACTGCGAGCCGTTGAGATGCAACATCACTGAAATTCCCCTTTTCCCAGGACAACGTCCTCCATTAGGCTCAGTCCAGACTGATAATCAACTATAGCCACAGTCCAAATCCATTAGGCACCTTCCAGCTGTAATGTCTTGCGGCCCAGAACACATTTCTTCAGCAGACAGCCACAGGGAGGATATCCAGGGAATGGTGAGCCCACAAGTTCCGCTGTTCAGTTGTTCTGAACGCCAACCTTGCATATTAAGTGCTGGGCAGAAGCCAAGATTGATTTCCATCACGGTCTATTGCCGGAGACCAAACATTGAAAAAATACTGAAAATAGCTTGGATTATTGAGACCAGTGGCAAAGTTGTCCACGGGAAGCCACTGGTTGTATCTGAATGTAGCAGAGGTGAGGCATGTGCAAGACCACGTACCTTCACACAGACCATAACATTATGCAACTCAGTCACTGCTCATAGCACAGGAGCTGTGATCCACTCTGGAGGGAGACTTTTCCTAATGCGAGTCAACAGCACTTTGATCAACAACAGAGGAAAGAGCGCTGATGGTCAGGCTGATGGAGCATACGCCCTCTTATGTTAGGTAAGAGAGCCACGCACACACACACCCAGGACTTCATGCAGAGAGCCCGTTAAGGCTTGCAACCATGGTGTTAATCAGGGCAGGAATGCCCACTAAGCTGAATGTTGTTGGGAGCTGTGCATTTGCCACCAAAGACAACACTGTCACTCTGAACTCAGACAGGCTCTCTGCACGGATCTTATATCCAGCTGCAGGGGCAGATAAAGGTACAGGAATGACTGATGGAGTTTAATGCAGATTAAAGGGCAGGACCTCAGAATACCCTTCAGGGTATAACCCTCCCATTATCCCCCCCAGAATGGTGGGTCCTGAGGTGTGTTGTTGAGCAGGATGATCTAGTAGTGCAGTTCACAGCATCGCAGCTTTATAGGGTGGTAAAGGAGGATTTTGATACATTGGTCTTCACCAGTCAGAGTATTTAGTTTAGCAAAGATAGAGACAAAATGCTGGAGTAACTCAACAGGTCAGGCAACATCTCTGGAGAAAATTATATTTAGTATGGAAGTTGGGATGTTATGTAACAGTTGTACAAGATGTTGGCAAGGCTGCATTTGGAATATTGTGTTTTGGTCACCCTGTTATATTAAGCTGGACAGAGTTTAAACTGCACTTTGACAATCAGCAAGGTAACAAGCCCTTTGGCCCAGAGTCCACTGATTGCCCGTTCACTCTAGTTCAATATTATCCTACTTTCTCATCCACTCCCTACACATTAGGGATATTATTAATTAACCTACAAATCTGCACATATAACCATATAACATATAACAATTACAGCACGGAAACAGGCCCTCTCGGCCCTTCCAGTCCGTGCCGACATATTTTGGATGTGGTTGGAAACTGGAATACTTGCAGGACACCCACAAGCTCACAGGGAGAATGTACACACTCCACACAGGCAGCACCCAAGGTCAGACTCAAACCTGGGTTTCTGGCGCTGTAAGGCAGTAGATCTACAACTGCGACATGGTGCCGCAGAGAAAGTGTATGAAGATGCTGCCAAGACTCTAAGGCTTGAGCTAAAGGGAGAAGTTGAGCAGGCTTGGAATTTATTCCATGGAGCACAGGAGACTAAGGGGTAATATTATAGAGGCCTATAAAATAATGAGGGAAAGAGATAGGGTTAATGCACATGAAATGTATTTTTCCCACGGCAGAGGAATCAAGAACTGGAGAACATAGGTTTAAGGTGAGAGGGGAAAGGTTTAATAGAAACCTGAGGGGCAGCTTTTTCACAGACGGTGGTGGGTTTATGGAATCACCAGCCAGAGGAAGTCATAAGTGACAGGAGCAGCATTAGGCCATTTGGCCCATCAAGCCTGCTCCGCCATTCAATCATGGCTGATCTAGCCCTCCCCCCTAACCCCATCTTCCTGCCTTCACCCCATAACCCCTGTACTAATCAAGAATCTATCTATCTCTGCCTTAAAAATAGCCATTGACCTGGCCTCTACAGCCTTCTGTGGCAAATAATTCCACAGATTCAGCACTCTCTGACTAAAGAAATCCTCCCCACACACTTCCTTAAGAAATTCTGAGGCTATGACCTCTAGTCCTAGACTACCTCTAGTGGAAACATCCTCTCCACATCCACTCTATCCAATCCTTTCACTATTCGGTAAGTGCTTAGGCAAGTTACAATAACACTATTCATAAAGAAACTTGGACAGGTACATGGATAGGAAAGGGTTAAAGGGATACGGGTACGGATGCGGGGAAGAGGGATACGGGTGAAATGGAGCATTGTGGTTAGCAAGGACCAGCTGGGCTGAAGGGCCCGTTTCCGTGCTGTATGACTCCATGACTAGATAAACCATGACTTTAACCTACTTCTGAAATTCCCAGACAAGCACATCGCATCCCTATTCATCATCATCATCAGGGGAAAACAAATGGTCGGCACGGACTGGAAGGGCCGAGAGGGCCTGTTTCCGTGCTGTAATTGTTATATGGTTATATGGTTATACGGTTATCAGTGACTGAAATACAATCAATACTCCTGTTAGTTCTGGACTGGTTTGTTACACTTCACATCTAGCTAGAACCTCCTCTTGACCTTCCATATCTCCCTATCTCTGCTGCCTCCCTCCATATTCACCAAGCTCACTTGCCTGCTCTGGCTCCCCGTGGGCTTGGCCTTGATTTTAAATCCAACCATGGTGTTATGCCTCCCATCTCATCCAAGTCCATCAGCATTGTAATCTCCTGGCTAATTCCATCTAGTCCAGCTAAACCGAACAGAAGAACACAACTGTAGACACAAAAAGCTGAAGTAAGTAAGCATGTCAGGCAGCATCTCTGGAGAAAAGGAGGAATAGATGGCGTTTCGGATCGAGACCCTTCTTTAGACTTGACCTGAAACATCACCTATTCCTTTCCTCCAGAGATGCTGCCTGACCCGTTGAGTTACTTCAGCTGTTTGTGTCTCTCTTCAGTGTAAACCAGCATCTCCTGTTCCTTCCTACACAGAACACAACTGTTGTGTACAGAGAGGACTAGAGAACACCATTATTTAGTCAGATTCATTTTTATTACTTTTACTGGTCCCAGACTCACTAGCTGCCTGGATTTTCTATTTCACTTGAATCTCATTATCTGTATAATTATAAACGCGTGTGTGTGTGTGTGCGTGCGCGTGTGCGTGTCTGTGTGTGTGTGTGTCTGTGTGTGTGTCTGTGTCTGTGTCTGTGTGTGTGTGTGATCTAGTCAAAGAAACGACGTGCTAACGGGAACGTCGAGTAGCATTTGTTTGCTAACGTGCTAACGGGTTTGCCGAGTAGCATTTCGAGAACATTCTTCAAATCCTTCCCCAACTGTCTTTCTCACTTTGTGAACGACTTCCAAATCTTCAAAGATAAGAGTCCAATTGAACTTCATTGTTTTGGTTTAACTTGGAAAATTTTAATACATTAACGTTGAATTTATTGTTCTTTGAAAAAGTGTACTTCTTAAATGTAACATTTAATTTCAAAGACTTTGTGTTTTTTTACGTGCGATTGTAACCGCCGTTCGTTCTCTCTCTCTCTCTCTCTCTCTCTCTCTCTCCCTCTCCTCCCCCCCCTCCCTCTCTCTCTCTCTCTTCCCCAACTGTCTTTCTCACTTTGTGAACAACTTCCAAATGCAAGACAGAGAGGGGGGGGGAGGGAAAGAGAGGGGGGTAGAGAGGGGGGAGAGAGAGAGAGGGGAGAGAGAGAGAGGGGGAGGGAGAGAGAGAGGGGGAGGAAAGAGAGAGAGAGGGAGGTGAGAGAGGGGGGAGAGAGGGAGGTGGGGGAGAGAGAGAGAGACACGAGCCGAGGCACGAGCGGGCGAGCGAGTGTCGATCAAAGGAGCGGAGTCTGGGCCGAAGCAGTCTGGGCGGGCTTCAACCAAAGCTCTCGGCAGCTCTTGGTTGCTCTCGGGAAACCCAAGCCGAGGCCCGAGCGTGCTTCGACCAAAGCTCTCGGGAGTTCGACAGGGCGACCTTTGAACGGGGGGAGGAGGGAGGGTTTGGAGGTAGGTGATGCCAGTTGCAGACAGCAGATCCATTATCACGTCATCAGCAAAAAAATGTTTTAAATTGAAAGTTGGATTGGATTTGTGAACACACGCACGCACACACACTTACACATAAGCGCACGCACACACACACACGCACCCACACATCCATGATCAGAGTTTTATAGTTATATAAGGATAGAATTGGATAGCACTGGTCCACAAGTTAAATTGGGCCAAGGCAAATTCTGAAGGCATTACACAGCAACTTGCAAAGGCTGATTAGTTGAGGCTGATTGCAGGTAAAAGGATATCCGGCAGGTGAGAGGCCTTTACAAGTGAGATAGGAAAAGTTCAGGGCCAGCATGCTTACTGTTAGCGTGAAGGTCAAGGCTGGCAAGTTTAGGGAAGCTTGCTATTGGAGATATTGAGGCCTTGCTCAGGAAAAAGGAGGCGGCATTTGTCAGGTTTAGGCAGCTGGGATTAATGGAATCCCTTGAGGAGTATAAAAGTTGAGGAATAGAGTTAAGAGAGAAATCAGAAGGGTAAAAGGAGGAAATTGTTTAAAAAAAGGAGCTGTGGAAGCTGGTTTATACCAAAGATACAATAGATACAAAGGTACACAAAATGGTAAAGAGTTAAAGACAGGAACTGCAGATGCTGTAAAACCGAGGGTTTACACAAAATGCTGGAGAAACTCGGCGGGTGCAGCAGCATCTATAGAGCATCCTTCGCATTTTGTGTAAATACAAGTTTAGTGGGTCTGGCAGCATGTCTGGAGAACAGGTGTCGTTCCTGGTCGAGACCCTTCTTCATACTGATTGTGGTGTGTGGGGGAGAGGGAGATATGGAAGCAAGAAAAACAAAAACAGGACATATCCAGGCTGGGAGCAGATGACCTCAGGCAAGGAGGTTCCCTGATATGCCAATTGCTGGCTTGAGACAGTATGATGGGTACATAGTTGCTAACTGTGGAATGGGTAAAGAAAAATCCTTAGAGGAAGTATATTGAGAGCAAAAGGATAACTAGGGAAAGAATAGGTCTCCTTAAGGACCAATGTGGTCATCTATGCGTGGAGTCGCAGGAGATGGGCGAGTTCTTAAATCAATATTTCTCGCCTGTATCTACCGTAGAGAAGTGAATGCAAACTGAGGAATTAAGGGAAATAAACAATAATGTATTGGAACATCACAACAGAGACAGTTCTGCCTGTCTTAAAGTCCATAAAGCCAGGACATTACAAGAAGCTAGGAAAGAAATTGTAGTGGCCAATTTCAGCCTAGCAGGCAGAGATATTTGTATCATATTTGGCCACAGGCTAGGTACTGGAACACTGGAGTGGGGCTAATGTTGAGCTTTTAATGAAGAAGGGGTGCAAGGACAAGATGGCGGAACTTCAGACTGGTAACCCTAACATTCGGGGCAGAAAATGTAATGGAGAGGATTCTGAGGGACAGGATCTACCAATATTTGGAAAGGCAAGCGCTGAAGAGGGATAGTCAGCAGGGCTTTATGCATTGGAATTCATGCCTCACGAATATGAGTGTGTTTTAAAGAGGTGACGAAGAGGACTGATGAAGAAAAGACAGTAGATGTTATCTACATGGACTTTTGCAAAGCCCTTGTGTAAAGGTGGCACACTGGCGCAGTTGATAGATCTGCAGCCTCCCAGTGCCAGAGATCCAGATTCGATTCTGACTTAGGGTGCTGTCTGTGTGGAGTTTGAACGTTCTCCCTGTAACTGTGTGGGTGCTGCAGTTTCCTCACACATCTCAAATACATAGAGATTTGTAGTTAAATTGACCCCTGCAAATGACTCCTAATACGTAGGAAGTGGATGCATAAGCAGGATGAACGGGTGATCAACGGACGTGGTAAGCTGAAAAGCTAGTTTCCCTGTTATATTTTTCAATTTAAAATTCAAGGTTCCCCACAGTAGGCCAGAAGAAGAGGGTGGGTAGACTAGGTTTTTTTTTTACCTGGAGCATAGAAGGCTGAGTTAATAGGTGTATAAAATCATGATGGTTGTAGGTGGATGGTTAGCCTTTTTTCTCCAGAGTAGGTGAGTCTAAAACTCAAGGGCACAGATTTAAGGTGAGCAAGGCAAGATTTAAAAAGGACCCGAGGGGCAAGCTTTTCACACAAAGGTGGTGGTATGTAAAATAAGCTGCCAAAGGAAGCTGTAGAAGCGTATACAATTATGATATTTAAAAGACATTTGGAAAGGTACATGGTTTTGAGGTATTTGGGCCAAATACAGGCAGATGGGACTATCTCAGATAATTATCTCACAAGTTGGGTTAACTCCATGCTGTAAAACTTCAACAGTAGGGAAGTATACCTCCTGAGGGTACATCAGCTGGAACCACTTAGCAAGTGTCCCACTGCACCGTCTTATCAGAGGCTCAGGTTAGACCAGAAAAAACACACCTGGTGGGCCAGATGTTTCCAGTGAGCCAGATGTTGTGCATCTTTCTATAATCTCTGAAGTCCTCTTTAAAAACCTCCCACAGCATATGCAATGCCCATTAAACCCTTCCTCAATGGTTTCTTTTATATAGTTACAAATAAGCACACTGATTTTCCATGGCAGTTCTCGTTAATTAGACATTAAGTTTTAGAGCAATTATTTGCAAAGTCTCGGCAAACTTCCACAGTCTACAATGCCCCAATGCTAACAAACTCCCACAGCTCACCGGGTTTGAGTCCAGACAAACTTTCAGAGCCCTGACTGCACCTGACCAGAGCCCACTAACTACCCCACAACCTTCCACTACAAACTCCCAGCCCAGGCCAAGTCCCAGGTACCACCAGAACCCCAAAACTCCCAGATCTCAGGCTAGCAGACCTACTAAGTCCCAGTCTACTCCCTGACAGATGCAAATTCTGGGTTCACCCAGCAGATCCAGCAGCTCCTGCAGAAAGAGGAACAAGAAAATCCCACACCAGTGCCAGAGATTATTGTGCCACAACTCTGACAAAGGATCTTTGAACTGTAACATTTACAGGAGACATGTTACGGTGGGGATTGGATGCATTCCTAGAAATTGTCCGTACCACGAGGCCGCTTCATCTGGAATCTGGTTTATTCATCAATAAACGCAAGCTGGAAAAAATTATTCATTATTTAGCTTTTACCCCTAAATAATTTCCGAGAGAGCAAATTTTATCCTGCGCCTCAGATTTTTGGGTAGTGATTTGTGGCAAATTTATTTTATCCATATGGTGTGAATTGGTTCCTAGTCCTTAGAAAATAGAACAGTGCAGAGTGGGAACAAACCCTTTGGCCCACAATGTCTGTGGAAACATGATGCCAAATTCTCCTCTGCCTGCCTGTGATCCATATCTCTCCATTCCCTGCAGATCCAAGTGCCTATCCAAAAGCTTCAAAAGCCACAATTGTATTTGCTACCAAAACCACCACCACATCACCTGTCTACAACTACCACCTGCATTTTGTTTCTCTCTCCACAGATGCTGCTTGACCAACTGAGATTTTCCAGTATTTTCTGGTAACATTTCAGATTTCCTGCAATTGCTGCTTTTTGATTATTGAACTCCCATATCTCATTTTATTTCTGTTCAAAAATTCCCCTGGGCCCAGTCTGGCCGAACTCCCTGAGCCTTCCTCTGGGCATCAGCTGCCCCTGCCAGCTGTCTATCAGATCCCCACATAACACCCGGCAAGACGACAACAGACTGTCACAGAAACCTCCTCACAGATCACCCTCCATGAACCCAGCACTCATGCAAAAAACAAAGTGCTGGAGAAACTCATTGTTTCAATAGAGGGTTTTGGAAAGAACTGCAGATGTTGGTTTAAATCGAAGATAGACACAAAATGCTGGAGTAACTCAGCGGGACAGGCAGCATCTCTGGATAGAAGGAATGGGTGATGTTTCGGATCGGGACCCTTCTTCAGAGTCAACTGGGTCAATAGAGGAAATGGGACTTCACATCCCAGGTCCTGTCATTTCTTCAGACTAATGGAGTGGAGGGAAGATGGCAAGAGTGGTGGGAGTAGGGCAGAGCCTGATATGAGATAGGTAGATACAGATTAGAGGCAGATGCATGTTGATGGTGACAAAGGTTCAAAGTGAAAATAAGTCAAAAGAGTGTCAGACAAGGAAATGAGGAGAGGGAAGGAAATCGGAGTCGAAAGGGGGGGGGGGGGGGGGGGGAGGAGATGGGGAGTGATATCACCACCTGCCAGGTATTCCCGTCCCCACCTCACTTTTTTTCACAGAGATTATCTCTACAATTCCTTGGTTTACTCCCCACCCCACACAATATGCCCCCTCCCTCGGTTATTTTTCCTGCAACTACAGCAGATGTAGCAGCTGTCCATACACCTCTTCTCTCATTTCCTTCCAGCGACCATAACTGACCTTCCTGATGAGACGGAGGTACACTTGCATCTCTTGTATTCTCATCCTTTGAATTTAGTGCTCCCAATGTGGCATCTGTTCCATCGGCAAGACCAAGCATTGACAAGGTAACTGTTTCATGGAACACTGGCCTTCTGTCCGCCATGGCCTTCTGGAGTTTCCAGTTGCTAACCATTTTAACCCTCAATCCCATCCAGCACCAGCCTTCATCTTTGGCCTCCTCCACTGCCAGTGAGACCACAAGCAAACTGGAAGAACAGCGCCACATACTTGGGTAACCAACAACCCAACGGTATTAATATTGAATTTTCTTCATTTCAAGTAATATCCCTTGCCCACCCTCCTACCCCTGTGCACCGATACCTCCCACTACCCCTGTCACACTGTCCTTTCCCCTCCTCCTTCCGTACATCTCCCATCTCCAAGTCCCCCATTTCCTTTTCCTCTCCTTTCTGCCCCGCTGCCACTTTCCACCATACCCTTCCCTCGGGATTTACATTTCACTCCTCGTTGTAATGTAAGGGTTAAACAGACTATTATTAGCAGCACATTTCAAACCCTGCTTAGGAAAACAAGTAGATGTTTTTGAATACTTTTTTTGCTAATTCAAAGGGACCATTATATCATGAGGATATCTGCGAGGTCACCAAGATAAGCTTTGCTTTCCCAGAGTCATCCAAGACTAGCTTGGTATCTGATGGGACACATAACTCATGCCATTATGGTACCAAGGAGCATAGCTAGTTTGACACATAATTGCCTGTTGTTCTTGGAGATAAAAATTATTATATAAATACGGTGGCGCAGAGGTAGAGTTGCTGCCTTACAGCGGATGCAGCGCCGGAGAGCCAGGTTCGATCCTGACTATGGGTGCTGTCTGTATGGAGTTTGTACGTTCTCGTGATCTGCATGGGTTTTCTCCGAGATCTTCAGTTTCCTCCCACACTCCAAAGACGTACAGGTTTGTAGGTTAATTGGCTTGATAAATGTAAAAATTGTCCCTAGTGGGTGTAGGATAGTGTTAATGTGTGGGGATCGCTGGTCGGCGCAGACTCGGTGGGCTGAAAGGGCCTGTTTCCACGCTGTATCTCTAAACTAAACTAAGCTAAACATGCTTCTACCATGAGAGCATGAGTTTCATCTTCGGGGCGAGAAAAGAGCTTCACCAAGGAGAGAGATAGAGAGCGTGCTTGGTGACAGCCAACAGGAGACTCGAATACTCAGAGTGGCGTGAAACCTGTTATTTTGTATTGTTACTATTGATTGTTAATAGTTTTTCTGTGTTTTACTTGTATTTTGCTTTAATAAATAGTTATTTGTGCTCTTCGCCATGTGCTTTCTCCATTCATTGATCCGAATCCTTGAATCCTGCATATATTTTGTTACATTCATCTTCTTTCCTTACCTGATGTCCTTTTGTTTCCTTTTCACCTCTGGCCTTTGTCACCATCTCCACCATCTGCCAATCACCTCCCTCTCACCAGCACCCAACTATCACTTACCAGACTTTGCCTCACGCCCACCTCTTTTCCAACTTTCTCTTCCGTACTCCATCAGTCTGTGAAAGATCTGGACTCCAACGTCGGTCCACTTCCCTCCACGTCCTGTCTGATCTGTTAGATTCTTCCAGCAATTTGTTTTTTTGCTCAAGATTCCAACATCTGCAGTCTCTCATGTCTCCAACACACCGGTGGCTGACACAACTATGTCAAAAGTGATTCCACTTTATATAGTTATTTGAGATTCAAATACTCATTCAATATGTTAGAATGCATATTTCCAAAAAGGAAGAAATTAACGTATAATTATTACGTAGTTTTGTATTTACATATTAATACACAATCAACTGCTGAACATTTGATTGATCTACATATTTTCTCAATCTCAGCAATCTCCTCATCTGCTTTAGCTTCCCACAGTGAGCATTCCAGATATTTACGAGCCGTCAATCATCCTCTCCTGGTCGTTCCTGGCCTCATTAGGCTACATTATAATTGGAATAGGTTCCACGAGTCAAAATGAACCAGGAGAGATTTACTGATCGGCTCTTCCCCCCACACCCTGGGACCTGGTTCTGCGAGTGAAGGGAGTCTCAATGCGACAGGCAATCCTGGTAGAAAATAATCATGTAACACTGAAAAATCACCAGACTGCAGTGAAGCTCAGTAAAACCAGTCGGTTCTTCACAACTGTTTAGTTTAGTTTAGATTAGAGATACAGCGTGGAGACAGGTCCTTCGGCCCACCAAGTGCGCACTGACCAGTCTCACAAATACATTAGTTCTATCGTACACATGGGGACAATTTTACAGAAGGAAATCAACCTACAAACCTGGAAGTGTTTGCAGCAGGAAACCGGAACACCCAGAGAAAATCCAAGTGGTCACAGAGAGATCGTACAAATTCCGTACAGACAGCACCGATAGTTAGGATCACACTCGGGTCTCTGCCAGCTACTCTACGACTGCCCCAACTGTTGCCATCTTCCCCTGAGCCTGGCTCTGTCTTTTCCAGTCATTTCCAAATCCCAAAGAAACCTGCATCAACGCAGTTGCTATTTCAACTACACACACCGTTATTTGGCAATCTGCCAAGCTGCTTCTCCAGGAGCATATGCTCTCGTCAGATCAGATGATACCTTGTCAAAGACCTTACTAAAGTCCATGTGTAAATCACATCTACTGCCCTGCCCTCATCAACACACTTTGCTTCCTCTTCAAAGAATTCCATCAGATCGGTCAGGCAGCACCTACCCTTGACAATGCCATGTTGGCTATCTCTGATTAAATCCTGCCTTTCCAAATGAGCATTCATCCTCTCCCTCAGAATTTATTCCAGTGTCTTTCCTACCGTTGACTTGTCCGGACAACAGGTTCATAGGTCTATAGTAATGTGCTGCTTTTCTTGAAAATGGCAACCACGTCTGCCATCCTCCATTCGTCATAAGGTCATAATTGATAGGAGAAGAATTAGGCCATTCAGCTCAACAGGTTTATTCCGCCATTTAATCATGGCTGATCTATCTCTCCCTCCTAACCCATTCTCCTGCATTTTCCCCATAACCTGACACCCATATCAATCAAGAATCTATCTATCTCTGCCCTAAAAATATCCATTGACGGCCTCCACAGCCATCTGTGGCAAAGAATTCCACAGATTCATCACCTTCTGACGAAATAAATTCCCCCTCATCTCCTTCCTAAGGAATATCCTTTAATTCTGAGGCTATGACCCTCTTTGCCTTCCTAATTTCCTTTTAAACATCTCCCCTACACTTTTATTTTAACTCTGACAGGCCTCCCTCTCACTGCGCGATGGTTTCGCTGAACACCTTCGCTCAGTCCACCTGGACCTACCTGATCTCCCGGTTGTTAAACACTTTAACTCCCCCTCCCATTCCCACACTCTCCTTTCTGTCCTAAGCCTCCTCTATTTTCAGAGTGAGGCCAAACGCAAATTGGAGGAACAGCATCTCATATTTTGCTTGGGCCGCTTACAACCCTGTAGTATGAGTATTGATTTCTCTAACTTCAAGAAAGCCCTGCATTCCCTCTCTCTTCATCCCTTCCCCATCCAAGTCATTCCGGCTTTTCACCTAGCAAACAATTAACAGCGGCCTGTTTCCTTTATCATTGTTACTTTTTTGCATATCTTTCATTCATTTGTTCTATATCTCTCTACATCTTCATCTACCTCTCGTTTCCCTTTCCGGTGACTTTCAATCTGAAGAAGGGTCTCAACCCGAAACATCACCCATTCCTTCTCTCCAAAGATGCTGCCTGTACCACTGAGTTACTCCAGCATTTTCTGTCAATCCTTCCTCTCATTTCTTCCCTATCTTTGTCACATGGTTCCCTTTTCCTCTTTGTCAAAGCCTCAATTGCCCTCGAGAGTCAGAACTCCCTCCCTTTACGAGTTATCCCTGGCTTTCACCGTCATGGAAACATGATGGCCTTGAATTCTTGCTATTTCTCCTTTGAATGCTTCCCGCTGTGCTGATGTGAAATGAACAATCCTAGCCCTAAGTGTAGCTCATAAGGACACTGGCACGTGCGTGTTGATGTCAGGTGCCCGTCTTCCTGCATCCACCTCCAACTATAAGAGCAGCGTGTCCCGTGACATTTGCCAACTTCGCCAACTTCATCAACCTATCTGGTTAGGTGGGCAGTGGACCTGGTCACCTTCACTCGCGGGGTCAGTGATCTTGAGGTCCTCATGTAAACGTTTTGTTTGTATTGGTGTGCACCCCAAAGAATTCCCAGTCAGTACATAAGCCAGAGCTAATACATTCCCATCATTCCGAGTTGACTGTGCCTGAACCCCTCTGTCGGTGGATCACCAGCTTCCTGACAGACAGCATGTGAGGCTGGGAAAGCACATCTTGGACCTGCAAACCCTCAGCATAGGGGCGCCACAGGGCTGCATACTCTCCCCTCTCCCCCTCTACACCAATGACTGCACCTCCACTGACTCCTCTGTCAAGCTTCTTAAGTTTACGGACGACATCGTTTCAGCTCAGGGGTGACCGCGCTTTTGCAGTTGCAGGACCTAGACTGTGGAATAGCATCCCTCTCCTCATCAGAACTGCCCCCTCCATCAACACCTTTAAGTCGAGGCTCAAAACCTATTTCTACTCCCTAGCATTTTTGAGTCACTCTGAGGGAGCGCTGTAAACATTTTATGTATGTATTGTTTGGTCTGTGTACCTTTCTATGTAGCACATTATTAGTAGCTGAACTGATGTACAGCACTTTGGTCAACGCGAGTTGTTTTTAAATGTGCTATACAAGTAAAATTGATTGATTGATTGATTGATTGATTGAACGAACCCTGATTGGACGGGGAGGAATCTGCCTACAGGCAGGAAGTGTCATAGCTGACGTCCTGGTGCCATCGCAACAACCTGGAGCTCAATGCTCTTAAGACAGTGGAATTGATTGTAGACTATAGGAGAGGTCCCCCTCCCCTCACCTCACTCACCATCAACAACACCACAGTCACATCTGTGGAGTCTCTTAAGTTCCTGGGAACCATCATCTCCAAGGACCTTAAGTGGGGAGATGCCATCGACTCCACAGTCAAAAAGGCACAACAGAGGAAGTACTTCTTGCGGCAGCTGAGGAAGCACAATTTGCCACGGGCAACGATGGTCCAATTCTATACGGTATCGTAGAGTCTGTCCTCACCTTCCCCATCATGGTCTGGTTTGGCTCAGCCACCAAGCACGACACCTGGAGGCTGTAGCGAATCGTCCGATCAGCTGAGAAGGTTATTGGCTACAACCTTCCCTCCATTGATGAACTGTACACTGCAAGGGCCAGGAAGCAAGCGGGTAAGATCATCTCTGACCCCTCTCATCCTAGCCACAAACTCTTTGAATCACTTCCCTCTGGAAGGCGACTCCGGACTGTCAAAGTTGCCACAGCCAGACATAAAAACAGCTTTTTTCCACGAGTAGTAGCTCAATAACCAAAAATCTGTAGCCTCCTTTTGCTCTGGTATTTTATTTAATTCACATGTTTAATCAATGTTTTATTATTAATGTTTAATGTTTTATGTATCATTCTTAACTGTCACTGTATTTCATGTTGTCACTTGTGGGCAGAGCATCAAGGCAAATTCCTTGTATGTGAATACTTGGCCAATAAACTTATTCATTCATTCACTGGTTCTGTTCCAACGTCTGCATCTTTTCCTCCACCTGGGACTCGGAGACATTGTTTTGCCCAGCAATAAAAAGGATAGTCTACAGCCGAACAGATGCATGGGCCTCGCATCCAAAGACTGGAATGTTAGACTGCCTAGATGATTCTACAGACTCATTGGCACCATGCTAACATAATGCCCAGTAAATAGAGTGAGCTGCACCACACCCACCCCTGAAATATTGGTCATAATCATTTGCCAGTATTGTACAATGGAAGACTGTACTACAGAAAACAGGGATGCTCTGGAGTCTTAGAAACATCATACAACACCAAACAGGCCCTTTGGCCCATCATATCCATATCGACCATCAGGTACCCACATACACCAGCCTCATTTACCAGCATTGGTCTGTATCTGTGCCTTGGTCATCTAAATATTATTTAAATGTTGTGAGAGTCCCTGCCTTCACCACCCCCTCCAGCCAACCTCGAGGGGAAACATTCTTCTCCATATCCCACCTAAATATTTTACCTTAAACTCAAGTGTTCAAGTTTTAACAACCTCTGCTATTAGGGAATAGTTTCCCACTGCTGTCTATCCTAGCAATGTCACTCATCATTTTGTATACTTCTATCAGATCCTCTCTCATCTTCCTGAACTTCAAGAAAAACAAACCCAGCCCTATCCAGTCTTTCCTCATAATTGAAATGCTCCAAACCAGGCAACATCCTGGTGAATCTCCTCTGTACCTTCTCAAATGCAATGATGCCCTTCATAGTGTGCAACCAGAACTACTTACTGTACTCCAGCCGTGACCTAGCTAATGTTTTATAAAATTATTGCACAACCTCCCAGCTCTTACATTCTAAGGCCCAACACATGAAGAAACCCATGTGGTTTCTTCACCACCTGATCGACCTGTGCTGGCACCTTGAATCCTTAGACCTGTACAGCAAGGTCCTTCTGCAGCTCAATATTCACTAACACTTTTGCAAATAACAAAGAGTTGGGGAACTCAGCATCTGTGGAGGGAATTACACAGACAATGTTTTGAGTTGTGACCCAAAATGTGATCTGTTCATTTCCCTCCATAGATGCTGCCTTACCCAAAGTTCCTCCAGTGCTTTGTTTTTTTGTTGCAGATTCCTGCATCTACATTCCCTACAGCTGACATTGTTTTAATTTTAGTTCTCTTAATGTACATCATCTTGCATTCATTAAATTTCATCTGCTACTGCTCTGCCCCTTACCAGTTGATCAACATCACCCTACGCCTATCCTCGCCACAGATGAACAATTTTCATGGAATCTGCATAAGTACGGTTTGTACCTGATTGTTTTCCAAATCCAGATCTAAATAATTTATATAAAAAATAGTAGGAGTCCCAACACAGAATCCTGTGGTACATCACGAATATGTGTCCTTCCACCATCATCCTCTGCCTCCCATCCACAAGGCAATATTGGATGCAAGCATAGGCTCTGACCTTTAGGCCAGTCTCCCATGTGGTGGGATCTCATCAAAACCCTCACTGAAATATATATAGTCTACATTAATTCTTCAACACGCTTTATTGTATCTTTGAAATTTAGGTTACCCCTCAGCATCTTTCACTCGAGGGAAAACAACCCAACCAATCTCTCATTATAATTCAAGAACCCCAGTTCAGACATCCCCACAAATCCTTTCTGCACTCTATCAAGTTTAATCGCACCCTTCCTATGACGTGGTGACCAGAATTGCACACTATATTCTTTGTGTGGCTTGATCAGCGATTTGTAACATGACATCCCAATTCTTCTATGCCTCAGCTGATAAAGGCAAGCATACTTCTCCACTCTGTCTACCTACATCACTACTTTCAAGAAACTATGCACTTGTAACAAGGTCTCACTGTTCAATAATACTCCCCCAGGGCCCAGCCATTTACTGTATATTTCCAAGCCTGGTTTAAAAACCCCAAAATGCATCACTTAGCACTTGTCTGAAATAAATTCCATCTGCCATTTCCTTGTTTATCAACCATGGACAACATTCGTCACCGTCCACTATACCAGCAATTTTGGTGTCATCCACAAACTTACTAATCATGCCATCTACATTCTCTTCCAAATTATTTTGATGCATGAATAATAATAAAGGATCCTGTACTGTTCTCTGCATCACACCACTGGTCATGGGCCTCCAATCTGAAAAATAACCCTCCAATACCACTCACTGCCTCCCTACCACCGAGCCAATTTTGCATCCAGTTTCCTATCTCACACTGAATCACACGTAGTCTTAGCTTCTAGATCGTACTATGCAGCACTTTGTCAATGACCTTGCTAAACCCCATGCATACAAAGTTCACTGGCCACCCATATCAATCCTCTTGGTCACCTCTTCAAGAAACTCTATCAAATAAATTGTACGTTATTTGCCTTGCACAAAGCCATGCTGACTATCCCTAACCAATCCTTGACTTTCCAAATGCAAATAAATTTTATCTTTCAGAACCACTGTCACCACAAATGTAAAGTTTGCCACCCTGTAGTATCTGGCTCGTACATGCAGCCCTTCTTAAATAAAGACACAACATTAGCCACGCTCAGGCTTCCAGTACCTGATCTATGGCTAAAGAAACACATTTCTCTGCCAGGGCCCCAGCAATCTCTTCCCTGGCTTCCCAAAGAATCAGACAATATACTTGGTCAGCCTCCATGGATTTATCCACCTTTATGCACTTTAAAAGCCATCAACACCTCCTCCTTCACAACCTTCACAATAGTGGTATCGTGAAGTGAACTGATGATCCCTTTCCTAACTCACAAGCTTCAATGTTCCTCTCCGTGGTAAATCTGTCTACAGAATTGGTCCTCTTTTGCCTGCTGACTGTTAAGAGACCTGTGCTTTATTCCCAATAAAGTGATCCACCCCCCCCCCCCCTCCCTATTTTTATTCTGAAGTTCTATCCATACAACTTTGTTTCCCTTTTGCAGGAAATTCTCTCTCTACTACACATTGACCAGTATTATAATGGGACCTTCTCTTTTACGTTCATCCCCTACCATACCTGGAGATTCTATACCCAGATGTGATAAGATGCCAGTCGCAACCTCTATTAAGCACATTTCTGTGGAGACACACACAAGAGATTGCAGATGCTGGAATCTGGAGAACAAACAACATATTGGAGGAAGCTAACGGCTAGAGCAGAATTGTCACCGTTTCAGGTGGAAACCTTGCTGAGTGCAGCCACAGAATGACACTACAGCTTCCCATTGGAGTTACACCAAAGAACAACTTGTACACATCGCATTCCATCCTCGTATGATTCGCATCCATGCCATCCATCATCCTCATCAATCCCCCACCACCCCCCCATTACAATACTGCTGATCTTACAATGACTGCCAGTGGAGGCTCTCCCTCCCCTGCACCAAGCGCCATGTGTGCCTGCTGTCCCGGTCTTTTCCACCTTTCAAGCTGTGACCCAAAGATTTCTTGCCAAAGACATGTCATCACTTGACATGAGGCAACGACATTACCATTCATCCAGGTGGACGATAAATTCTGCTGCATTGGCTGCTATGCATACAGCTTCAGATGGCGCTAGCATTTATCCACTGCGACAAATATTGCCGTGGCTAGTTGTCATATCTGCCATAAGGCTTGCTATGATTACTGCCAACATTATGATATGCACCTGATTACCAGAAGCTCCAGCTCCCTTCGACTCACGCTCATTCAACATCAATTTTACTCCTGGCACACAGTGATTTTAAATAATTTATCTCAGACAAGTGCAAAATGATGCATTTTTGGGGAAGTTTAACCACAGTACATAGTTGGCAGGGCCCTGGGGAGTGTTATTGAAAAATGAGACCTTGTGATAGAGGTTTTGAAACTACTCTTATTATTATTGATAGAGGTTTTAAAATTACTCTTAATCATTCTGGAGGCCTTTGATGCGATTTACCACAAATTGACAGTCTCCTCTTGATTGATATTATACAAGCCTAGTTAGCTAAGTGCAAAATGAGCTTAATATAAACTCATAAAATTTAGATTAAATTGAAATTCAGGTTTAACTCTGGTCAGTGGGTTGAATTCCAGAATTACACATTGAACACTGCAAAAGATTTTAATGAGCCAGTTAATGTATCCAGAAGATAAACACAAAAAGCTGGAGTAACTCAACGACAGGCAGCATCACTGGAGAGAAGGAATGGGTGAGGTTTTGGGTCGAGACCCTTCTTCAGACTGGTTAGAGATAAGGGAAACGAGAGAAATAGACGGTGATGTGGAGAGATAAACAACAATGAATGAAAGATATGTAAAAAAGTAATGATGACGAAGGAAAAAGGCTATTGTAAGCTGTATGTTCCCTCATCAACTCCCTGGTTAACTCATCCCATTATCACGCAATCCAACCCCTCCCAAGGTATCTTCCCCTGCAACCACAGAAGATGCAACACCTGTCGCTATACCTCCTCCCTTGACAGTCTAGGGACCCCAACAGTTCTTTCAGGTTAGGCAGAAGTTCACTTGCACCTCCTCCAATCTCATCTACTGTATCTGTTGTTCAAGATGTGGACTCTTATGCATCGGCGAGACCAAATGCAGACTGGGCGATCGTTTCCCGGAGCACTTTCGCTCAGCCCACGTGAAGCAACCTGATCTCCCGGTTGCTGGAAACTTTAGTTCTCCTTCAAATCCTACACAGGCCTTTCTGTCCTCGGTCTCCTCCACTGTTAGAGTGAGGCTAAACGCAAATTGGAGGAACTGCATCTCATATTTTGCTTGGGCAGCTTACGGCCCAGTAGTATGAATATTGATTTCTCTCACTTCAGGTAGCCCATGCATTCCCTCTCTCTCCCACCCAAGTCGCACTAGCTTCTCATTTTCACCCTACAAACAGCTTACAATGTTACTTTTTTGCATATCTTTCATTCATTGTTCTTCTCTCTACATCACCGTCTGTATCTCTCGTTTCCCTTATCCTTGACCAGTCTGAAGAAGGGTCCCAACCCAAAACATCACCCATTCCTTCTCTCCAGAGATTTTCCAGCTTTTTGTGTCTGTCTTCGGTTTAAACCAGCATCTGAAGTTCCTTCTTACACAGTTAATGTATCCATCTACCATCACAATGCATCATACCAGATCCTAACTATCCCTTCACATCACATCACATTAACTTTCCCAGATTAGATTGGGTACAAATTAAATTTCGAAGGCAAATGATTAGATGTGAAAAGCTCTGGAAGTCCTCATGTAGATAACATGGAATAATCAACTTGCGTCATCAAAGACAGAAAGTAGTTATTTATCCAAGATTTCATTTTCTTCTTCAATTCATTTTATTGCCACATCAACAAAAATAAAGTTTTTAAATTTGAGAAGCTATAGATCTTCTGTTTATTTTACTTCGGAGTCATGTGAGTGACTACATGAAGAACCCCGTCCAGCCGCACGTGCGTCATTACGTCAGACGCATTGGTGCAGGTGCAGGTTGACCGGTTGGAACAGCGGATCTCCTCCAGCGGTAAGTTTAAACTTCAGGTAAGTTGTATTTCTTACCTGTTTTAGGTCTCCTCCAGGAACCTCGGTTTTCAGAGTTTTTTGCCGGATGCTTCGCGACGGCCGACGAGGGAACCAGCTAAGGGCTGTGGGGAAACCCTGGTCTGACCGCGGAAGCGGGGAGATGGCGAATGTCGGGTTTCGCGATCGGAGTCACTGATAAGACGGTCAGTGACTCTAGACGTTGGGTTCCCGGCGAGGGAAAATCCAATAATATGCGGTTCCTAGACTGCAGTAGTCCCCAGGATATGGGGTTAAACTGACCTAAACGGTCAGCCCGGCTGCCGGGAGGGTTACCGCGGGTAGGTATATGGATTCCCGGGGAGGGGAAATCCAGTAGCAATGCGGTTCCCAAACCGCAGTCATCCCCAGTATATGGGAACAACTGACAAAAATGGTCAGCCTGGACGTTGGGAGTGTTCCCCTCCGGGAATGTGAATCTAGATACACACCTACAGCAGGAGTTGGGCCAGCGCAGGTCAATGTGAGAGCCCGCGCCAGCAGCACCTTTTCACAGGGCTGCTTCATGGGGATGCCAAGTTTATGGCAGTGCTAGCCTACGGGAGAGACTGCGCCAGCAGCACCTTTGCTCAGGGCTGCTTCATGGGGATACCAAGTCTATGGCAGTACTGGCCTATGGGAAAGGCCGCACCAGCAGCACCTTTGCTCAGGGCTGCTTCATGGGTGCCAGCAGTACCTTTGCTCAGGGCTGCTTCATGGGGATACCGAGTCTATGGCAGTACCCGCCTATGAGAAAGGCCGCTCCAGCAGCACCTTAGACTGGGCTGCTTCGTGGGGATGCCAAGTCCATGGCAGTGTGGCAAATGTGGCCTGTTCATTATGAAAGATGGCAGATTAACAACTGATTTTATAGTGTATTCCCATTTACAGTGATCATGGGGGATATTTGAGGAGGCATTGCTAGGATAAGGCAATATAACAGAATGATGACAAGAAAGCATTCAAAGAGGACTACTCAAGAGTTCAAAAACACTGGTTATGTATTGTCTCGATAGAAACATTCGGCCCTTCGAGCCTGCACCGCCATTCAATATAATCATGACTGATCATCCAACTCAGTGTCCTGTACCTGCCTTCTCTCCATACCCCCTGATCCCTTCAGCCACAAGGGCCACATCCAACTCCCTCTTAAATATGGCCAACGAACTGGCCTCAACTACCTTCTGTGGCAGAGAATTCCACAGATTCACCACTCTCTGTGTGAAAAACGATAATATAACGAAAATGATAATATTTTAACGTTGTATTTTCCGAAAATCCACTATTTATATTTCAAACTATATTTGAGAAATTGGGCTCCTCTATCCAGTTAAGATTAAGTTGTTATCAAATAGACTTGTTGGACATTGGGATTTACCTTTCGCTATTCAATTGGCCGTTGACGCCGGCCTGGGCAACAGATTGCAGTCAATAGACTCCTGTAACAGCCTTGTTGTTGTAAAGCAGCCTTCTGGTCATTAAGACTAATTAGCAATATTATAGATGTGATTCAGCTGTGCAAGTAGGAGAACTGTCAACCTGTTAAATGGTAAACTGTAAACTGCCATGTAGGTCATTGTTTACACAACAATGTTTACCAGCTGAAGTTACTAAAGTCACAATGATGGACAAACAGTATTCATTACTGCTCCAGTAGTTGCTAGGTAAATATTTCATTATATTGCAAAATTATGCTAATGGCCCTAAAATGGGAAATTGCGCCAGCAGCGCCTTGTAGCAGGCCTACTTAATGTCTCCCTCATATAAGAGGAGAGCATGCCAGATCAGTATTAGTCTGACGTCGGGTCCATGGCAAAGTCGGCGTATTGCTGAAGCCGCGCCAGCAGCGCCTTGTAGCAGGGCTGCATAATGTCTCCCTCATGTAAGAGGGGAGCATGCCGGGTCAGTGTAATCTAACGCCGAGTCTGCGGGTTTAGCCGTGGAGCATGCCCAAGGGATGAAGGGCACATGCCAGACGTACCATGCCTGGCAGCACGGTTGCCATCCGAACACATATGCAGTGAACACCGCTATCAGGGGACGATCAAGCCGGCCGCCGAATCTTCTATTCAGGTAAGACCTGTTTCATAGGCGATACCTGGATGATGCAGCACAAGCTATTGAACGAGTAAGGCTTCATAGTTTCGGTGACAATGCACCCCATGTCTTCATCGGCAGTAAGCGGTTCACTGAAGCTGGTGGCAGCATGAAAGCTGGCCAGAGGTTCCACGCACTCAACCTGTGCTACTCTCCAACTAAAGGACCACTAAAACTTGGTAAGATGTACACTTGGTTGTACAATACAAATGATTGAGACATTATCATCTACTTCGAGGGGTCTAACCATGTAAAACTGGACAATACTAGCATTCCAAGCAGGTTAGAATTGGGCAGGCTCAGTATAATGGCCAGGATTGTCTTGCAAGACTGGCTCGGAAATCGGGCCACATTTACCGTTCACGGCAGACACAAAATTGCGAATATCATCTCGAGTTTGGAGGTGGAGCAGATTTGCATGACTTACCAATTCTTCACTTATTGGTATCAACTATCTATAGACGCTACGGGCATTGTATGGGTTAAAGAGTGATTGAGCAAATATGCATATCTGCATGCTCAACTTCATGTTGATACAATATGATGGTGGCATATGTTAGTCACGTGGGTGCAATCAATTAAAGACTCCTGTAATGGTTACATAATCTCGTTTGCCATAGGAGAATCATCGTATAGGTCAATGGCAACACAGAATTGGTGTTGAATCACACCGTGTTATGAAACTCTGGTTCAATGGAACACTAAATATAGGTATGTTTGTTTTTCATGCTTATTCACAGGTTGCAAAATATGTGGCATTACAGTGGCGAAAGATACATTCTCGCTACAAGGAGAAGGAACGTCTTTTATGTCTTCCTCCATTTTGCTTCATCAATCGGGGCTTCAAATAAAGTCATTAAGAGCCTGCTTTAGGTTCCTATTGTGTGACTGGCTTATACAACTTTGATTACCGATTTGTCGGGAATAATACAACCTTATATGGTTATTTTAAAAGTAACTTTGCTGGTTCAGCCTGAGGCTTGGGAAATCAGCCATTGCATGATAAAATCAAATTATGTTCTGCAGATTCAATAAACTGCCCTGCGGCTTGGGTTGTTACATCTATCCTTCTATGTGTTCAGAGTTCTTGGATAGCACCAAAAAGCAGGACTTTTCTTTTCCAGGAGATGAAAAGAGTTTGTTTAATGCTCATGTTACATTGAAAACTGTATAGATTACTGACGTTTGGAGTTCATGTTAAATGATCTTTTGTCAATAATTGAGTTGTACGGGCATTAACTGTGCCAATGTGCCTTCTCATTGAATTGGCTGTAGCAAACAAGACCCGCTCTGTCAGGTTCACCCCGGATATCGTTTGTAAGGATATCTTTAACACAAGGTCTCCCAGGACCAGTACAATGCCGTATGGGATGTTGACATTTGTGAACACAATTTCACCAGGGGGCTCCAGCTACATCCTTAACTTTGACCGGAGCTCATTAGGTAGTTATCCTTCTGGCGCTGGTTTAGCACAGCAGGTTCAGTCGCTACATAATTGCGACGGTACAGGATGATTACATCTGTAAATAATAATAATAGAATATTGACTGGCCTTGAGGGGGATACGACATATATTGCCTGAAGTAGATTCATATTGCCCTCGTCGAAGACGAGGGCAATATGGATCTAGTGAGGGCAATATATGTCGTATCCCCCGAAAGAGGACAGTCAATATTGTTATTATTACCCATATCAGACATCTAGAGGAAAATCTGAACATCTCATATGATATGAATGTATCTATACATTTTGCAATATGCATTGCAACATTGTAAATAAGGGTACTAAAACCATTCCAACATTGTAAATAAGGGTACTAAAAGAATGTAACATTTATGTTTCATTTATGTAATTTATGTAATTCATTTATGTGACAATGTGAAGGTCGAACTTTTAAATCGCGAACCTCTTCTCGCAACCGGCTGCCATTTTTTTTTTTTTAAGATAAATTTTAAATTTCGCACGCAGCGTCACGTTGCCGTCATGCAGCGTCACGTTGCCGTCACGCAGCGTCACGTTGCCAAGTTCCCGGATGTGAGACCAGGGGAATATAAGACTATATTCCCCGCTGTTTAAACAGGTAAAGTCCATAGGCGTTCGCTAGAAAGGGGAATATAAGAAAATATTCCCCTGTTAGCGCTGCTGGCAGTAAAAAGGAAGGGAATACAATTTCGTAAAAGCATACCTCAGATGGATGATATGGGTAATAATAATAGAATATTGACTGGCCTTGAGGGGGATACGACATATATTGCCTGAAGTAGATTCATATTGCCCGAGTCGAAGACGAGGGCAATATGGATCTAGTGAGGGCAATATATGTCGTATCTCCCGAAAGAGGACAGTCAATATTGTTATTATTACCCATTATCAGACATCTAGAGGAAAATCTGAACATCTCAGCTCGGCGGACTTCCACGTAAAATTTAACCAAAATGGACGCGGCAGTCTTCCTGTCTGCCGTTTGAATATTCTAAATTTCCCACGCAGCGTCACGTTGCCGTCACGTTGCCAAGTTCCCGGATGTGAGACCAGGGGAATATAAGACTATATTCCCCGCTGTTTTAACAGGTAAAGTCCATAGGCGTTCGCAAGAAAGGGGAATACAAGAAAATATTCCCCTGTTACCCCTGCTG
Organism: Okamejei kenojei; assembly: GCA_035221665.1. Classification (NCBI taxonomy): domain Eukaryota; kingdom Metazoa; phylum Chordata; class Chondrichthyes; order Rajiformes; family Rajidae; genus Okamejei; species Okamejei kenojei. The sequence goes on along the minus strand of CM069169.1, from coordinate 2,873,112 downwards.
GCAGTAAAAACGAAGGGAATACAATTTTGTAAAAGCATACCTCAGATGTGTGATATGGGTAATAATATATAATATTTTATGTTTATAAATACTTGAGCAGAGCAGAAGGGGTGTCAGGTCTCAAAAAAGTTACAGGCATGCCAGGGGACCTTTGGTAATGTAAGCACATATATATACAACAATACGTCAAGGTCACCAAGAGCCTTCGAGGCTCTGAACTAGCAATGTTTGTTAGTCACAAAAAACTTAGAAAAACGTATCTGTTCAGGCTACTCCAGATGATAAAACGGAGTTTGCGTTATGTAGGAATAGATACTGATTCCAGATCTCATTCCACCAGGGCTGCTACAACATCAGCAGCAAGGATATTTACGTTCCGCTGGGGCACATCCTTACGGCTGCAGCATGGTCCAACGAACGAATCTCCAAACATTTATAATAACCCATTGCTAGACCAGGGTTATTTGTCAACTCTATTTTACGTTCTAGTTATACTTTCCATCCGGGTGAGAGATGTGAATATTATGACTTCATTTAAACAGCATGAGCATGTTTTAAATCTATGTCATGACTGTATGCATTATGAATGTTTTTCCTTCATTTGTGAATGAAGCAGTTGTGGTTGTGTAGACTCGTTTCTCACAGCATGAAATCACAGAGCTTTGAAATCTTCACGTAGTCACTCACGTGACTCCGAAGTAAAATAGTAAGATTAAACGAGAACTTACCAGTTTGAAGTTTGATCTTTATTTTATGAGGAGTTACGATGAGGGACTACCCTCCGCTCCCAACCCTCATAAATGTCATCTGGTAGTTCTAGTCTTCTCTTATCTTACAATTATACTTCAGTCACTATTACATGTGATTTCACACCGCTGCTTTGAAGATTGACGCACATGCGGCTGGACGGGGTTCTTCACGGAGTTCCTCATCGTAACTTCTCATAAAATAAAGATCAAACTTCAAACTGGTAAGTTCTCATTTAATCTTACTATTCTGTGGTGCAGTTGTTGAAATTGGTGCTTGAAACCCAATGAATTAATGGTGGCAGTTTGCCAGGGCGACATCTACATAGAAAACTATTTGTCACCTTTGAAACCAGATCTTGAGGTCACATCTCGTAAAGTAAGAGCACTCATCTTTTCTGATCTGCTGAGCATTTTCAGATTGCCTGATTTTCATACAATAGGAGTAGAATTTCATCAGTGATAGTAGAATTGGGCCATTTGGCCCATCTGGTCTACTCTGCCATTCAATCATGGCTATCTCTCCCTCCTAACTCAATTCTCCTGCCTTCTCCCCATAACCTCTGACACTAATCAAGAATCTATCTATCTCTGCCTTAAATATATCCACTATCTTTGTTTTTAGTTTGAGCATTTGCAGTTTTTTAATGTCTGTTCTGTCATTCAACATGATCAGAGAAATCTTTTACCTCAGCACCACTTTCTGCACTTAACCAACATTTCACTTGATTTTCTTATCAAAATAATCTACAATTAAAAATCCTTTGATCCCTGTATTGATATTTAACTGCAAACTCCAGCAAGCCAATTAAAAGGTTTTTTTTTTTAATGTTTTAGCAAAATTTTGTCAAAGATTAGGAGACTAAGAAATCAGAATGTCAATTGTGGGGTTAGATTTTTGATCTATTACATAGAAACATAGGAACATAGAAATTAGGTGCAGGAGACATAGAAACATAGGAACATAGAAATTAGGTGCAGGAGCAGGCCATTCGGCCCTTCGAGCCTGCACCGCCATTCAATATAATCATGGCTGATCATCCAACAATATCCTGAACCTGCCTTCTATCCATACCCTCTGATCCCTTCAGCCACAAGGGCCACATCCAACTCCCTCTTAAATATGGCCAACGAACTGGCCTCAACTACCTTCTGTGGCAGAGAATTCCACAGATTCACCACTCTCTGTGTGAAAAACGATTTTCTCATCTCGGTCCTAAAAGACTTCCCCCTTATCCTTAAACTGTGACCCCTTGTCCTGGACTTCCCCAACATCGGGAACAATCTTCCTGCATCTAGCCTGTCCAACCCCTTAGAATTTTGTAAGTCTCTATGAGATCACCCCTCAATCTTCGAAATTCTAGCGAGTACAAGCCGAGTCTATCCAGTCTTTCTTCATGTGGAAGTCGTGCCATCCCAGGAATCAGTCTGGTGAACCTTCTCTGTACTCCCTCTATGGCAAGCATGTCTTTCCTCAGATTAGGAGACCAAAACTGTACGCAATACTCCAGGTGTGACCTCACCAAGACCCTATACAACTGCAGTAGAACCTCCCTGTTCTTGTACTCAAATCCTTTTGCTATGAATGCCAACATACCATTCGCTTTCTTCACAGCCTGCTGCACCTGCATGTCTACTTTCAATGACTGGTGTACCATGACACCGAGGTCTCGCTGCATCTCCCCCTTTTCCTAATCGGTCACCATTCAAATAATAGTCTACCTTCCTGTTTTTGCCACCAAAGTGGATAACCTCACATTTATCCACATTATACTGCATCTGCCATGCATTTGCCCACTCACCCAATCTATCCAAGTCATCTTGCAGCCTCCTAGCATCCTCTCACAGCTAACACTGCCCCCCAGCTTCGTGTCATCCGCAAATTTCGAGATGTTGCATTTAATTCCCTCGTCCAAATCATTAATGTATATAGTAAATAGCTGGGGTCCCAGCACTGAGCTTTGCGGCACCCCACTAGTCACTGTCTGCCATCCTGAAAAGGACCCGTTCACTCCTACTCTTTGCTTCCTGTCTGTCAACCAGTTCTCTATCCACATCAATACTGAACTACCAATACCGTGTGCTTTAAGTTAGTATACCAATCTCTTGTGTGGGACCTTGTCGAAAGCCTTCTGAAAGTCCAGATATAACACATCCACTGCTTCTCCCTTATCCACTCTACTAGTTACATCCTCAAAAAATTCAATAAGATTCGTCAGACATGATTTACCCTTCGTAAATCCATGCTGACTTTGTCCAATGATTTCACCACTTTCCAAATGTGCTGCTATCCCATCTTTAATAATTGACTCTAGCAGTTTCCCCACTACCGATGTTAGACTAACTGGTCTGTAATTCCCTGTTTTCTCTCTCCCTCCCTTTTTAAAAAGTGGGGTTACATTAGCTACCCTCCAATCCTCAGGAACTACTCCAGAATCTAAAGAAGTTTTGAAAAATTATCACAAAGACATCTGCTATTTCTGGGGCTACTTCCTTAAGTACCCTGGGATGCAGCCTATCTGGCCCTAGGGATTTATCGGCCTTTAATCCATTCAATTTACCTAACACTGCTTTCCGGCTAACCTGGATTTCACTCATTTCCTCCATCTCATTTGACCCACGATCCCCTGCTATTTCCGGCAAATTATTTATGTCTTCCTTAGTGAAGACAGAACCAAAGTAGTTATTCAATTGGTCTGCCATGTCCTTGTTCCCCATGATCAATTCACCCGTTTCTGACTGCAAGGGACCTACATTTGTTTTAACTAATCTTTTGCGCTTCACATATCGATAAATACTTTTGCAGTCAGTTTTTATGTTTCCTGCCAGTTTTCTTTCATACTCTATTTTCCCTTTCCTAATTAAGCCCTTTGTCCTCCTCTGTTGGTCTCTGAATTTCTCCCAGTCCTCTGGTAGGCTGCTTTTTCTGGCTAATTTGTACGCTTCATCTTTTTCTTTGATACTATCCCTGATTTCCCTCGTTATCCACGGATGCGCCATCTTCCCTGATTTATTCTTTTGCCATACTGGGATGAACAATTGTTGTAGTTCATCCATGCAGTCTTTAAATGCCTTCCATTGCATATCCACCGTCAACCCTTCAAGAATCAATTGCCAGTCGATCTTGGCCAATTTCACGTCTCATACGCTCAAAGTTACCTTTCTTTAAGTTCAGGACCCGTGTTTCTGAATTAACAATGTCACTCTCCATCCTAATGAAGAACTCAACCATATTATGGTCACTCTTGCCCAAGGGGCCACGTACAACAAGGCTGCTAACTAACCCTTCCTCATTACTCAATATCCAGTCTAGAATAGCCTGCTCTCTCGTTGGTTCCTCCACATGTTGGTTTAGAAAACTATCCCGCATACATTCCAAGAAATCCTCTTCCTCAGCACCCCTGCCAATTTGATTCACCCAATCTATATGTAGATTGAAGTCTCCCATTATAACGGTTTTACCTTCGTTGCATGCATTTCTAATTTCCTGTTTGATGCCATCCCCAACACCACTACTACTGTTAGGTGGCCTGTACACAACACCCACTAGCGTTTTCTGCCCCTTAGTGTTTTCGCAGCTCCACCCATATCGATTCCACATCCTCCAAGCTAATGTCATTCCTTTCTATTGAGTTAATCTCCTCTCTAACCAGCAACGCTACCCCACCTCCTTTTCCTCTCTGTCTATCCTTCCTGAATATTGAATATCCCTGGATGTTCAGCTCCCAGCCTTGGTCACCCTGGAGCCATGTCTCCGTGATCCCAACTATATTATAATTATTAATAGCTATCTGCACATTCAAGTCATCCACCTTATTACGAATGCTCCTCGCATTGAGACACAAAGCCTTCAGGCTTGTTTTTACAAAACTCTTGGCCCTTTTACAATTATGTTGAAAAGTGGCCCTTTTAGATTTTTGCCCTGGATTTGTTTTCCTGCCACTTTTCACCTCGCTACCTATTGCTCCTGTCCTCATTTTACACCCCTCTGTCTCTCTGCTCACACATTTAAGAAACCCTCCACTTCTTATTCTCCGTTTGTTTTTTTTTCTTCTTTCCTCCCTACGTGTTGCGTCTGACTGCTTCTCTTCTCTGCCTCCTGCCTCACAAACGACTACTTGCCTTCTCTATTTGAGTCCCTCCGCCCAACCGATCTAGTTTAAAGTCTCCCCAGTAGCCTTTGCAAATCTCCCTGCCAGGATATTGGTTCCCCTCGGGTTTCATGTGCAACCCGTCTTTTTTGTACAGGTCACACCTTCCCCAAAAGAGGTCCCAATGATCCAGAAACTTGAAACTCTGCGCTCTGCACCAGTCCTTTAGCCACGCATTGATCCTCCACCTTGCTCCATTCTTACTCTCACTGTCGCGTGGTACAGGCAGTAATCCTGAGATTGTTACCTTTGCTGTCCTTCTCCTTAACACTCTTCCTAACTCCCTAAATTCTCCTTCCAGGACCTCCTCTCTTTTTCTACCTATGTCCTCCACACAGATAGCATGGACATGAGGCTTGAATCCAGGTCATAGAAATACCTATATGTACCACGACCTCTGGCTCCTCTCCCTCCCATTTCAAGATATCTTGGACACGTTCAGTCACATCCTGGACCCTGGCACCAGGGAGGCAAACTACCATCCGGGTCTCCTGACTGCGTCCACAGAATCGCCTATCTGCCCCCCTAACTATAGAGTCCCCTATTACTGCTGCCCTCCTCTTCTTTTCCTTACCCTTCTGAGCAACAGGGCCGGTCTTTGTACCGGAGGCCCGGTCGCTGTTGCTACCCCCAGGTAGGCTGTGCCCCCCAACAGTACTCAAACAGGAGTACTTATTGCCAAGGTGTACAGCCACCAGGGTACTCTCTAGTCCCTGCCTCTGCCCCTTGCCTCTCCTAACCGTGACCCACTTTTCTACCTCCTGTGGTTTTGGAGTGACCACCTGCCTGTTGCTCCTCTCTATTACCAAGGAGTGGGTGCAAGATTGATGTTTATCTACTTATTACTGCACAGGAGGCCATTCATGGTATAATTCTGGCTCCCAACAGAACAACCCCATAACCCCGCGACTTATTCTCACAAACAAACCCATCAACATGCCTTTGATTCTTTAACCCCTCGGTTTACAGCCAATTAACCCTCCTAGGGGTGCAGGAGGAATGCAGAGCACTCAGTGGGCGTGCAAACTCCACACAGATAGCACTGGACATGAGGCTTGAATCCAGGTCATAGAAATACCTAATGTGCTACCATGAGACTTAAAGTAATCGAGTCACAGATTCATATAGCATGGGAACAGGCCCAACTCGCCATGTCGACCAAAATGCCTCATCTAATAGTCAAAGAGTCATACAGCACGAAAGCAGCCCCTTCAGCCCAACTTGTCCATACCGACCAAGATGCGCCCATCTAAGCTGGTTCCCTTTGCTCACATTTGGCCCATATCCCTCCAAACCTGTCCTTTCCATGTATCTGTCCAAGTGTCTTTTGAATGCTGTTATAGTAAATGCCTCAATTACCTCCTCTGGCAGCACGTTCCATATAACCACCAGTCTCTGAATTAATCTATTGTATTACATCTTGCCACTCTCACCTTGAACCCCAAGTCCTCTTGTTTTTGATTCCCCTATCCTGGATCAAAGACTCTGCGCATTCACCCTGTCTATTCCCTTCATGATTTTATACACCTCTATAAGATCGCCCCTCAGCCTCCTTCATTTCGAATAAAGTCCTAGCCTGCTCAACTTCTCCCTATAGCTGAGGACCTCAAATCCTGGTCAAATCCTCATAAATCTTCTATGCACTCTTTTCTAGCTTAATGACATCCTTCCTATAGATGGGTGGCCAAAACTGAACAGAGTACTCAAGCGTAGCCTCACTAACATCTTGTACAACTATAATATACCATTCGCAACTTCTATACTTAATATCCTGACTGATGATGGCCAATGTACCAAAGGCTTTCTTGATCACCCTGTGACGCTACTTTAAGTGAATTATGTACCTGTACTCCTAGATTGCTCTGCTCAACAATACACCCCAGGGCCCTGCCATTCACTGCAAAGATCCTGCCCTGGTTTGACTTCCCAAAATGCAACACCTCACACAAATCTGCATTAGCCTGAGCCCACTTCCCAGCTAATCAAGAGCTTGCTGTAATTATCATTTGCCACTGTTTGGCCCATGGCACTCTAAGCCTTTTCTACCTTTCCAAATGTATTTTACATGTTTTGATGGTACCTGCCTCAACTATTTCTTCTGGCAGCCTAAGTAAAAAGTTACCCCTCAGGTTCCTATTAAATCTTTTCCCTCCCATTTTAAACCTATGCCCCTCTCGTTCTTGATTCCCTTACCATAGAAAAACACCTCGATGTACACCTCTAGAAGATCACCCCCCAGCCTCCTGTACTCCAAGGAGCAGTCTTAATCTGCCCAATCTCTCCTTATAGCGCAGTCCTGCAAGACCTGGCAACATTCCCATTAAATCTTCTCAGCTCTCTTTCTAGCTTAATGGCATCATTCCGATAAAATAGTAACCAAAATTGAACACAATATCAAAGCGCGGCCTCTTGTACAACTGTAACAACTTCTACACACAGCACTCTGACAGATGAAGGCCAGCATGTCAAAAGCCTTCTTCACCACTCTATCTATCTACAACTTGAAATGACTCAATCACACTAACTCAGTCATTGGGTTCAAGGATTTGCCTTCTACGTGAAGTAGACTCCACAGGTGTTGGGCATGGAATACCGCTGGGGCTGGGCTTGCACGTGCTCCAGCAAAGGTGTGCAATTGTTGTTGCTACCCCATGGAGAGTGGAGCTGTGCATTTCAGTGACAACATGCACGAATGGATAACCGAAGATTCTTCCCATACCAACTAGGCTCAGCAACTTCTGCAGAGGAACGTGTTAGGTTCTGACTGGATCACTGGCACTCAGGATAGAAAATCCAACCAATTCCTCCCACATCTGACTCTGGAAATAATCATCTCAGCCTCTAATGCTTCAGAGGAAACAGTCCTGAGTCTGAAGAAGGATTTCAAACTGAAGCATCACCAATCCATATCCTCCAGAAATACTGCCTGACCCACTGAGTTATTCCAACACTTTGTGTCCAGTTTGTTCAACCTTTGAATGTAATGTACTGGGCTGTCCCACACGGACAGCATTGGGAATATTGAGGCATAAAATACAGCCAGATGTGGATGAAGAAGTTAAAAACAATTATGATTTCAGGGTAGCAAGGAATGTAGACAATATGGCCTTATGGAAGTGTTGAGCGTTTTATGAGCTTAATGGCAAATCAACAGTCCAGAGGCAAAACAGCTCTCCAGTTAGAAACTCTCTAGACTCAGCACCTCATCCACAAATAATGAGGCTATGCCTCACTGAAAGCTGTACTGACCCCTCTTCCACAGACTCCACAATACATCTCAGAAACCACACTTGATCTGTCGTCTTTCTGACTCTAGTACCATCCCCTGACATTTGTCCCCATTGACTGAGAAAAGGCACTGCTCCCTCACCACAGAAAATCCAGAGCAGAGCTACAGGAGTTCAATGGTGTGTGATTATATACCCACAAGAACAGTGATGGGAACTTTAGTGTGTGGCCTGATGTGGGTGAAGAGGTTTATAAAGAGGGGTGACTGAAGGGTAACAAGGAAATCAGAGAATACAAGCTTTTGGAGGTTCTGATAGTTTTTTGGTTCTGTTACACTAATGACAAATCATCAATCCAAAAGTAAACCGGCTCTCCTGTGAGAGGCCCTCTAGGCTCAGGGTGTGCCTCACTCTGACAGGTGCACACCCGACACCTCTCCACCATGCAAAATGTATAGATAAATGCAGATGCTTGTTTAGACACAACAGACACAAAAAGCTGGAGTAACTCAGCGGGTCAGGCAGCATCTCTGGAGAAAAGGAATAGGTGGCATTCTTAGATTGGTGGCATACAATATATGGCCTTTCTGCAGACTTCAGAAGGGTGATGAAACATCACCTATTCCTTTTCTCCACAGATGCTGCCTGACCCGCTGAGTTACTCCAACATTTTGTGTCTACCTCTTCACCAGACCCTACACAACACACGGTTTTATGATCCCAGAACACACATTCGGTCTGCCACCACGTTGCTCCTAGACCCATGCGCTGTCGTTTGTCCTCAGTAACTGAGACAAATGGTGTGATTGAGAAAAGTTATTTGCCCTCACCATGCAACATTTTGTGCGCAGCACTGCAGAGTTTTAAGAGTTCAGATCTACCTGCTACCTCACCCATTGGGGAGGGTGAACCTGTCTGCAAACCTTGCAAAAATTCCTTTTCTTCAGTGATGCTGCCTGACCCGCTGAGTTACTCCAGCTTTTTGTGTCTATTGTGTGAAGAAGGGTCTCGACCAGAAACGTCACCCATTCCTTCTCTCCAGATGCTGCCTGTCCCGCTGAGTTACTCCAGCTTTCTGTGCCTATCTTCGGTTTAAACCACATCTGCAGTTCCTTCCCACACATCTTTCCCTTCAGCAGATGGCAGGGACAGTATAAGCTGTACCTTTTACAGAGCAGAGAGAGAGATGTGTGGATGGGGGACAGAGCGGCTTAGCCGGAGCTTCGGCCTCTCTATGCCCGGTTCCACACACCCGCCGCCAGCCGGGTGAGAGAGAGAGCGGACACCCTGCCTGTGCCGGCCGGGGCTGTCACCCAGCGCCGGGGCAGCTACAGACATCCCGGCCCGGACCCGGCCCCGGCCCCGGTCCGCGGGCCTCTCCCCGCCCGCCTCACGCAGCCCGATCCCCGGCCCAGTCTCGCCGCCTACCTTTCATCGCCGAGCACAGCACATGCATGGTTGTGTTGTCCGGGTGGGTGGGTAGGGAGGGAGGGAGGCGGCACGGCTCCCCTCAGCTCAGCGCCGCGCCTCCCTCCGCCCGCCCTTCCCGCCGGAGCTGAGCTGAGCTGACAGCCCGTTCCCGCGCGCGTCCCGCCCACCGCGCGCGGGCACCCGCCAGCCAGCCAGGTCGCGCGCACCCGCGCGCACCCGCGCGCACAGCCGTCAACCGCCGCCACCAGGTCGCGGGCACCCGCGCGCACAGCCGTCAACCGCCAATATGTCGCGGGCACCCGCGCGCACAGGCGTCAACCGCCGCTACCAGGTCGCGGGCACCCGCGCGCACAGCCGTCAACCGCCGATATGTCGCGGGCACCCGCGCGCACAGGCGTCAACCGCCGATATGTCGCGGGCACCCGCGCGCACAGCCGTCAACCGCCGATATGTCGCGGGCACCCGCGCGCACAGCCGTCAACCGCCGATATGTCGCGGGCACCCGCGCGCACAGGCGTCAACCGCCGCCACCAGGTCGCGGGATGGCCGTTCGGCCGCTCGAGCCGCCTGTTCGCCACAAGACCGTGTGGCGCGGGCACCCGCTCGCTCAGGTTTGGTCAAAGATTATAGAGCTTTATGATCTTTGGGTTTGGTCACCCGGGGGTTGCGCCGGTGGATCGCGGGCACTCGTCAGGCCGCTCGGGCGACTACGCCCTTGTACCCGGGGGTTACGACGCTCGCCGCTAGACCGTGGGTTGCCCGGGGATTTCGCCGTTATACCCCGGGACTGCGCCGTTCCCCCACACCCCGAATCTCCGCCACCGTCTCCGGGCTCCCTGCAACCCACCCAGATCCGTTATTTACTAGGTAGACAAAAATGCTGGAGAAACTCAGTGGGGGCAGCAGCATCCATGGAGCGAAGGAAATAGGCAGCGTTTCGGGCCGAAACCCTTCCTTCTTCCGTTATTTACTAAACCTGCGTTATAAATTGTGAGAGCCCGTTGCACTACAGCACGGTGTTGAGCACCGTCAGTTTATTTACTACGAGTTAATTCTCCCACTGGCGCTGCATTCAGCGCGGATTGACTGAGAGCCGCTCTGGGGTGCCAGCAACACATTGGCTTGGAGAGTCAGATTACGGATTCATGCTCACTCACTGTATTCCTGCTGAACCAGACCAGACTCAGTACAAGTGGCACATCAACGGGACCCGAAACGTTACCCATCCCTTCTCTCCAGAGATGCGGCCTGTCCCGCTGAGTTACTCCAGCATTTAGTGTCTGACTTCAAAGACACAATTAAAACCGTGTGTCCAGTCTCTGGTACAATTACAGAACACTGGACAGCCGCAACTGGACCACTGTGTCCCGTTCCGGGCGCCCCACTTGAGGAAAGCTATGGAGAGGGTGCAGAAGTGATTTACCAAAGGGTGTTTCACAGGAATGTGAAGAGACTGGGGTTGCTCTTGGAATAAAGGAGGTTGTGAGGGAATCTAATTTAAATTCATTAACGTTCTGGTCGAGACCCAACATCAGGCATGTGAATGGAAGGAGCTGCCAGAGGAGGTAGTTGAGGCAGGTACTATAATAACAGTTTAAAAGACACTTGGGCAGTTACATTGACAGGAAATGTTTTGAGGGGCATGGAAATGGGCGTATCTGGGTGTTGCTGTCAAATGCCTGCATTTATTGCGCACCCCTTAATAAGCAAGTTCGGTATTCCGACTGCGCATGCCCAGATCATAGGTGAGAACCCCTGCTTCGCCTGGGGGCGCCGCTCCCGACGTCTCTGGCAGCCCGGAGGGGGAGGGGGGGGCTCTCGGCAGGGGATGGAGATGGTCGAGTGCTGTCTCCTTGTGATCGTGTGGGTTTCCTCTGGGTGCTCCGGTTTCCTCCCATGTCCCAAAGATTTGCAGGCTTGTTGGTTAATTGGCCTCTGTAAATTGTCCCTAGTGTGTAAGGTGGAAAAATGAGATAATGGGTGGTCGGCGTGGACTTGGTGGATTTCCACGATATATCTCTAAACTAAACAAACCTAATTACACATTGTGGATTATGGACAAATGTGCATTTGATGGGTGGGTTTAGTTTACATAGATACATAGAAAATAAGAGAGTTCGGTATACAACGTTGGAATACAACGATGATGGTTTCTGAGTCGAATTTCACTATTCTGCTAATTTCAAGGCAATGGAATTCTTTAGCCTCATCTATGAATATGAATGAGAAATGAAATTCTGGATTCCAAGGAACAGGTAGCAGGAGTGCGGGGTGTAACAGCGAGAGAGAGAGAGAGGGAGGGCAGATGAAGGTGGGAGACAGGGGAGAGCGCGCATACAGCGCCTCATCCGCAGCCAGGATCGAACCCGGGTCCCGGCGCCAGAAGCGCTGCCGAACCTCCACTGGACCACACCCCCCACCCCACAAGGCGGCCGGAGATGTCCAGGGCGACCCTGGACTGACGGGACACCAGCAGCCCCAGGTCCACAGCCGGTGCGGAGAAGAATCGCCAACACCAGCTCAACTACGCCTGTCCCACCGGGATACCGGACAGCCCCGGACCCACGAGACACCGGTAGTCCCAGGCCCACAGATATCGCGGAGAAGAAGCGGCAACTCTTGCCCAACCCCGCTCCAACTCCAGAGGAACCCACTCCCCGACGGGACGGGGAACGCCAGCCACACCCTCCCGCCCCATCCAGCAGCCACCGGCCGACCCTCTCCAGCGCCGGCAAAAGCCGAGCACCAGCCATCGACGGGGATACACACAAAGTGCTGCAACAACTCAGCTGGACAGGCAGCATCCACTGAGAACAGGAATAGGTGACGTTTCGGGTCGAGACCCTTCTCCAGAGATGTTGCCTGACACGCCGAGCCATCGCAGCACCCCGTGTGCATCCCCGCCGGCACCAGGGGGCCAACCGACAGCCACTGGACAAGGTGGGAGGCGCAGCCGACGGTTCCCGGACCGCCGGGGAATGCCCCCCCCCGGGAGTAGAGCCAAAGCCAGCGCCTCCCCCGCACCGGCAGCAGGTCCGGGCCAGCGCCCCGCCACCCCAGACAGGGACGGGATACGCGGGAGGGGACGGGAACGGCCCAGCAGCAACTCAACAGCGCCGGAGACCCGGGCCCGACATCGGACCCCGACCCCACGCAGCAGCACAATCTCGCTTACTCACCGAAGCATAAATCAATAAAAACAATAAAGAAACAATAAATACAACTAATTCATAGTTTGAAAGCAGTATTTTCTTACCTAGAAGTATCAAAGCTGGAAAAAAATGGATGAAATGAAGTTCTATATGTACACAGCTCCACTGCTTCCAACAATGTTTATGCATAGTGACCTTTGACCTGGGCATGCGCAATCGGAATACCAAACTCGCTTATAGGTGCATGAGTAGGCCATTAGCTACCCTACAATCCATAGTAACTGATCCAGAATGTATAGAACATTTGAAAATGATCACCAATGCGCCCGTAATACCTCCTTGAGTACCCTGGAATGCAGACCATCAGGCCCTGGGGATTTATCAGCCTTCAGTCCCATCAGTCTACCCAACACCAGTTCCTGACTAATGTGAATTTCCTTCAGTTCCTCCGTCACCCTAGTCCCCTGGTACATCTGGGAGATTGGTTCTGTCTTCACTAAGGATGACACAAACAAAGTCTGAAGAAGGGTTTCAGCCTGAAACGTTGCCTATCTCCTTCGCTCCGTAGATGCTGCTGCACCCGCTGAGTTTCTCCAGCTTTTTGTGTACCCTCGATTTTCCAGCATCTGCAGTTCCTTCTTTAATACCTGTTCAACTTGTCTGCCATTTCCTTGTTCCCCATAATAAATTTACCTGTTTCTATCTTCAAAGGACCCACATTTGTCTTTACTAATTATTTCCTCTTCACATACCAAAATAAGCTTTTACTATCTTTGTTTATATTCTTGGCTAGCTTTAGTTACCTTCTGTTGATGTTTAAAAGTTGCCTAATCCTCTGGCACCCCACTCATCTTTGCTATGTTATATGACTTCTCTTTTATTTTTATGCTGTCCTTAACTTCCCTTGGCAGCCACAGCCGCCTCTTACTCCCCTAAGAATCTTGCTTCCTCTTTGGAATGAAATGATCCTGCACCTTCCAGATTATTCCCAGAAATACCGGCCATTGCTGCTCCACTGTCATCCCTGCAAGGGACCCTTTTCAGTCAACTTTGGCCAGCCCCTCCCTCATTCCTCCATAGTCCCCTTTGTTCAACTGCAATACTGACATTTCCGATTTTACCTTCTCCCTCTCAAATTGCAGATTAAAACTTATCATATTATGGTCACTAACTCCTAATGGTTCATTTACCCTGAGTTCCCTTATCAAATCCGGTTCATTACACACCACTAAATCCAGAATTGCCTTCTCCCTGGTAGGCTCCAGTAGAAGCTGCTCTAAGAATCCATCTCGGAGGCACTCTACAAACTCCCTTTTTGGGATCCAGTACCAACCTGATTTTCCCAGTCTATCTGTGTGTTGAAATCTCCCATAACCACTGTAGAATTACCTTTGTCACATTTGCAACTCTACCGCTGCGCCAGCATGACGCCTTTGAAAAGTTACAATGATGTATGTTCCACTACACCTCAGCTGATCATCACCCCACACAACACCCCCTGAAAACGTAGTTAAATAATCTATCTCAAATGCCATCAGCATTTTGCAGGAGATCTCTAGTCAACTTTGCAACACCAGATCTCTTTTCCTTTGTGAAGTTATACTTTATTTCTTGATCTCTGGATGAGGTTCAGTGTAAGAAAGAAATGGATGGAAAAATGACCCTTTTTCGTGTTTCGACCCGAAACATCACCTATTCCTTTTCTCTAGAGATGCTGCCTGACCCGCTGAGTTACTCCAGCTTTTTGTGCCTATCTTTGGTTTAAACCAGCATCTGCAGTTCCTTTCTACACCAGAAAGAGATGGACCTTGACACTCACAGTACAACATGACAGCACAAACAAAGTAGAAAGATGATTAAACTGGTAGAGAAAATCAAAATCTGCCAGAAATGATCATCCGTCAAGACACAAGAAGCAGACCGCCTCTGATCTGAGGCTCTGCTGCAAGAAATAAAGATAGAGATCACATCCTCAGAGCACCTGCAGGTTCACTACACACCCTCAACTGTCTTCTCATCCCAGCGGGTTTTCTAAGCTGCACACAGCCCACTGTGTTGTTCTGCACTTTTCTGACAGGGAGCTGAGAGGTGAAGCTCGAACTCTGTTTCACACATAAAACATAGTAACAAATACCTGCAGGCCCCACACATGGCTGATCATTCAGAACATACCCTGTTATCCCTTGATTCCTCAGCCCTAGAGCTAAATCTAACTCTCATGAAAACATCCAGTGAAATGGCCTCCACTGCCTTCTGTGACAGAGAATTCCAGAGACTCACAACTCTGGGTGAAAACGTTTTTCCTCATCTCAGTCCCAAATGGCCTACCACTTTTGATTCCACGTCACCACTTGCAAGGGACGGAATTTCAAAAAGATGTACCAACTTTAGTTTAGTGATACAGTGTGGAAACAGGCACTTCGGCCCACCGGGTCAGTGCTGACCAGCGATCCTCGCATATTAACACTATCCTACACACACATGGGACAATTTATACATTTGCCAAGTCTATATATCTACATACCCGTACGTCTTTGGAGTGTGGAAGGAAACCGAAGATGTTGGCAAAACCCTAGCAGGTCGCAGGGAGAACATACAAACTCCGTACAGACAGCACCCGCATTTGGGATCAAACCTGGGTCTCCGGCTCAGTAAGGCAACAATTCTACCCCTGCGCCAGCGTGCTGCCCAAGGGTTGCCTGGATGACATGGTTTTTCTTCATTGTTATAGATGATGCTCCGAGCCCAGCAAGTAGAGAGTATTCCACCACATTCATCTCCTGTGCTGATAGCTGGTTGAAAGGCTCTGGGCTGCGAGAGGAGAGTCATACCTACAGGATACTTAGTCTCTGACCAGCTCTTGTAGCAACAATATATGCCAAGTCAGAAGAAGGGTCCCAATAGCCTATCCATTCCCTCCACAGATGCTGCCTGACACGCTGTGTTCCTCCAGCACTTTGTGTTTTTCTCAAAATTCTAGCTTCTGCAGCTCCTGATGTCAGCCAACACTTGCTCTGGGCTTGAGGTGTACAGGAGACTGAACGTGTGAGAAAGAGCTGCAGGCACAGCGGGTAGAGCTGTTGCCTCTCCGAGCCAGAGTCCCGGGTTTGATCCTGATTACGAGTGCTGTCTGTACGGAGTTTGTATGTTCTCCCCATGACCACATGGGTTTTTTCCAGGTGCTCCGGTATCCTCCCACACTCTCAAGCCATACAGGTTTGTAGGTTAATTGGCTTCGGTAAACTTGTACATTGTCCCTAATGTGTAGGATTGGTTATCCTACACACTAAGTTGGTTACGGCACAGAACAATTCCTGCTCCAGCAATGGCCTGGATTTACTTCAATCTGGCTATTGCCACAACCGGTGAATAGATCTCCCGGTTGTTAAACACAAATTCTGCTTCCCATTCCCACACTGACCTTTCTGTCCTAGGTCTCCTCCATTGTCAGAATGAGGCTAAACACAGATTGGAAGAACAGCATCTCATAATTTGCTTAGGCAGCTTACAGCCCAGTGGTATAAATTTTGATTTCTCTAACTTCAAGTAACCCAGGCATTTTCTCTCTCTCCATCCCTCCCCCACCCAAGTTGCACCAGCTTCACGTTGTCACCCAACAAACAGCTAACAATGGCCTGTTTCCTTTATCATCATTACTTTTTTGCATATCTTTCAATCGTTCTATATCTCTACATCATCCTCTATATCTCTCGTTTGTCTTTCCCCTGAGTAGTATGAAGAAGGGTCTCAACCCGAAACATCACCCATTCCTTCTCCCAAGAGATGCTGCTGTCCTGCTGAGTTACTCCAGCTTTTTGTGTCTCCCTTAGGTGAATAGCAGATGCTGCCTCACTGGCTCTCCACTACGCCCTAGACCATCAGGATAAGAGTAACACATACATCAGTGCTAAACTATTATCTACCTCATCGTTGACTCTCGAACTTGATCCTTGATTGGACTTACCTGGCTTTGCCTTGCACTAAACATGATTCTCTTATCATGTATCTATACACTGTAATGGCTTGATTGTAATCACGTATTGTCTTTCTGCTGACTGGATAGCACGCAACAAAAGCTTTTCACTGTACCTCAGTACACATGACAATGAACTAAACTAAACTAAAAAGGCTGTTTGTTCATCCAGACACCCAGCAGCTTTGCATTCAATAATACTATCATCCCATTCCAGTCATCAACAGGCTCCAAGACCTACCGTGTCCTCCATAATGTTTGGGACAAAGGGCCATTATTTGTTTATTTGCCTCTGTACTCCACAATTTGAGATTTGTAATAGAAAAAAATCACATGTGATTAAAGTACACATTATCAGATTTTAATAAAGGCCATTTTTATACATTTTGGTTTCACCATAGAAATTACAGCTGTGTTTATACATAGTCGCCTCATTTCAGGACACCATTATGTTTGGGACACATGGCTTCACAGGCGTTTGTAATTGCTCAGGTGTGTTTAATTGCCCCCTTAATGCAGGTGTACGAGAGCTCTCAGCACCTAGCCTCCTCCAGTCTTTCCATCACCTTTGGAAACTTTTATTGCTGTTTATCAACATGAGGACCAAAGTTGTACCAATGAAAGTCAAAGAAGCCATTATGAGACGGAGAAACACGAATAAACTGTTGGAGACATCAGGCAAACCTTAGGTTTACCAAAATCAACTGTTTGGAACATCATAACGAAGAAAGATCTCCAACATTATGGAGGGCACTGTAGATCTCTATGCTTCCCTCTGCAACTGGACCCTTGAATTCCTCGACAGCAGACCTCAGTCAGTGGTGTTCGGTAACAACATCTCATTGACCATCAAAACAGTCGCATCTCAGGGTCAAGTGATTAGCCCCTGCTCTACCCTCTTTGCACCCACGACTCTAGCTAAGCACAGCTCCAAAGTAATCTGTACATTCGCCGACAACACTGGTTCACCAAATTATGGTGGTGGTGAGTCAGTGTGCAGGAGATAGATGGAACATGTGGCGGCACAGTGGCGCAGCAGTAGAGTTATTGCCTTATAGTGCCAGGGTTCAATCCTGCCTATGGGTGCTGTCCATATGGAGTTTGTATCTTCTCTCCGTGACTTGTGTGGGTTTTCTCTGGGTGCTCCGGTTTCCTCCCACATTCCTAGGACGTATAGGCTAATTGTTTTGGTAAAATTGCAAATTGTCCCTAGTGTGTAGAATAGTGTTCGGGGAGTAAATCCAAAGGGTTTCTACAGCTATATTAATAGCAAAAGGATAATGAGGGATAAAATTGGACCATTAGAGAACCAGAATGGACAGCTATCTGCAGAGCCAAAAGAGATGGGGGAGATATTGAACAATTTCTTTTCTTCGGTATTCACCAAGGAGAAGGATATTGAACTCTGTGAGGTAAGGGAAATAAGTAGAGTAGCTATGGAAACTATGAGATTCAAAGAGGAGGAAGTACTGACACTTTTGAAAAATATGAAGGTGGATAAGTCTCCAGGTCCTGACAGGATATTCCCTAGGACATTGAGGGAAGTTAGTGTAGAAATAGCAGGAGCTATGACAGAAAATATTTCAAATGTCATTAGAAACGGGAATAGTGCCGGAGGATTGGCGTACTGCGCATGTTGTTCCATTGTTTAAAAAGGGTTCAAAGAATAAACCTAGCAATTATAGACCTATTAGTTTGACGTCAGTGGTGGGCAAATTAATGGAAAGGATACTTAGAGATAATATATATAAGCATCTGGATAAACAGGGTCTGATCAGGAACAGTCAACATGGATTTTGTGCCTGGAAGGTCATGTTTGACAAACCTACTTGAATTTTTTGAAGCGGTAACTAGGGAAATTGATGAGGGTAAAGCAGTGGATGTTGTCTATATGGATTTCAGTAAGGCCTTTGACAAGGTTCCCCATGGAAGGTTGGTTCAGAAGGTTCAATCTTTGGGTGTTAATGGCGGAGTAGCAAGATGGATTCAACAGTGGCTGAATGGGAGATGTCAGAGAGTAATGGTGGATGGCTGTTTGTCAGGTTGGAAGCCAGTGACCAGTGGGGTGCCTCAGGGATCTGTGTTGGGTCCACTGTTGTTTGTCATGTACATCAATGATCTGGATGATGGGTGGAACATTGGATAAGTAAGTATGCAGATGATACTAAGATAGGTGGTATTGTGGATAATGAAGTAGATTCTCAAAGTCTACAGAGAGATTTGGGCCATTTGGAAAAGTGGGCTGAAAGATGGCAGATGGAGTTTAATGCTGATAAGTGTGAAGTGCTACATCTTGGCAGGACAAATCAAAATAGGACGTACATGGTAAATGGTAGGGAATTGAGGAATGCTGTGGAACAGAGGGATCTAGGAATAACTGTGCATAGTTCCCTGAAGGTGGAATCGCATGTAGATAGGGTGGTAAAGAAAGCCTTTGGTGTGCTGGCCTTTATAAATCAGAGCATTGAATATAGGAGTAGGGAAGTAATGTTAAAATTGTACAAGGCATTGGTAAGACCAATTCTGGAGTATGGTGTACAATTTTGGTCGCCTAGTTATAGGAAGGATGTCAACAAAATAGAGAGAGTACAGAGGAGATTTACTAGAATGTTGCCAGGGTTCCAGCAACTATGTTACAGAGAAAGGTTGAACAAGTTAGGTCTTTATTCTTTGGAGCGCAGAAGGTTAAGGGGGGACTTGATTGAGGTCTTTAAAATGATGAAAGGGATAGACAGAGTTGACGTGGATAAGCTTTTCCCATTGAGGGTAGGGAAGATTCAAACAAGAGGGCATGACATGAGAATTAAGGGACAGAAGTTTACGGGTAACGTGAGGGGGAACTTCTTTACTCAGAGGGTGGTGGCTGTGTGGAATGAGCTTCCAGCAGAGGTGGTGGAGGACAGGATCGATTTTAACATTTAAAAGTAAAGTGGATAGGTATATAGACGTGAAGGGAATGGAGGGGTATGGTCTGAGTGCAGGTAGATGGGACTAGGGGAAAACAAATGGTCGGCACGGACTGGAAGGGCCGAGAGGGCCTGTCTCCGTGCTGTAATTGTTATATATGATTGCTGATCGCTGTGGACTTGGTGGGCCGAAGAGCCTGCTTCCACGCTGTATCTCTAAACTAAACTAAACCTGGTTCAATGGTGCTGCAACAACAGCTTCAAGCTCAACATCAAAATCAAGAAGCTAATCGTTGATTTGAAAAAGGGGATTTCATTAATATCTCGGTGAGCTGTCCTGGGCCTTGCGTATAGATGTGATGAAGAGCAAGGCGCACAAGATCCTCTACTTTCTTTGACGTTTAAGTAGATTTAGCATGCCTCCGAATATGCTAACAAACTTCCACACATGCATTGTAGAAAGTATCCTGGTAACATCATGGCCTGGTACGGCAATTCCAATGCATTGGAACGTAACGGCTGCAGAGAGTGGTGGACTCAGCCCGGTCCATCACGAGCACATCCCTCCCCACCATCAAACGCATCAGCACCTGCCGCTGCCTCAAAAAGGTGGCATCTATCAAAGAATCCGGGCCGTACCCTCTTCTCACTGCTACCGCCGGGCAGGAGGTACCGTAGCCTGAAGTTCCACACCACTAGGTTCAGGAACAGTGACTTTCCTACAACTATCAGGTTCTTACTGACCCGCACATCCCTAATCCTACCTCAGCATCGGAACACCACGCACCACCTCTTGCATTACCATGGACTTGTTCCTAATATGTTTCTGCATTAGTGTTTTGTGGTGCAGTCTTTTCATTTCCCCCCAAACGCAAGACCCAGCAGACTGTGTCATGGAAGGGGGAATCTGCCAAACCGTCTCGTGCTCGTACCCCGAAAACCAGGCACTGAGGGGATGGTGCTGACGGCAACGTACAAGAGCGGTGAGGAGCGAGGCCGGTAGAAATGGAGAGGAGTCTGGCCTACCGCTCCATCAAGGCACCCGCGGGGAACAAAGGTGGATGGGCGTGTAGAAGGACGTCGGTTCGCATGTCGACCCGCATCTTTCAAGGGAGGGCGACGGCTGGAGGCCCGCAGCGGCCTGGGGCTCCCCTGGAACGGGCACTGCTCATAATACCTGGAATGTGGACTGGACTCCGAAAATGGTGCCAAAACATGGCACCTCTTGCACCTGGGATCAGTAAACTATTTCTGTACAATTTGCGAATCAGGGATGTACTTGGGTATGAACTGGGACTGTTTGAAAGAAAATAATTTCACTGTGCGGTTGCACTTTGCACACGTGACAATAAAAACATAATTGAACCATTTTCAATGTTTTGTTTAATTTTTGTTGCGTGCCCGCGATGAAGCTGCAAGCAAGATTTTCATTGTGCCTGTATTTGTTCACAGGATCATAAACTCAATGTGTATGAAGGATCTGCAGATGCTGGTTTAAACCAAAGATAGACACAAAAAGTTGGAGTAACTCAGCGGGATAAACTCTTGGTACTGGAACATTACGTCACTTATGAACCCATGTCTCATTGTCCCTGTCTTGCATGGGCTATTTCACTTGTTGGGAAGTAGTCTCCCTTTCCCCTGACTCGAAACATCAAGCATTCCTTTTCTCCAGAGATGCTGTCTGACCCGCTGAGTTACTCCAACTTTATGCGTCCATTACCTGTTGGGGAGTTGTGAATAGGCACATTGATTTGAGGGAATAGAGCATATTCTGCACTCTGGCATTTTTCTCTTTGCACTACCTGTTGTATTGTGTATGGCTTGATATACAAGTTTTGGGAGTTGAATTAGGTAATGTGGCCCATCAAGTCCCCATAACCCTCAACACCCGCTCTAATCAAGAATTTGTCAATGCCTTAAAAATATCCACTCAATATCTGTGGCATTGAGTTCCACAGATTACCCTCTGACTAAAGAAGTTCCTTCTCACCTCCTTTCTAAAAGAACGCCCTGTAATTCTGAGGCTATGACCTCTGGTCCTAGACTCCCACCAGTGGAAACATCCTTTCCACATCTACATTATCTATGCCTTTCATTATTGTACTTGTGTTATAGTATAATTTGACTGGATTGCACACAAAGTATTTCACTGTATCTCAGTACATGTGACAATAAACCAATACAAATATCAGACAGTTCACAGACACAGCAAACTCAATCGTAGAAGCAATAGCTGGTAATCCAGAGGGAGCCTCGACTCCGAACCCCATCACCTGCTCAGAAAAGCAATCTTTGGGCTATATTCACGACACTGCACTAGTTTTGTCAAATGATTGCAAGACGTTGTTGGGACAAATGTAAAATCACAGGAACAGGTAGATATTTTGTAATGTAACAGTGGATCATACAACGATACAGCACAGGAACAGGCCCTTCGGCCCACAATGTCTGGGCTGAATATGCTAATTTAAACTAATCTCTGCCCACATGTGATCCATCCCTCCATTCCCTGCATAGCCATGTGCCTAACTAAAAGCCTCTTAAAGGCCTTGTTGTATCTGCCTCCAGCATGTTCCAGGCACGCACCACATGTAAAAAACTTGCCCCTCATATCTCCCTTAATCTTTGCCCCTCCGACCTTAATGTTGTGCCCTCCAGTCTTTGATATTTCCATCAAGAATAAAAGGCTCTGAGTGTCTGCCCTATCTATGCCTTTCATAGTACTGTATAATTCTATCAGGTCTCCTCTAATCCTTTGAGGCTCCAGAGAAAACAATCTCCAGTTTGTCCAACCTCTCCTTATAGCTTATCCAGGCCTACCACTGATTTTCCGGCAACTGGGGGTCTGCCCTACCTTTTAATCTGGACAAAATCCCTCCCAGGAAGTCCTCCCAAAAAATGTGGCACCGAGGCCAGGTGAGGAGGCCGATCTCGACTTCTCCGGGACTTCTGTGCCGATCGACGGATCAAAGTTGCCCTCTGCAGCCAGGACTTGGAACTTCATCCTGGCCGGAGACGGCAGATCTGTTCCCATAGTCGACATCCATGGCCAACTTTGCATGCCGGTGTCTTGGAACTTAGAACGGGCTGTGACCTCTGTTGGTCCGGCGAAACGGATAATCCAGCAAGTCTCTGGGACCATGGCTGCCGTAAAAAAGGGTGGTGGACCTGTACTCTCTAATCCAGGCAGCATTCACTGAACCTCTTCAGCGCCCTCTCCAAAGCCTCCATTCCTGTAATTGTCAAGTGTGTATCAAGGAGAGGTTCAGGTGATTGCTCTGTGACATGGTGTTAGCCCTGCATGCAGAACATAGTAGGAACTCCCTTGCACATGAACAGGGGAATGTACACCATGCTCACGTATATCTCCTGAAGAAACACCTGTACCATTTGGGTGGGACAGTGGCGCAGCAGGTAGAGCTGCTGCCTCCCAGCACCAGAAACCTGCGTTTGGTCCTCACCTTGGCAACTCTGTGTGGAGTTTGCATGCTCTCCCTGTAATGGCATGAGTTTCCTCCAGGTGTCCCGGTTTCCTTCCACATCCCAAAGACGTGCGGGTTTGTAGGTGAATTGCCCTTGAGTGTGTAGTGAGTGGATGAGAATGTGGGATAACATAGTAGTGTAAACAGGTAATCCATGCTCAACATGGACTTGGTGGGCCGAAGGGTCTACTTCCATGCTGTACACCTCCATCACTCATTCAACCATTCAGTAACCAGGCAGGTAAAGCAGTCCCAATGGCCAGGTGCATACAAACATTGAACATTGCATATTTATACTTTCACCAACAAATGCATAAAACATCACTTTCAAATGTAAAAAAGTAAGCTTCAGGTGATCGCACAACCAATAGCAAAATAGTGTAGTTGGTCACTTTAGATTTCCCAATTACCCTCTGCCGAAAACACAGAAGCAGTCTTAGATGTGGGCACCTTCCATCACCAGGGCATGTATGCACTGGAGTGCAGCTCCTCTGCATGCACAGGAGTGGAGCCCTTGGCATGCACTGGTGGAGCCCTTGGCATGCACTGTAGTGCAGCCCCTCTGCGTGCACTGGAGTGCAGCCCCTCTGCATGCACTGGAGTGCAGCCCCTCTGCGAGCACTGGAGTGCAGCCCCTCTGCATGCACTGTAGCGCAGCCCCTCTGCGAGCACTGGAGTGCAGCCCCTCTGCGAGCACTGGAGTGCAGCCCCTCTGCGAGCACTGGAGTGCAGCCCCTCTGCGAGCACTGGAGTGCAGTCTATAACGACGAGCATCCACACCTGTTCACTGTGTACGGCCAACTGCATCGCTGCCTCTCCGGGGCTTTGGTGTGACCAATGTGTGCCCAACTCCTCTCTTACCCACCAAACACAGAGCTCAGCCCCTGTTGTCCACCACATGCGGCCATGCTGCTGGAAGCCAGAGCCAAACAGAGAGAATACTGAGTAGTACTTACAGGTGTGCGTCTTCTTTGTGACGGATATGCCTGAAAGAGGAAGAAAGCTGCAGGTCAGTACATTGTTCACAATATCTGCGTGATCACTCGTTAGATGGATAGACTGCACTCCAGTGCACACGGGGGTGCACTCAAGTGCAAATAGGGGGCGCACTCAAGTGCATGCAGGGGTGCACGACACATGTAGAGGGCTACACACCATTGCATGTAAGGGATGCACTTCAATGCATGCAGAGGGTCACACTCCATTGCATGCAAGGTTGGCACCAGTGCTTGCAGAGGGCTCCACCAATGAATGCAGAGGGTTGCACTCCAGTGCATGCAGAATGTTGCACTCCTAGTCTGCAGAGGGCTGCACTCCAGTGGGCTACAACACTGCCAGAACAACTCAAATTTCACTGTACCTTAGTTGGTTAAGTGACAATAAACTTGAACTTTGGCACATCTGACTCAGGCATTCTTCCACTCTCTTTGAAGTACAGCAGGTGATCTACAGTGTTCCAGTTGATACTGACCACTCAACACATCTTGTTTAACTGCTTTTTCATGAAACAGTACAGCATGGGATGAGGCCCTTCAGTCCATGATGTCTGTCAAACATGATGCCAAATTAAACTAAACTCATGTGCCTGCACATGATCCATCTCCCTCCAGTCATGCGTGTCCTTGTTCGATCTAGAAGCCTCTTAAACAGCACTATCATATCTACCTACACATAACCCATATCCTTCCATTCCTTGCATATCCATGCGCATATCCAATAGACGTCACTATCCACCACCACCCCCGGCAGCGCATTCCAGGCTCCCACCACCCTCTGTATAAAAAAAATGTTCCCCACACATCTCATTTAAAATCTGCCCCTCTCACCTTAAAGTTATGTTCTCCAGTGTGACATTTCCACTCTTTGGAAAAGATTCCTCCTGTTTACCCTATCTATGCCTTTCATAATTTTATATACTTCTGTCAGCTCAGGTCGTGTACCAGCAGGATGCTGCGTATCTTACCATTGAGCTCCTAAAGGAATTCAATGACTAGAAGTACATCCTGAGTGAGTGAAAGACAAGTACAAATATTCAGTCCGAAAATTCATTTTGCACATCTCCAAAAAATCAGATGCTGTGCTAACCCGAGAATAATATTCCTACACATAGCTCCAGTCTTTGAGTGAATGGGAACTTTAGTTTAAGTTTAATTTATTGTCACGTGTACCGAGGTACAGTGAAAAGCTTTTGTTGCGTGCTAACCAGTCAGTGGAAAGTCATGATTACAATCAAGCCATTCACAATGCACTGATACATGATAAGGGAATAACATTTAGTGCAAGATAAATCCAATAAAGTCCAATCAAAGATAGTCCGATAGTAGTTTGTGACCGCTCTCAGGTTGTGGGAGGGTGGTTCAGTTGCCTGATAACAACGGTCCCTGAATCTGAGGTGTACATTTTCACACTTCTATACCTTTCTATGTAATTGGATGTGTTTTTATCTTGTTTTAACTTGTTTTGGTTACACTGATCAGATCTCCTAATTTTATTGTATTTCTATGTACAATGACAATAAAGGCTTATTATTATTATCATTATTATTAGTATAGTATTAGTATTCTATACCTTTTGCATGATGAGAGAGGGGAGAAGTGGGAATGGCTAGGGTGTGACTCATCCTTGATTCTGCTGCTGGCCTTGCCGAGGCAGCGTGAGATATAAATGGAGTCAATGGAAGGGAGGTTGGTTTGTGTGATGGTCTGGGCTGCGTCAACAATTCGCTGCAATTTCTTGTGCTTATTTCAGTGATACAGCACAGAAATAGACACTTTGGTCCACCGACCAGTGATTGGCGTGCCCTAGCAATATCCTACACACGCTACTGATCATTTTACAACTTCCCAAAGCCAATTAACCTGCAAACCTGCACATATCTGGGGTGTGGGAGGAAACCGGAGCACCAGGAGAAAACCCACGTGGTCACAGCGAGAACGCACTCCGAACAAACTCTGTACAGACAGCTCCCGTAGTCAGGATCGATTCTTGGCCTCTGGTACAGTAAGGCAGCAACTCTGGTACCATGCCACCATACTTGACTCCTGAATTTACAGAGAGAAGTCAGTTTTCCTAACTGCTTCTCTCCAGCTTTGATTTCACACAATTCCCATCAAAAGCAGAGTGGCAAGTATAATTAACCTGTGTTAAAACTTCCCTGGTTGGAAAATCACTGAGTCTGAAGAAGGTGCTCGACCTGAAACATCGTCTGTCCACTCCCGCCACTGATGCTGCCTGATCCCATGAGTTAGAACTACAGCAAAAACAGTCCCTTCAACACACAGTGTGTTCAAGTTCAAGTGAGTTTTATTGTCATGTGTCCCTGATAGGACAATGAAATTCCTGCTTTGCTTCAGCACAACAGAACATAGTAGGCATGACTACAGAACAGATCAGTGTGTCCATATACCATTATATAAATATATACACACATGAATAAATAAACTGATAAAGTGCAAATAAACAGATAATGGGCTATTAATGTTCAAAGTTTTGTCCGATCCATGATTAATAGCCTGGTGGCTGTGGGGAAGTAGCTATTCCTGAACCTGGTCGTTGCAGTCTTCAGGCTCCTGTACCTTCTACCTGAAGGTAGCGGGGAGATGAGTGTGGCCAGGATGGTGTGGGTCCTTGATGATACTGCCAGCCTTTTTGAGGCAGCAACTGCGATAGATCCCCTCGATGGAAGGAAGGTCAGAGACGATGATGGACTGGGCAGTGCCGAATATTATGCCAAAACCATCACATCTACATACACATAATCTATATCCCTTCATTTCCTGCATATCATTGTGCCTATCCAATAGTCCACGAAACAACTCTCGTATCTGCCCTCACTACCACCACGGCAACGCGTTCCAGGCACCCAACACCCTCTGTGTAAAATACTTGCCCCACTCACCATAAAGCTATCCCCTCTAATATTTGAATTTTCCATCCTGTAAAAAGGGTTCTGACTGTCTACCCTATCTATGGACTGTCCACCAACACAGTCCACACCGACCATCGATCACCCGTGCATTAGCACGATGTTATCCAACTTTATCATCCTACACACTAGGGGATGTTTACAGAAGCCAATTAACCTACAAACATGCACATCTTTGGAGTGTGGGAGGAAACTGGAGCACCTAGAGAAAACCCATGCAGTTCACAGGATAATGTACAAACTCTGTACAGACAGCACCGGTAGTCAGGATCGAACCTGGGTCTCTGGCGCTGTGAGGCAGCAACTGTATCACTGCACCACCGTGCCGCCCTTGAATAACACACAGAGTGCTGGAGAACTCAGCAAAGTCAGGCTGCATCTTTGGAGGGGAGGGATAGATAATGTTTTGGGTTGAAGCATCCATATCCTCAACCTTCCACAGAGGCTGCCTGACCTGTTGTGTTCTTCCAGGACTTTGTGTGTTATAATTACTGCCAACAGTGGCTGAGCTAGTCATGTACATGTACTTGGGTAATCTGGCTACAGCTGTACACTATTGAATGGTTTTAAGTTCATAAGGAGGATTCTGCAGAGGGGGAGGGTCATCATAAGGTCATAAGGAATAGGAGTCGAATTAGGCCATTCGGCCTATCAAGTCTACTCCATCATTCAATCATGGCTGATCTATCTCCCCCTCATATTCTCCTGCCTTCTCTCCATAAACTCTGACATCCGTACTAATCAAGAATTTATCTATCTCTGCTTTGTGCATCTAATATTTGTGATGATCATTTTTGGTACTGGCAGAGGTGTGAACTATTATCTAGTGGTGGGACCAGTGGAGATGGAACATGTTGGCTAGTATGGGCAAGCTGGGCCGAAGGGTGTGTTTCCACACTATATCACCCTATGTCTATGGTCAACACGCTTGCTTCTTGTTGTTTAAAGCTTGCAATAGAAGAAACTCGAAATAGTAAAATGAACCACAACCAAAATAAATGGGAACCTCGGTTAAGTGAATGCATAAAATGAGCTTTGATGGGGATGGCAGAACATTGTGTGCAGCTGTGACAGGCTAACTGCAAGGACATTTGTAGGATACATTTGCTCAGTGTTGAGATGGAAGGGGAGGTTTACCTGGGGAAATGGTTCAGAAACCTGTTGTATCAGACATTTATTTTATAGAGTTATATAGGATGGTAACAGGTCCTAAGGCTAACTCATCCATACCAACCTAGAGGCCGAACCAACCCTCATATCCCTCAGAATCTTTCACATCCCTCAGAATCTTTCTTACATATCTTTCAGACATTGTAATTAATCATGCCTCTGCCACTTCCTTTGCCAGCTTGTTCCACAAGACCCACGAGTCGCTGTGTAAAAAAACTTAGCTCTTCAGATTCCCTTTAAATCTTTTATCTCTCACCTTAAACCTTGCCCTGTCCCACAGTACGAGTTCATTCCAAGAGCTCTCCCGAGTTTGAAAAAAATCAAACTCGTGGTAAGCACGGAGAATGAACGTAGCGGGTACGTCGGAGCTCGGGGACGTCTCTTAGCGCTAACGGCAGGTACTCGGGAAGACTCGCTAACGGCAGGTAAGCTCGGGAAGACTCGTGAAGATTTTTCAACATGTTGAAAAATGTCCACGAGAGCCCCGGGTACAGACGAGCAGACCGTTCTTTTAGGAAGGAGATGAGGAATTTCTTTAGTAAGAGGGTGGTGAATCTGTGGAATTCTTTGCCACAGAAGGCTATGGAGGCCATCAGTGGAACTTTTTAAGGCAGGGATAGATAGATCCATGATTAGTACGGGTGTCAGAGGTTATGGGGAGAAGGCAGGAGAATGGGGTTGAGAAAGAGAGATAGATCAGCCACGATTAAATGGCGGAGTAGACTTGATGGGCTGAATGGCCTAATTCTATTCCTATCACATGTCCTTATGACCGTCGGGACGGTGGTGGGGCATCGCGATCGACCCGCGATCAGCGGTCGATGAGCGTGATGGGGTGAGGGGAAGACAATGGGGACCCGGCGTGGGGGGTGGGGGGGCAGTCTAGTTTAGAATCCTCTGTCCAGGGTATAAGCCTGCGTGCGTTCATTTGTTTGTTTGTTCGTTGGTTCCGGTGAAGGCGCTGTGCACACGGCAGCCAGACAACAATCGCTTGTTTTTTTCTCTTTTTTTTCCACTTTTAATTTAATTTTAATTTCAAGTTTTCGTGTACCTTGTGTGTTATGAATATTGGCAAACCAATTTCCCTCTGGGGATGAATAAAGTTCTATCATATCGTATTGTAGCAATGTGCATGAGACTACCAGGAAGAGGCAGGGAACAGAAGCATGGTCGTGGCAGGGACGATATCGCCCAGTGCTGGAGATGCTGTTCTCTGTAACCATGAGTGCGAGTTGTTTATCCAGATTAAGGGCCTCTCCTTGCAGTAGAGCAACGTCAGAGAGAGAGGGAGAGGATTCAGTTGTTGTTACAGCACTGACCTACACAGACTCATACAGCGTGGAAACAGGCCCTTCGGCCCAACCTGCCCATACCAACCAAGTTGCCCCATCTACATAGTCCAGCTGCCTGCGTTTGCGTTTGGCCCATATCCCTCAAAACCTTTCCTCCCTATCCATGTACCTAAATGCTTCTCACATGTAGAAAAACGGCAAGCAGAAAGCTGCCGCACAGCTGGAGCTTGCAATAAGTAACTTTCCCAGTGAGTGGCAGCATGGAGGGATGGAATGTTCTCTCTTCGTGAAGTTAGCAATAATAAATAAAGAACAGAAATAAAGAGTGAAGTGGCCGCAGGCACATGGATATACAAGGAAGAGAGGGTTATGGTTGTGTGGAGTTTGCACGCTCTCTCTGTGACCCTGTCGTTTTTTTCTGGGTGCACCAGTTTCCTCCCACACCCCAAAGATTTGTAGGCTAATTCGTCCTCTGTAAATTGTTCCTAGTGTGCAGGAAAGAAATGGTTTACCTGTGATCGCTGGACAGCATGGACTCGATAGGCCAAAGGGCCATGCTGTATTCCAAATCTAAACAATATGTGTAGGCAGACAAGGTTAGTCTATCTGGCCATTATGTTCAGCACATGGACTCAGCACATGGGCTTGAAACATATAAGATTGTTAAGGGCTTGGACACATGTTGGGGGAGTCCAGAACCAGGGGCCACAGTTTAAGAATAAGGAGTAAGCCATTTCGAACGGAGACGAGGAAACACTTTTTCTCACAGAGAGTGGTGAGTGTGGAATTCTCTGCCTCAGAGGGCGGTGGAGGCAGGTTCTCTGGATGCTTTCAAGAGATAGGGCTCTTAAAAATAGCGGAGTCAGGGGATATGGGGAGAAGGCAGGAACGGGGTACTGATTGGGGATGATCAGCCATGATCACATCGAATGGCGGTGCTGGCTCAAAGGGCCAAATGGCCTATTCCTGCATCTATTGTCTATTGTCTATTGAAGGCCTGTTCCTGTGCTTACTGTTCAATGTTTAGTTTAGAGATAGAATGCGGAAACATGCCCTTCGGTCCACCTAGTCCGTGCTGACCGGCGATCCTCGCACACTAACACCATCCAACATGCTCGGGACAATTTACAATGTTACCAAGCCAATTAATCTGCAAACCTGCATGTCTTTGGAGTGCAGGAGGAAACCGGAGCACCCGGAGAAAACCCACGCAGGTCACAGGGAGAAGGTATTAAACTCCGTACAGACAGTACCCTTAGTCAAGATTGAACCTGGGTCTCTAGGGCTGTAAGGCAGCAACTCTACCGCTGCGCCAGCATGACGCCTTTGAAATGTTACAATGTTGTATGTTCCACTACACCTCAGCTGATCATCACCCCCACAACACCCCCTGAAAACACAGTTAAATAATCGATCTTAAATGCCATCAGCAATTTGCAGGAGATCTCTAGTCAACTTTGCAACGCCAGATCGCTTCTCCTTTGCGAAGTTATATTTTATTTCTTGATCTCTGGATGAGGTGCACAGTAAGAAAGAGATGGACAGAAAAAGCTGGAGTAACTCAGCTGGTCAGGCAGCATCTCTGGAGAATACATGGACTTTAGTAAGGCGATCGACAAGGTGCCACATGGTAGGCTGCTCTGGAAGGTTAGATCTCTTGGTATCCAAGGAGAGATAGCTGAATTGATAGCAAATTGGCTCCATGGAAGGAAGCAGAGGGTGATGGTGGAAGGTTGCTTCTCGAACTGGAGGCCTGTTACTAATGGTGGGACTCAGGGTTCAGTACTGGGCCCGTTACTGTTTGTCATCTACATCAATGATTTAGATGAGAACATACAGGGCAAGATTAGCAATTTTGTTGATGATATAAAAGTTATGGTTTTGCAGATAGTGAAGATGGTTGTGAACGATTGCAGCAGGATCTGGATCGATTGGCCAGGTGGGCGGAGGAATGGTTGATGGAATTTAATACAGAGAAGTGTGAGGTGTTGCATTTTGGGATGTCAAACAAGGACGTCTACACAGTAAATGGTAGGCCTCTGGGTGGTGTTATAGACCAGAGGGATCTAGGAGTACAGGTGCATGGTTCCTTGAAGGTCGAGTCGCAGGTAGATAAGGTGGTCAAAAAGGCTTTTGGCACTTTGGCCTTCATCAGTCAGAGTATTGAGTATAGAAGTTGGGTGGTCATGTTGCAGTTGTATAAGACGTTGGTGAAACCGCATTTAGAATATTGTGTTCAGTTCTGGGCACCATGTTATAGAAAATATATTGTCAAGCTTGAAAGGTTTCAGAAAAGATTTACGATGATGTTGCCAGCTATAGGGAGAGGTTGAGTAGGCTGATCTCTATTCCAGGGTAGCTGGGACATTGTTGGCCGGTGTGAGTGAGTTGGGCCGAAGGGTCTGTTTCCACACTGTATTAGTCTATGACTCTAAAAGGAATAGGTTATGTTTCGGGTCGAGACCCTTCTTCAGACCCTTCTTCGTGTTTCGACCCGAAGCATCACCTATTCCTTTTCTCCAGAGATGCTGTGTGACCCGCTGAGTTACTCCAGCTTTTTGTGCCTATCTTTGGTTTAAACCAGCATCTGCAGTTCCTTCCTACACCAGAAAGAGATGGACCTTGACACTCACAGTACAACATGACAGCACAAACAAAGTAGAAAGATGATTAAACTGGTAGAGAGCATCAAAATCTGCCAGAAATGATCATCCGTCAAGACACAAGAAGCAGATCGCCTCTGATCTGAGGCTCTGCTGCAAGAAATAAAGATAGAGATCACATCCTCAGAGCACCTGCAGGTTCACTACACACCCTCAACTGTCTTCTCATCCCAGCGAGTTTTCTAAGCTGCACACAGCCCGCTGTGTTGTTCTGCACTTTTCTGACAGGGAGCTGAGAGGTGAAGCTCGAACTCTGTTTCATCCACACCCACACATAGAAACATAGTAACATAGAAAATACCTGCAGGCCATTTGGCCCCTCGAGCCAGCACTGCCAATCAATATAATCATGGCTGATCATTCAGGATCAGTACCCTGTTCCTCCTTTCTCCCCATATCCCTTGATTCCATTAGCCCTAAGAGCTAAACCTAACTCTCTCTTGAAAACATCCAGTGAATTGGCCTCCACTGTCTTCTGTGACAGAGAATTCCACAGACTCACAACTCTGGGTGAAAACGTTTTTCCTCATCTCAGTCCCAAATGGCCTACCCCTTATTCGTAAACTGTGACCCCTGGTTCTGGACTCACCCAACATTGGGAAAAAAAAATCTCCATCTAGCCTGTCCAAACACTTAAGAATTGTATATGTTTCTATAAGATCCATTTTATATGTTTCTATGAGATCATCAGAGCTGCTCAGAACATTAACAGAGATCTTGCTCACCAGAAACCATCTGAGCTGAGGTTCAGGAAGTTCGTTAGGTGTAGGAGCAGAATTAGGCCGTTCGGCCCATCAAGTCTACTCTGCCGTTCAATCATGGCTGATCTAATTCCCAGGAGTAAATGTCACCAATAACTTGGTCTGTGTCCCTGCATCCTGGCTGTTCCTGCATCAGTATAAATGCCTCTTACACAAGACAAAGGAGATCGTGACTCTTCAAACTGTTCTCTCAACATCAGCACGACAAAGGAGTTAAGGGCCTGTCCCACTTACGTGTCCTTGGCATGCAAATTACGCAACCTAGTGGCCGCGCGGGGCTGGTCCCACTGAGAAGCGTGGAGGGGTATGTAGTTGTGTGCGACATTGCAGGGGCACCA
The DNA here is from genome assembly GCA_035221665.1 of Okamejei kenojei. NCBI lineage: Eukaryota > Metazoa > Chordata > Chondrichthyes > Rajiformes > Rajidae > Okamejei > Okamejei kenojei. The sequence continues at coordinate 2,839,892 of CM069169.1, read as the reverse complement.
ACATTTTTGTAGCGAACAAAATCTTTGCGCGCCAACAGACGCCCAAAGTGGAACAGGCCCAAGACCCTGGCGTGATGCAACGTCTCACCTCCAACAGCAGCAGAAGCAGGCAAATGATCGCTGAACTCGGCCTGGGACTCATGGCCATTGCGGTCCGGATCCGCCCCCACTTCTACTCTCAGAGCGGGCCAAGAAAATTGAAGATGGACACAAAATGCTGGAGTAACACAGCGGGACCGGCAGCATCTCTGGAGAGAAGCAATGGGTGATGTTTCGGGTCAAGACCTTTCTTTTCAGACTGAAGAAGAGTCTCAACTGAAGAAGAGTCTCCCATCACCCATTCCTTCTCTCCAGAGATGCTGCCGGTCCCGCTGAGTTACTCCAGCACTTTGTGTCCATCTTCAAATGACATAAAAGACAATAGGTGCAGGAGTAGGCCATTCGGCCCTTCGAGCCAGCACCGGCAAGTTATGTTGTGGGACAGCCATGTTAAGGGACTGTCCCACTTGTCGATGTTTTTGGCGACTGTCGGCATCATTGACTGACGTATCAGCTCACTGAAAAAGTCGCGGCGTGATGACGTATTGACGCGCGGTGTTTCCTCAAGTGTCGCAACATTTTTTTGTCGCCGCTGGATTTTGAAATTTTCAAAATCTTTCTGCGACTCTAATATACGTCAGTCAATGACGCCGGCAGTCAGCGAAAACAATCGCCAAGTGGGACAGGCACAGAAACAGTTTTCAGGCTCCTGTACCTTCTTCCCGATGGCAGGGGTGAAATGAGAGCGTGGCCAGGATGGTGTGGGACTCTGACGATGCTGGCTGCCTTTTTGAAGCAGCGACTCCTTTAGTTCTCTTCGATGGTGGGGAGGTCAGAATCCGTGATGGACCGGACAGTGTTCACATCTTTTTGCAATCTCCTTCATTCATTGATGTTCGAGTTGCCCAACGAGACGGTGATGCAACCAGTCAATATGCAACTGTAACACCTGTAGAAGTGCAAGAGAATATTTGTCTACAAACCAAATCTCCTCAATCTTCTAAGGAAGTAGAGGCGATGATGGGCTTTCTTGATGATGGCATCAGTGTGTTGGGTCCACGACAGATCTTCAGAGACATGTACACGTGGGAACATCACTGTTCCATCGATGAAGACAGGTTTGTGGATCGTCAGATCCCTCTTCTAAAGTCAACAAACAGCTCCTTAGTTTTACTGACTTTGAGAAGAAGGTTGTTTAGTTTAGTTTAGTTTAGTTTCGAGATACAGAGTGGAAACAAGCCCTTCGGCCCACCGAGTCTGCACCGACCAGCGATCCCTGCACATTAACACTATCCTGCACACACCAGGGACAATTTACACTTACACAAAGCCAATTAACCTACAAACCCGTACTCCTTTGGAGTGTGTGAGGAAACCGAAGATCTTGGAAAAAACCCACGCGGCCACGGGGAGAACGTACAAACTCCATACAGACAGCGCCCGTGGTCAGGATCGAACTCGGGTCTTCAGCGCTGTAAGGCAGCAACTCTACCGCTGCACCACTGTCGCCATTGTTGTTCTGGCACCATTCAATCAGACGATCGATCTCCCTCCTACACTCCGACACATCATTATTTGTGAATCATCCAACAACAGTGGTGTCATCAGACCATTTAAAGATGGAGTTGGAACTGTGTGTGGCTACACAATCATGGGTGTATTGTGAGCAGAGCGGGGGCCTGAGGGACCTTTGTGCTGATTATTATCGAGGAGGAATTATGTTGGCGATTCATAAGGTCATAAGTGAATAAGGAATAGGAGTAGAATTAGGCCATTCAGCCCATCATGTCTACTCCGCCATTCAATCATGACTGATCTATCACTCCCTCCTTTCTCCATTCTCCTGCCTGCTCCCTATAACCTCTAACACCCGTACTAATCAAGAATCACACTGATTGTGGTTTGATGAGGAAGCTGAGGATCTAGTTTAGTTTAGAGATACACCGTGCATAGGTCCTTCAGTCCATTGAGTCCCTGCTGACCATCCATCAGCCTTCACTAGTTGTATGTTATGCACACTAGGGCAGGTCTTTGCTCTTTATCTGTGACGTCTCTTTATCTGAACACTGTAGATGGCTCGATTGTAATCATCGACACTATAATCAATGTATGGTCTTTCTGCTGACTGGTTAGAATGTACAAAACCTTTTCACTGTACCTTGGTGTACCTTGACAATGAACTAATCTAAAATAAACTAAAAGAATGTGGGAGGAAACCGGAGCACCCGGAGAAAACCATGGGAGAACTGCGCAGGGAGAACACACGCAATCACTGCGCAGGCAGCAGCTCTACCAGATGTGCCGAGTTTAATTTAGTTTAGTTTAGTTTAGAGATACAGCGCTGAAACAGGCCCTTTGGCCCACTGAGTCCGCACCGACCAGCGATCCATGCACATTAATACTATCCTACACACACTAGGGCCAATTTTGTCGGTGCGGACTCAGTGGACCCGAAGGGCCTGTTTCAGCGCAGTATCTCTAAACTAAAACTACTCGGGGGGGGGGGGGGGGAGGGGGATGGTGCCAAGAACAAAGAAGGATCAACATGACTCTAATGATTACTTTTGTAATTTTAGATAGACACAAAAAGCTGGGGTAACTCAGCGGGACAGGCAGCATCTCTGGAGAGAAGGGATGGGTGACGTTTCGGGTCGAGGCCTTTCTTCAGACATTCTTCAGTCTGAGTTACTCCAGCTTTTTGTGTCTGTCTTTGGTTTAAACCAGCACCGGCAGTTCCTTCTTACACTTTTGTAACTTTGTTGGTGCCAGCAAAATGGCAACTCTTTGTGTACTTTGTACAATGGATGCAAAACAAAGAATTTCTCTGCCCCTAGGTACATGTGACGATAAAGGATCATCGATCATTGAATCGTTAGTGTGATCCAGCAGATTAAGATGCGTGTGATTAACAGATTAATAGTTCATATGAATCCAGGACTGACTTACTGATGGAAGACAGAGGGTCGTGGTGGAAGGTCAATACTTAGGATGGAGGTCAGTGAATAAATAATGTTTCACAGCGATCAGTCCAAGGAACTGCTGCTTGTGAGATACATAAATAACTTGAATATAAACGTAGATGCGTTGGTTAGTAAGTTTGCGGATGACACCACGATTGTTGGGGTCACGGATTGTGAGGAAGCCTGTCAAGATATACAATAGGGACAATAGACAACAGACAATAGGTGCAGGAGTAGGCCATTCGGCCCTTCGAGCCAGCACCGCCATTCAATGTCATCATGGCTTATCATCCCCAATCAGTACCCCGTTCCTGCCTTCTCCCCATATCCCCTGACTCCACTATCTTTAAGAGCCCTATCTAGCTCTCTCTTGAAAGTATCCAGAGAACCGGCCTCCACAGACTCACAATTCTCCGTGTGAAAAAAGTGTTTCCTCATCTTCGTTCTAAATAAGGCTTACCCCTTATTCTTAAACTGTGACCCCTGGTTCTGGACTCCCCCAAAATCGGGAACATGTTTCCTGCCTCTAGCGTGTCCAAACCCTTAATAATTTTATATGTTTCAATAAGATCTCCTCTCATCCTAAATTTCAGACTATACAAGCCCATTCTATATAAGACTATACATTCTCTCAGCATATGACAGTACCGCCATCCCGGGAATTAACCTGGTGAACCTACACTGCATGCAGCGGGAGACAGCATGGAACTCATTGCCACAGAGGGCTCTGGAGGCCAAGTCTGTGGATATTTTCAAGGCAGAGTGACAATTTATTGGTTAGAACAGGTGTCAAGGGTTATGGGGTGAAGGCAGGAAAATGGGATTAGGAGGCAGAGATCAGCCATGATTGAATAGTGGAGATGCTGAATTGCCTAATTCTGCTATAACGTGTGAACAGTGGGATACAGCTCAGCTACGGAAACGGGCGGTGAAATGGCAAATGGAGTTTTACCCGAACAAGTACAAAATGTTGCACTTTGGGAGGTCAAATGTAAGATGTCCTTGATCATCGGCCAGTCTAGAGGGATGGGGACCAAATGCAGGCAAATGGGACTAGCCCAGAATGCCAACTTAGTGCACATAGACAAGGTTGGCCAAATCTCAATACACAATAGACCATAGGTGCAGTAGGCCATTCGGCCCTTCGAGCCAGCACCGCCATTCAATGTGATCATGGCTGATCATCCCCAATCAGTAGCCCGTTCCTGCCTTCTCCCCGTATCCCCTGACTCCGCTATTTTTAAGAGCCCTATCTAGCTCTCTCTTGAAAGCATCCAGAGAACCTGCCTCCACCGCCCTCTGAGGCAGAAAATTCCACAGACCTACCACTCTCTGTGAGAAAAAGTGTTTCCTTGTCTCCGTTCTAAATGGCTTACTCCTTAGTCTTAAACTGTGGCCCCTGGTTCTGGACTCCCCCAACATCGGGAACATGTTTCCTGCCTCTAGTGTGTCCAAGCCCTTAACAATAGTAAGATTAAATGAGAACTTACCAGTTTGAAGTTTGATCTTTATTTCATGAGGAGTTACGATGAGGGAAAGCGTGAAGACCCCGCCAGCACGCATGCGCGACATTCTGAGACTGACTCTCCACCCTCTCAATCTTTGCACATCCCCCAATACTTTCTACACGTCACTTGTATTTCATGTCGCATGTATCTTGTGTTTTATGACTGTGGGCAGATCTATTTCCCTCCTGGGATAAATAAGGTTCTATTGTATCGTATCGTATAAAGACAGCGCTCACATCTAAGGCCGGGTAATGTTGAGAAGCTCCTACAGCATCAACAGCTCAGTGAGGGCAGGCAGCAGGTAGGCACCACAATTGTTTGAAAGTAGGGCAGCACTTTCCTCAACTCCACACACTCCCTTTTATCTGATGAACCTTCTGAGAAACTTTACAACACATTAACGCTCTTGACATCAATTCTTCAGGTCACAGATTTTCCCTGTGGTTGTAAAACTGATTTCAGTTTTCCTTTTCACCTTGACAAGTCCTTCCGACTCAGGTGAATATGCAGTCAGTCTTCTTCCGAGGCCAAATTTAGAAATTGAATAATAAACATCATCTCATGACTCCAAGCCAATAACCGTGGCCCAGTTTCAGTACCATCCTGATCCCGGTTTTCCTGGTGGATTTCAGACTGTTGTTCAACATCCCGGAATGTGTGGGGCGGCACGGTGGCTCAGCGGTGGAGTTTACAGCGCCCGGGTAAACATAGAAACATAGAAACATAGAAAATAGGTGCAGGAGCAGGCCATTCGGCCCTTCGAGCCTGCACCCCATTAAATATGATCATGGCTGATCATCCAAGTCAGTATCCTGTACCTGCCTTCTCTCCATTCACCCAATCCCTTTAGCAACAAGGACCACATCTAACTCCCTCTTAAATATAGCCAATGAACTGGCCTCAACTACCTTCTGTGGCAGAGAATTCCACAGATTCACCACTCTGTGTGAAAAATGTTTTTCTTATCTCGGTCCTAAAAGACTTTCCCCTTATCCTTAAACTGCGACCCCTTGTTCTGGAATTCCCCAATATCTAGCCTGTCTAACCCCTTAAGAATTTTGTAAGTATGCGCTGTATCTCTAAACTAAACTACACTAAAATTCGGTCGAAATTAGTTCAGGGAATATTGAAATACCGGTGGCAAGGAGAACCAGGACAGCACGCAAAACATCTGGAGTAGGGGAGATGGGTGAGTGGAGTTCATTATAACATCTGGAACGAGCGATCTCCCCGTGACGTGTGTGGGTTTTCTAGTCTGGGACACGTTGTGTTTTAATCGAGACTCTGGCATCTGCATTCTGCGCACTGACCTTTCTGTCCTGGGACTCCTCCACTGCCTGAGTGAATCCACACACAAATTGGAGGAGCACCATATTATATTCCGCTTGGACAGCTTACACCCCAGCAGTATGAACGTTGATTTCTCTATTTCAAGCAACCCTTGCATCCCCTCTCTCCCCCCTCACCCTTGTCCTACTAGTCCCACTGTTCACATCCTTGTATCCCATCATTATCACCTCTTCCTCAACCAACAATGGGTCATTGTGGGCTCCACCCTCCCCTGGTCATCTGTTGCCGGCCCTGTTTTGTTCTGGCCTTTTCCTACCTCCAGTGTCCCCCCCCCCCCCCCCCCCTCCTTACTTTCAGTCTAAAGAAGGGTTCCGACCCGAAACATCACCAAAACATTTTCTCCAGAGATGCTGCCTGACTGTATAAACCAGCATATACAGTTCCTTCCTTAGCATCTCTGGAGAATATGGATCGGTGACGTTTCATGTTAGGACACTTCTTCAGATGAGATTTCGGTTCTGGACCCTTTTTCAGATTCAAGACAATGTTGGAATGATCTCTTTAAAAAGCTTAGCTTCTCGCCTGTAGTTACAATGTTAATCTTTAGAAAGAAAATGGGAAAGGGCAATTAACCTAGGGCAAAATTGTTTGCAGTTCAGGCATCATTTTGACCAAAAGGTACAAAAACTGAAAATATGTATCACCAAATTCCAGAATAGCTTCTCCCTCACTTTTAACTGACGACTGCACGGTCTTCCTATTAACTAGGGTGTAGATCCAATCTTCCAACCTACCTAATTGGAGACTTGGACTTTTTCTCTGTAGCTGCAATGTTACAGTGCTGAATACTATATTCTACACTCGGCTATTTTTCTCTTTGTTATACTTGTTGTACATGTGTACATTGATGTGTACATTGATTAGTACACGTGTACTCATGTACAGTATCATTTGACTGGACTGCACGCTAACAAAGCCTTTCACTGTATTATGTTCCACGTGATAATAATAAACTAACACCAATACAAAACGCAAGGTACTGGAATAACCCATGGGTCAGGCAGAATCTCTGGAGACACTACCATTCCTGAAGTCATCTGTTGCCGGCCCTGCTTTGTTCCGGACCTTTTCTATCTTTCAGTCTGAAGAAGGGTCCCAACCCGAAATGAAATCTATCCATGTTTTCCAGAGATGCAGCCTGACCCTGCTGAGTTACTCCAGCATTTTGTGTATTTTTTTGTAAACCAGCGCCCACTGTTCCTTGTTCTTAACATTACAGGTGGATTACTTTGATCAGAAGCCAGAGAATGTAGACGTTTGCAGAGAAGGGTGAACGTTGACTTAGTTTCTCTCTCTGCAGATGCTGCTTAACAACTGAATGTTCACTTTTAAACACAGTAAAACATAGAAATAAAGATGTGGTTACACAGTATCTGAGAGGCCACGAGGGAAGAACATGTTAATGAATCATTGGCAGCTGAGTTTGAGATCAGTTGAGGTTTATACGGAAGCTAAGAGGAGAGGTTGGTAAGATAGCATTGGAATGTCCAGGTTCAGGAACAGCTTCTTCCCTACAGCCATCAGGCTATTAAATCTGCTCAGTCTGAAGATGAGTCCCGACCCGAAACGTCATCTAGCCATGTTCTCCGGAGATGCTGCCTGACATGCTGAGTTACTCCAGCGCTTTGTGTCAACTTATAATGATAACTCTGTTTTTCTCTCCATAGATGCTGCCTGACCAGTTGAGTGCTTGCACTTAATGGGTGGCACGGTGGTGCAGCGGTAGAGTTGCTGCCATACAGAGCTTGCAGCGCCAGAGACCCGATCCTGACTACGGGTGCTGTCTGTACAGTTTGTACATTCTCCCCGTGACCTGCGTGGGTTTTCTCCCATACTCCAAAGGCGTTGGTTAATTTACTTTGTGTATGTGTAAATTGTCCCTAGTGTGTGTAGGATAGTGTTGATGTGCAGGGATCACTGGTCAGACTCGGTGGTCCGAAGGGCCTGGTTCCTTGCTGTATCTCTAAACTAAACAAAAATTTCAATTTCCCTCATCCATCTATACTATTACTAAAACTCTCCACTTTACCACTTCCAGTTTGCTTTTTTACATTTTTTTCCAAAAACGGTACCATTTATCGCTAAGATTATTTCGCCACCTCACTCACTGTTCTCCTCTCCTCCAAGCACATCCGATTGGTGGAAGATTACAAAAGTTATGAAGGTTTAAAAAATCGTGAGATCAGCAGATTGAGATCAGCAGATCAACAGAGCCCTAGTGAGATCACACCTGGAGTATTGTGTGCAGTTTTGGTCCCCTAATTTGAGGTAGGACATTCTTGCTATTGAGGGAGTGCAGCGTAGGTTTACAAGGTTAATTCCCGGGATGGCGGGACAGTCATATGCTGAGAGAATGGAGCAGCTGTGCTTGTACACTCTGGTGTTTAGAAGGATGAGAGGGGATTTCATTGAAACGTATAAGATTTTACTTCGGAGTCACATGAGTGACTATGTGAAGACCCCGCCAGCACGCATGCGCGAGATATCGTCGACCGCATTGCGAAGCGACAGGCAGGAGGAGTGCCTCTCCTCCAGCGTAAGTTTAAAAAAGGCCCGCAGGTAAGTACTTATCAGTTTGAGGTCGTTTGGTGGCTCTGTGTGCTGTTGTTTTTCAGAGTGCACTATGGAGTCCAGAAAATTAAGAAGAGCCACTGCTGAAGTTGCTGCTGAGGAAGGAGGCAGCCAGCAGCTTATGAGTTCTCCTGAGCTGCTGGTTCAATCCACAGCCCCTGACTTCACGCCGCTACAGGCCACAGGTGCTCCTGGGACTGGCGGCAAAATCACCCGGCAGTTGGGCAGGCCCGCTGACTCGCTTGAGTCCGGACCGGAGGACACCCCACTCGCGGGAAGCGACGGCGGTCAACTGTCCCGCATGGAGCGGATGGTGGAGCTATTGATCCAACGTGACCTGCTACAGCAGGGGCAGAGTCACAGTGGGTCTCCTAGCAACATCCTTTTCAGGACTGCCAAATGTCTCACCCTCTTCGCAGGGGAGCATTCGGGGTCAGAACTGGGCTGACTCTGAAGATGGGGGCATGGCTGAAGATACGACAATGCTAGGGGTGCCAGAAGAGGAGCTTTTGGGTATGGTCAATAAGTTTGCATTGCCTACTCAAAAATGGGCTGCCGTTACATCCTAAGTTGGCAGCCAGTATAAATTACATGGCGACAAACCAACTACAAGAGCAAGCCATCAATAATATGGCAGCAAAGTACCGAGCTCCGGAGAATTGCATCTCCCTCAATGTGCCTGCTGTTAACAACCCCATTTGGGGGTAACATGAGCCCGGGGATAAGGAGCCAAGAAGTCAAACTCCAAAAGATCCTTAAACTGCTGGCTGCTGGGATTACGGCCGTTGCCAGAACAGTGGATGGAGTTGATATGCCGGAGGAGCTGCAGGTCGCGCTAGCTCTCTTATGCAACACTCAATATGAGATCAACAGTTACAGGAAGAGCGTCAATTGGCCTGCACTCAACCCCAAGTTCAGGGGGTTGTGCAGACCCAGCAGTGCACAGCCGCCAACATTGCTATTTGGGGACAACCTGCCGAAACAGGTCAAAGACCTCGACGAAGCAGCAAAAGCAATTGGCATGGTTAAGTGCCGTCTGCCACTAAGTCCCCATATCAGCGGCGGCAGCACCCCTATGCATCCACCAGCAGACAATGCTACGGCAATAGACCACCTAAACTGAAAGTGGCGGCGCTGCCCTGGCATCAGCGGCTCGCCTGCAGTCCGTCTGTTTTTCTTTTTATTTGTTGTTTTCTTGTCTTGTTTTTAGCGTTAGTTTGAGTTATTATGTAGTGTATGTGTGTGGGAGTGGTGGGAGAAACGTTCTTAGTCTCTTCCTTTTGGGGGAACGCGACTTTTCTTGTCGTATCCCCCGTCTCCGTCTCTGTCTGCGCTGAGGCCTATCGCGGAGCTGGCGGCCTCCAACTTGAACTGCGACCGACCGGAGGCTCCAGAGGTAGAGCCAGCCAGGACTTACCAGCGCGGGGCTGGCCGAATTCGGGGCTGCGGCGGGTTCGGGCGTTCCGGCGGCCCGACTCGGAGCTTTGGCAGCTTTCTGGTTGCGGTGGCGGCAGCAGCGACTTAGGAGGCCTGGCCGCAGGCCCAGTGGACGACATCGTCGGGAGCTCGCAGGTCACAGGTTGGTGACCTGTGAGCTCCCGCGGCAGCAGCTGTGTCCGCTGGACTTGTAGAGAAGGTACACAGACACCTTAAAGTCTTCACTACTTTATTAAGCATACATTATATATAGCCCTGGCTGTACGTGGTCTGTCACGATCACTAGAGAGCGAGCTAGGGGCGTGTGGGTTACAATTATACTAACTGGTGGGGGAGTGGTTAGCATGGACATCGTTACTATCAATTAAAGGTGTACACACATATCATCTACATCCTTCCTCTACCAAACCAAACAGTGAGTGACAGGGCTACCACGTCTCATGCGCTAGGGTGAATGCAAACAGTAAAGCACGGGAATACAGGATCACACGTAATCGCCGTAACGGACCGGCGGCCTGATCAGGCAACTAGACCGGGTCCGCACCTCGCCATCACCTCCTTCCCCGACGGGAACGAGCGAGGATGCTGGGGCATGGTGAGGGTACGGACAGGAAAACCCCTTGGCAACGAAGGCATCGGGGGGGGACGGCGAAGAGAAGGGCGAGGAAGCCGGAGAAAGCGGGACTGCAGCCGGGAGGCGTTCAGGAGGAGGACGAGGGGAGGTTGGCCCCAGAGGAACGGGCAAAGCACTGGGCTGTGACAGTGGCAGCGGGGGGGGCATACGGAGCCGCCGGGGGAGGGAGAGGCTTGTTCACGAGCCGGAGATGCTGGCGGGACCGGCGGTACACCCCTCCGTCGTGGTTGACAAGGTACAAACGAGGGGAACCGGCAGAACCGACGACCACGGCCAGCTTGGAACGGCCAGAAGAGGACCACATACGGACGACCTGGCCGGGGAGAAGAGAGCGGAGGACACGGCAGGACCTGTCGTGGGAACGCTTCTGGATACTGTGTTTTTTGGCAATGCGTTCCCGGACCAAGGCAGGTTTAAGGACGGAGGGGGACAGGGACTGCTGAGACACTGGGACCGTGGGCCTCGTGACTCGGGACATGAGTCGCTGAGCCGGGGAGCCCAGGGCATGGTCGCGGGAGATGTTGCGGAGGTTCAGCAGGGCCAGGTAGATGTCGGAGCGGGATAGGCGACAACGTTCCAACAATCCTTTGGCACTGCGGACCGCGCGCTCGGCCAGTCCATTGCTCTGTGGGTATTCCGGGCTGACAATGATGGCACATGGAAGTCCAGCAAACAGTTGTTCCATGGTCCTTTGGAACACCTCGCTGGCAGAGTTGATCCCAAACGGCATGCGGAGGAGGAAGCGATACCTGCCGAAGGGCGTGCTGAAGGTCGTCAGGTGCGAGGATCGCTCGTCTAGAGGTATCTGCCAGAACGAACTCTTGGCATCAAGAACCGAGAACACGGTGGCAGGGCCGACCTGTGCAGCAACATCCTCCACCGTCCGCATGGGATAGTGCGGGCGCCTGATGGCCAAGTTCAAGTCCTTCGGGTTGATGCAGATCCGTATTTCGCTCTTGTCTTTCTTCGCAGCGACAACCATAGTAGAGAAGCACTTCTGACACCATGTAGAGAAGGTACACAGACACCTTAAAGTCTTCACTACTTTATTAAGCATACATTATATATAGCCCTGGCTGTACGTGGTCTGTCACGATCACTAGAGAGCGAGCTAGGGGCGTGTGGGTTACAATTATACTAACTGGTGGGGGAGTGGTTAGCATGGACATCGTTACTATCAATTAAAGGTGTACACACATATCATCTACAGACTGGAGGGCGGCAGCTTCGACCGCCCCGAGCCGCGGAGTTGAACCGGCCCGCTCACGGAGCGCGGTTCACCCGCGGGACTTATTTACATCACCCGGTGTGGTCACAACATCAGAGGCACGGGTCGCCTCAGCGCAGAGGAAGAGGAAGAAGAGAAGAGACAAAGACAAGATTTTTGCCTTGCACCACAGTGAGGAGGTGTCTGGTGAACTCACTGTGGTGGATGTTAAATATGTGTTTATTGTGTGTTTTTGTTATTTACTGCAGGCAACAAAATTTTGTTCAGACCGCAATGGTCTGAATGACAATAAAGTTTTCCAAGTTCCACCTGCTGGTGAAAGCTCGAAGGCCGGACAACCTGCTCAACGGTTTATTTTAGACCATGGCCCAGCACGGCCGCCTTGGAAGATGCGCCAACCCCACACCACAGTGCCTCCACATCACAAGAAACAAGGACAGAGGCAACCAATGCAGCACCGCCGGTAACCATGGAGGTAGGTGGGTCTGGTTGCCTCATGAACATCGCATGTTTAGACTCCTCAGGGGTTGGGGGGCGGTTGTACTTGTTTCGGGATGCATGGAGCACTTTAACTTCTGATCCATTCATACTGGAAAGTATTCAGGGATATAAAATTTAATTTGTTCACAAACTCCCTTCCCCTGTTCAGCATACACCTAGTCGGAAGTTTGTACTTTCACAGAAAGAAAAGACAGAAGGTCATGCTGAACTCTTAAGACTAAATTCAAAAGGGGTAATTGAGAAAACCAAAAGAGAGTCTCATGAGTTTGTATCGAACATTTTCACTAAAAATAAAAAAGACGGCGGATGCCGCATCATCATAGATTTGACTGAACTGAATACTTTCGTGCAGTATTCCCATTTCAAAATGGAAACCTTTGTCACGGCCAAACAACTAATTTCCAATAGGTACTTCATGGCTTGCATTGACCTAAAGGATGCATACTATTCAGTACCAATAGACAAGGATGATCGCAGATATTTGAAATTTGTCTGGATGGGGCAGCTCTGGCAGTACAAAGCACTACCTAATGGATTGTCATCAGCGCCCAGACTGTTTACCAACTTATTAAAACCAGCTTTAGCGTGGCTCAGGAAACAAGAACATATTGTTATGGCTTACCTCGATGATATTTTAATCGTGGGAAAAAATTTGTAGTTGGCCAAACTGGCCGTCTCAGCCACCGAGCACCTATTTCAAAAGCTGGGATTTATCATTCATCCAGATAAATCAAAATTGATGCCTTCTACTACTATGGACTATTTGGGGTTCACAATGATTCTGTTCATATGTCTGTCACCTTGCCACCCAACAAAGCGTCAGACTTGATAGAAGCATGCAACAGCCTTACTGGTATCAGGAAACCATCTATTCGGCAAGTAGCCAGGGTAATTGGGAAGCTAGTAGCTGCCTTTCCAGCCACACAATTTGGCCCACTACATTACCTAAACCTACAAAGGGCAAAAATAGCAGCACTCAAGCTCCATGCGGGCCATTTTGACAGGCAATGCAATTACCAGGGAAAGCGAAATTAGAATTACAATGGTGGATAGACAATGCACGACATCACTCTAACCCCATCACTATCATAAATCCCTCGGTTACACTACAAACTGATGCCAGCGCAAAAGTTTGGGGAGCAACTAATACCACCTCCAGTTGTGGTGGTAGATGGAGTGCACATGAATTAACTCTACCTCCGGCACTAGGAATTAATTATCTAGAAATGCTGGGAGCATTTCATGGACTCCGGACTTACTGTTCGGACATGCACCATCTGCACGTACGTTTACAGATTAACAATACCACTGTGGTGGCTTATATCAATCATATGGGTGGAATAAAGTTAATATCCTGTGACGAATTGGTCAATACAATCTGGCACTGGTGCCTAGGATGGAACATTTGGATATCAGCCACTTACCTTCCAGGAAGGCTAAATACAGTGGCGGACACCAGGTCACGCAAATTTTATGACAACACCGAATGGATGTTGGACCGAAAAGTGTTTGTCGATATTGTAGATCGGTATGGAACACCAGATATCGACCTTTTTGCATCCAGACTCAATCACCAAATATCAACATATGTTGCATGGGAACCAGACCCTGGGGCAATAGCGATGGACGCTTTCTCGCCACACTGGGGGGATTTGTTTTTCTATGCATTTCCCCCCTTCTGCCTCATCAGTCGGGTCTTGCAAAAAATTAAACAAGACACCGCATTGGGGATTCTGGTTGTTCCCGACTTGCCGACTCAGCCATGTTTCCCTGTGGTACTGGACATGGCTTCAGAACCATGCATCCCAATAAATAAACGTCCGAATTTATTGGTACACCCTGTGACAGGGGAGAGTCTCCCGTGCCATGACCGGATAAACCTATTGGTTTGCAGGATCTGAAAAGGCCACTTCTGGATTATGGACTCTCGGACCGAACAATCAATGTCATCACAGCATCGTGCAGGGAGTCCACCAGAAGACAGTACCTCACATACGTGAAGAAATGGGAGGTGTTATGCACAAAAACGAACGCCACATATGACACAGCCACCATCACGGAAGTGCTGGAGTTCCTGGCAAGCCTTCATTTTGATGAAGGTTTGAGCTACAGTGCCATCAACTGTGCAAGAAGTGCCCTATCCAACTATCTCGGGCGAGGTTGCGATCACCTTACAGTGGGATCTCACCCTTTGGTGTCACAATTAATGAGGGGAATATTTAATTCAAATCCCCCCAGGCCTAGATATTCCCAGACTTGGAATATCAGCATAGTACTAACCATGCTCCGAGGGTGGGCACCAATAACGTCTCTTTCATTGGACAAACTGACCTATAAAATGGTCATGCTGATGGCACTCGTGACGGCACAACGGGTCCAGTCCCTCCATAAGTTAAGTATCGACGCCATGGTCATAACCAACAGCAAGGTAACTTTCTTTATACAGGGGTTACTCAAGCAAGACAGGCCTGGATCATCTGGCCAAAAGTTGGATTTCCTGGCCTATCCCGTAGACAGCCGTCTATGTATCGTGACCCACATTTTACGCTACACAGAGGTCACCAAGAGTCTCAGGGGCACGGAGAGGGCTTTGCTCATAAGCCACAAATGCCCTCATTATAGAGTCACTGTGCAAACCATTTCAAGATGGTTAAGGGTGGTATTGGGTGCAGCGGGGGTGGACACTAACGTATTTAAATCTCACTCCACCAGGGTTGCATCCACATCGGTAGCAAGGATGATGGAAGTTCCAATGGACCACATCCTTGCAACAGCAGGTTGGACAAATGAAAAAACCTTTCAACGGTTTTACAATAAACCCGTGGCCGCACCTGAGACGTTTGCGGAAAAAATATGAAGTTCTGCTTTATAATTTCCCCGATGTAGGGGTATTATTATTTGGTATTGTGAAATAAATACCTTTTTTGTTTTTCAGCACAGTTTCATGTCTGAAATACGTTAACATACTTCCTCCATTTCTCATAATGACAGTATGTGAGCATGGATTGTTCCAGGGCATGAAATCACAGAGCTTTGAAATCTTCAAGTAGTCACTCATGTGACTCCGAAGTAAAATAGTAAGATTAAATGAGAACTTACCAGTTCGAAGTTTGATCTTTATTTTATGAGGAGTTACGATGAGGGATTACGTGCCCTCCGCTCCCAAACCCTCTATTATAAAGGTCAACTGGTATGCTAGTTCTCTTATCTTACTATGTTAGTCAACTCTGGTATCTGTGATTTCACACCGTTGCTTTGAAGAATGTCGCGCATGCGTGCTGGCGGGGTCTTCACGTAATCCCTCATGTAACTCCTCATAAAATAAAGATCAAATTTCAAACTGGTAAGTTCTCATTTAATCTTACTATTGTTAAGGGCTTAGACACACAAGAGGCAGGAAACATGTTCCCGATGTTGGGGGAGTACAGAACCAGGGGCCACAGTTTAAGAATAAGGAGTAAGCCATTTAGAACGGAGACAAGGAAACACTTTTTCTCACAGAGCGTGGTAGGTCTGTGGAATTTTCTGCCTCAGAAGTCGGTGGAGGCAGGTTCTCTGGATGCTTTCAAGAGAGAGCTAGATAGGGCTCTTAAAGATAGCAGAGTCGGGGGATACGGGAAAAAGGCAGGAACGGGGTACTGATTGGGGATGATCAGCCATGATCACATTCAAGGGCGGTGCTGGCTCGAAGGGCCAAATGGCCTACTCCTGCACCTATTGTCTATTGTCTATTGGTCTTCTCGCCTGTCCGTCACCATGAAAGTAAGCTTCCGGCACCCGCTGGAGAATAAATCCCAGGAGGCGGAGCCGAGCCCACAAGTGCTGATTGAGTCCACAAGCTGAGTGGGTACCTTCCCCCCTCCCCTCCCCACACTCCCCTCCCCGCACACACCCCCTTTACCCCTCTCCGATCCTCCTCCCTCCCCCCACACACCCCCACCCCACCCCGCAACACCACCCCACCCCCCACACCACCCCACCACTCTGACCCCCCAACACCACCCCACCCCCGCCACCCCCCACTCCACTGCACCCACCCACACCACCCCCCACCTCACACCCCCACCTCACCCTCCACACCACCTACGACAACCCACTTCCCCACGCCCCCTCCCCCCCATGCCACCCCTTCCCTCCCCCCACAACGCCACCCCTCCCCCCATGCTACCCCTCCCCCTCACAACACCGCCCCCCCTCCCCCACACCACCCCCCCTCTCCCACAGCATGGTGGAATATTGCATTGGGGAATGGGTTGCGTTGGGGGACCAGGCCTCCAGTGTGACGGACCCAATGGGTCCCACTTAGTCTAGTGATTTTATAAACCTCTAAAAGATCTCCCCTCAACCTCCTGAGCTCCAAAGAATAAACTCCTAGCCTCCTCAACCTCTGCCTATAGCTCAGGGCCTCAGGTGCTGGGAATATCC
Organism: Okamejei kenojei; assembly: GCA_035221665.1. Classification (NCBI taxonomy): domain Eukaryota; kingdom Metazoa; phylum Chordata; class Chondrichthyes; order Rajiformes; family Rajidae; genus Okamejei; species Okamejei kenojei. The sequence goes on along the minus strand of CM069169.1, from coordinate 2,823,239 downwards.
TCATAGATCTTCTCTGCTCTCTTTTTTCAAGATGGCGCCTGACCCAGGCGACTCTTTGCGCGCTAGCCACAGATCTACAGTCACATATTACAATCGCTCCGCACTCTTAAATCTCTATTCTACAGCAACATTTCTTACTTTAACTATTCTCTTATCACTGTAAATGGATTGATTGCAATCATGTATTGACCTCTTAAAAATGGCGGAGTCAGGGGATATGGGGAGAAGGCAGGAACGGGGTACTGATTGGGGATGATCAGCCATGATCACATTGAATGGCTCGAAGGGCCAAATGCACCTATTGTCTATTGTCTTTCTGCTGACTGGTTAGCACGGAAGAAAAACTTTACACTGCACCCCGGTGCACGTGACTATAAACTGAACTGAACTGGACCTCCAGCTTAATGATATCCTTCCTGTAGCATCCTATGGGGATCTTTTGTCAATCGCAAGATCTTCCGGACATTTACTTGAAAAGTTTGCATGATGTGGTGACAGGATAGGACTGCTCACTTCAAACATGGTACCTGGAATTGTCAGTAACTAGCACTGAAACCTGCCTTCACTGACATCCCAGTGAAGACCCCACTTGATGAATTGTTACAGCAGAAATCTTTTCTGTTTAAATAATTCCAGAAAGTTGCACATTTCAAGGTTTCAGTGGAGAAAACCTGCTGCCTGTTTCTAATGGGACTAACAGGCTGCACGGTGGCGCACCGGTAGAGTCACTGCCTTACATCGCTCGCAGCACCAGAGACCCGGTTTGGTCCCGACTACGGGTGATACCTGTATGGAGTTTGCACGTTTTCCCTTTGACCGCATGGATTTTCTCCGCGATTTTCGGATTCCCCTCAGCAATTCGAGCTGCTAGCTCACAGCACCAAAGACCCAGGTTCAATCCTGGGTCTTTGGTGCTGTTTGTGTGGTGCTGTTTGTGTGGAGTTTGCACGTTCTCCTTGTGACCGTATGGGTTTCCCCCGGGTTCTCTGGTTTCCTCCCACATCCTAAAGACGTGCGGAATTGTAGGTTCATTGGCCACTGTAAATGGACCCCAAGTGTGTACATCGAGTCTGCGCTGACCAGCGATCCCCATACACTAGCACTATCGTGCACACTAGAGACAATTTACAATTTTACCAAAACCAATTGACCTACAAACCCATATGTCTTTGGAGTGTGGGAGGAAACCGGAGTACCTGGAGAAATCCCACGCAGCCACGTAGAGATCACGGTGGCGCAGCAGTAGAGTTGCTGCTTTACAGTGAATGCAGCGCCGGAGACCCGGGTTCGATCCCGATTATGGGTGACGTCTGTACGGAGTTTGTACGTTCTCCCCGTGACCTGCGTGGGTTTTCTCCGAGATCTTCAGTTTCCTCCTTCATTCCAAACACGTACAGGTTTGTAGGTTAATTGGCTTGGCGAATGTAAAAATTGTCCCTAGTGTATGTAGGATAATGTTAATGTGTGTGGATCGATGGTCAGTGCGGACTCGGTGGGCCGAAGGGCCTGTTTCTGTGTTGTATCTCTAAACTAAATTAAAAAAACAGCATCGATTGTCAGGACCAAACCCGTGTCTCTGGCGCTGTAAGGCAGCAACTCTACCGCTGCGCCACCGTGACGCCCTGTTCTCTTTCCGCAGATTCTGCCTGACCTGCTGAGTTTCCGGCATTTTCTGTTCTCGTTTTGGATTTTCAGTATCTGCAGTTTTTTACTGATTTTCATGACAAAATATCTGATGAGCAATTATAGTAGAACAGCCATGAATGTATCAAGCCATGTTAATTGAGAGAGGAAGAGGGAACCATTCAGCATCATCGTTAATTATCGATGCTGGAGAATATTCGTTGTGTGAAGGTAACATTTTACTGAAATCCTTGAGTTAATTAGGGAGAGTTGATAATATAATTACTGGGAAGGGAGGAGTTGATAATTGAGAGTTGGGTGTTAATTCCTGACAGCAGAGATTCACATTGGTAATGTTGATTAAATAATGGAGGGTTGGTTATATTTTGGAGTTTTAGGGTTAGTTTAGTTTAGTTTAGAGAGATACAGCGTGGAAACAGGCCCTTCAGCCCACCGAGTCTTCACCGACCAGCGATTCCCACACATTGACACTACCCTACACACACTAGAGACAACTTTACATTTATAGCAAGCTAATTAACCGACAAACCTGTATGTCTTTGGAGTAGAAACATAGAAAACATAAACAATAGGTGCAGGAGGAGGCCATTCGGCCCTTCGAGCCAGCTTCGCCATTCATTGTGGTCATGGCTGATCGTCCCCTATCAATAACCCGTGCCTGCCTTCTCCCCATATCCCTTGATTCCACTAGCCCCTAGAGTTCTATCTAACTCTCTTAAATCCATCCAGTGATTTGGCCTCCACTTCCCTCTGTGCCAGGGAATTCCACAAATTCACAACTCTCTGGGTGAAAAAGGTTCTGGCTGTCTACCATGTCTGTGCTATTTATATACTTCTATCAAATCTCCCCTGAACATCTGCCATTGCTGTGAAAACAAACCAAATGTGTCCTTCCTCTCCCTGTGGCTAAAACCCACTAATGAATCCTCCTCACTGGATAGAAAACTGGCTGGCAGACAGGAAGCAAAGGGTAGGAGTAAACGGGTCCTTTTCAGAATGGCAGGCAGTGGCTAGTGGGGTACCGCAAGGCTCAGTGCTGGGACCCCAGCTATTTACAATATATATTAATGATTTGGATGAGGGAATTGAATGCAACATCTCCAAGTTTGCGGATGACACTAAGCTGGGGGGTAGTGTTAGGTGTGAGGAGGATGCTAGGAGGCTGCAAGGTGACTTGGATAGGCTGGGTGAGTGGGCAAATGTTTGGCAGATGCAGTATAATGTGGATAAATGTGAGGTTATCCACTGGTGGCTATTGGTTGACTATTATCTGAATGGTGGCAAATTAGGAAAAGGGAAGATGCAACGAGACCTGGGCGTCATGGTACGACCAATCATTGAAAGTAGGCATGCAGGTGCAGCAGGCAGTGAAGAAAGCAAATGGTATGTTAGCATTCATAGCGAAAGGATTTGAGTATAGGAGCAGGAAGGTTCTACTGCAGTTGTACAGGGTTTTGGTGAGACCACACCTGGAGTATTGCGTACAGTTTTTGTCTCCAAATCTGAGAAAATACATTCTTGCCATAGAGGGGGTACAGAGAAGGTTCACCAGATTGATTCCTGGGATGTCTGGACTTTCATATGAGCAAAGACTGGATAGACTCGGCTTGTACTCGCTAGAATTTAGAAGACTGAGGGGGGATCTTATAGAAACTTACAAAATTCTTAAGGGGTTGGATAGACTAGATGCAGGAAGATTGTTCTCGATGTTGGGGAGGTCCAGAACAAGGGGTCACAGTCTAAGGATAAGGGGGAATTCCTTTAGGACCGAGATGAGGAAAACATTTTTCACAAGAGAGTGGTGAGTCTGTGGAATTCTCTGCCACAGAAGGTAGTTGAGGCCAGTTCATTGGCTATATTTAAGAGGGCGTTAGATGTGGCCCTTGTGGCTAAAGGGATCAGGGGGTATGGAGAGAAGGCAGGTACAGGATACTGAGTTGGATGATCAGCCATGATCATATTGAATGGCGGTGCAGGCTCGAAGGGCCGAATGGCCTACTCCTGCACCTATTGTCTATGTTTCTATGTTTCTATGTAATCCAGACATCATCCTGGTAAACCTCCTCTGCACCTTCTCCACACCCTTCCTGTAATGTGGCGACCAGAACTGTACGCAATACTCCAAGTAATCGAAGAACGGTCCCGACCTGAAACGTCACAGATCCGTGTTCTCCAGAAATGCTGCCTGACCTGCTGAATTACTCCAGCACTTTGTATCTTTTTTTGTAAACCAGCATCTGCAGTTCCTTGTTTCTATATTACATGCTTGTGAGTGAGTGATAGTGATGTACTGACAATGTGATATTGTTTTGCATGATAAGGCTAATACTAAAACTATTAATTAATGAGATTGCGTGAGTTAATCCTGTGCGAAGGGACTTGTTAATTATAAGAGTGGAGATGTTAACTTTTGTAAGTGTGTCTTCCTTTGGGAATTGGGTTGTTAATCCACAGTTGGCAAATGTTTTAGTGAAAGGTGAGCGTGAGAGAGATGTTTTAGTGGGCGGCACGGCACGGTGGCGCAGCGGTAGAGTTGCTGCCTTACAGCGCTTGCAGCGCCGGAGACCCGGGTTCAATCCTGACTACGGGTGCTGTCTGCACAGAGTTTGTACGCTCTCCCCGTGACCCACGTGGGTTTTCTCCGATGTCCTCAGTTTTCTCCCACACTCCAACGACATACATTTTTGGAGGTTAAGTGGCTTGGTATAAGTGTAAATTGTCCCTTGTGTGTGTAGGATAGTGTTAAAGTGCGGGTGTAGATTAACCTTATTAATCAATGCCATTTATAATCTCCACTGCACATATGTGCATGCCACCCATTACATGGTATTACAGTACTACACAGCTTTACACTAGCAAGGTCAGCCAGCTCGCTCTCTCTCACAAGCCAGCGGAGCTAGATGAGAATGGCTGGCTGTTTGAATGTTCCTGTTTGCTTGTGGAATAAAGATTGATCTTCACTATGTGTGTTGCTGTGGATCATTCATAACATGGTGTCAGAAGTGGGATTCAAACCCACGCCTCAACGTAGCGGGCACAGAGGATGCCCTGCGGGCACAGAGGATGCCCTGCGGGCACAGGATTTCTACTACACCCCAGAACATACCAATGCAGTAACACACGTGATGACCCCGGCAGAGTCCATCGGAGACTCCGCCTGCCTTCTCAAGATGGAGTGATAATGAAAGGACATAAGGCAGTCATCCCGACATCTCTTCACAGCAAGTACTTCGATATTGTCCATGGGGGCTACTAGAAGCACAAGATAGACAAAAATGCTGGAGAAACTCAGCGGGTGAGGCAGCATCAATGGAGCGAAGGAAATAGGCAACATTTTGGGCCAAAACCCTTCTTTACTAGAAGCACAAGTTCGTGCACCATCAGCGATCCAATCCCAGCTGCAACGCCACCGCAACATACAAAGAGAATACTACAATAAAACCAGCTCCGCTCACCCGCTCAACAAGGGACAGGTTGTCCGCTTACGGTCACTGCGAGGTCACAACCGCTCGGAGTCATTCTGGGGGCCGCCGCAGAGACATGTCTCCAACTCTTTTGCCTGCATTTATTTTAGTTTATTTTTTTAACATCAAGCCATGGCAGGTTCTTTCCGGAAACTAGATCCTTTGGTGTTCGACAGTGAACTTGCCGAACGTTGGCGCATCTTCAAAGTGGATTTCTGAATTTTCATTGATGCTGCCCACCCTGGGGCTGCTCCCCACACTGTTGCGTCAATTCTCCTCAAAGTAGCGTGCACAGAGGCTGCCCTGTGGGCACAGGATTTCTATTATGCCCCAGAACATACCGATGCGGTAATCCATGTTGTGACCCCGGCAGAGTTTATCAGAGACCCCACCGGCCTGCTCCGAATGTTCTGTGACCTGTGCCAACTTCGCACTAACGTTATCATGGAGCACCACAAATTATTTCCCATAGCTAACATGAGGGGGAGACGAAATTACGGTACTACACAGCTTTACACGAGCAAGGTCAGCCAGCTCTCTCTCTCTCTCTCAAGCCAGCAGAGCTAGACGAGAATGGCTGGCTGTTTGAATGTTCCTGTTTGCTTGTGGGATAAAAATTGATCTTCACTATGTGTGTTGCTGTGGACCATTCATAAACAGTGGGGATCGCTGGTCGGTGCGGACTCGGTGGGCCGAAGGGCCTGTTTCTGCGCTATATCTCTAAACCAAACTAAAGGTGTGGAGATATTAATCCTTCTGAGCAACAACCCCCTGTGATTTGAGAACTGGGACAGTACTGGATGTGTGCCTGTGTGCTAAGACTGTACTGAACTGTGTCAGATCTGCTCAACCCGCTGAGTTCCTCAAGCAAATAGTTTACTTTAGTTTAGAGATACAGCGTGGAAATAGGCCCTTTGGCCCACTGGGTTCATGCCGACCAGCGATTGGGGACAATTTACCATCACACCAAGCTAACCAGTATAAATTACAATTATACCTACACACATTTGGGGCAATTAACCTACAAACTTCTACAGCTTTAGAGTGTCGGAGGAAATAGGAACACCCGGAGGGAACCCACGGAGGTCATGGGGAGAACGTACAAACTCCGTACAGACAGCACCCGTTGTCAGAATCCAACCCAGATCCCAATTGCTCCCACATTTCTGCACTCTCTCTCACATCCACAGTCGCTCTCTCTCTCACGCATTCTTTCTCCCTCTCTCTCTCTCTCTCTCCCCAGCTCTCCCTCTCCCTCTCCCTCTCCCACATCCCCACTCTCAATGACCAGCATGTCCTCTGTACTCAGTGCTTGTCTTCTATCCCAATAAACAGCTCCCCCTGTCGGTAGTGACCAGCATCATTCCCAATCACCAACAACAGAGTAAGGGAATCGAGGACCAGAGGACATAGGTTTAAGGTGAAGGGGAAAATATTTAATAGGAATCTGAGGGGTAACTTTTTCACGCAGAGGGTGGTGGGTGTATGGAACAAGCTGCCAGAGGAGGAAGTTGAGGCTGGGACTACCCCAACATTTAAGAAACATTATCACAGGTACATGGATAGGATTGGTTTGAGGGATATGGGCCAAAAGCAGGCAGGTGGAACTAGTGTAGATGGGACATGTTGGCCGGTGTGGGCAAGATGGGCCATAGGGTCTGTTTCCACACTGTATCACTCTATGACCTCTGTAGTCAATAGCAATAATGCTTTCAATATACTACACCTCTGATCCTAATGGTTAATTCCGTTAATTAGAAACATAGAAATTAGGTGCAGGAGTAGGTCATTCGGCCCTTCGAGCCTGCACCGCCATTCAATATGATCATGGCTGATCATCCAACTCAGTATCCCGTACCTGCCTTCTCTCCATACCCCCTGATCCCCTTAGCCACAAGGGCCACATCTAACTCCCTCTTAAATATAGCCAATGAACTGGCCTCAACTATCCTCTGTGGCAGAGAGTTCCAGAGTACTCACCACTCTGTGTGAAAAAAAGTCTTTCTCATCTCGGTCTTAAAGGATTTCCCCCTTATCCTTAAGCTGTGACCCCTTGTCCTGGACTTCCCCAACATCGGGAACAATCTTCCTGCATCTAGCCTGTCCAACCCCTTAAGAATTTTGTAAGTTTCTATAAGATCCCCTCTCAATCTCCTAAATTCTAGAGAGTATAAACCGAGTCTATCCAGTCTTTCTTCATGACAGTCCTGACATCCCAGGAATCAGTCTGGTGAACCTTCTCTGCACTCCCTCTATGGCAATAATGTCCTTCCTCAGATTTGAAGACCAAAACTGTACGCAATACTCCAGGTGTGGTCTCACCAAGACCCTGTACAACTGAAGTAGAACCTCCCTGCTCCAATACTCAAATCCTTTTGCTATGAAAGCTAACATACCATTTGCTTTTTTCACTGCCTGCTGCACCTGCATGCCTACTTTCAATTACTGGTGTACCATGACACCCAGGTCTCGCTGCATCTTCCCTTTTCCTAATCGGCCACCATTTAGATAATAGTCTGCTTTCCTGTTTTTCCCACCAAAGTGGATAACCTCACATTTATCCACATTATACTGCATCTGCCAAACATTTGTCCACTCACCCAGCCTATCCAAGTCACCTTGCAGTCTCCTAGCATCCTCCTCACAGCTAACACTGCCCCCCAGCTTAGTGTCATCCGCAAACTTGGAGATATTGCCTTCAATTCTCTCATCCAGATCATTAATATATTTTGTAAATAGCTGGGGTCCCAGCACTGAGCCCTGCGGGACCCCACTAGTCACTGCCTGCCATTGTGAAAAGGACCCGTTTACTCCTACTCTTTGCTTCCTGTTTGCCAGCCAGTTCTCTATCCACATCAATACTGAACTCCTAATGCCGTATGCTTTAAGTTTGTATACTAATCTCTTATGTGGGACCTTGTTGAAAGCCTTCTGGAAGTCCAGATATCCCACATCCACTGGTTCTCCCTTATCCACGCTACTAGTTGCATTCTCGAAAAACTCCACAAGATTCGCCAGACATGATTTACCTTTCGTAAATCCATGCTGACTTTGTCCAATGATTTCACCACTTTCCAAATGTGCTGCTATCCCATCTTTAATAACTGACTCTAGCAGTTTCCCCACTACCGATTTTAGACTAACTGGTCTGTAATTCCCCGTTTTCTCTCTCCCTTCCTTCTTAAAAAGAGGTGTTACGTTTGCTACCCGCCAGTCCTCAGGAACTACTCCAGAATCTAAAGAGTTTTGAAAGATTATCACTAATGCATCCACTATTTCCTGGGCTACTTCCTTCTCTGGGATGCAGCCTATCTGGCCCTGGGGATTTATCGGCCTTTAATCTATTCAATTTACCCAACACCACTTCCCGACTAACCTGGATTTCACTCAATTCCTCCTTTGACCCGCGGTCCCCTGCTATTTCCGGCAGATTATTTATGTCTTCCTTAGTGAAGACGGAACCAAAGTAGTTATTCAATTGGTCCGCCATATCCTTGTTCCCATGATCAACTCACCTGTTTCTGACTGCAAGGGACCTACATTTGTTTTAACTAATCTCTTTCTCTTCACATATCTATAAAAACTTTTGCAGTCAGTTTTTATGTTCCCTGCCAGTTTTCTTTCATAATCTATTTTTCCTTTCCTAATTAAGCCCTTTGTCCTCCTCTGCTGGTCTCTGAATTTCTTCCAGTCCTCTGGTATGCTGCTTTTTCTGGCTACTTTGTACGCATCATCCTTTGCTTTGATACTATCCCTGATTTCCCTTGTTTATCCACGGATGCACTACCTTCCCCGATTTATTCTTTTGCCAAACTGGGATGAACAATTTTTGTAGTTCATCCATGCAGTCTTTAAATGTCTTCCATTGTATATCCACCGTCAACCCTTTTAGAATTAATTGCCAGTCAATCTTGGCCAATTCACGTCTCATACCCTCAAAGTTACCTTTCTTTGAGTTCAGAACCATTGTTTCTGAATTAACAATGTCACTCTCCATCCTAATGAAGAACTCAACCATATTATGGTCAGTCTACAACAAGACTGCTAACTACCCCTTCCTCATTAGTCAAAACCCAGTCTAAAATAGCCTGCTCTCTCATTGGTACCTCTACATGTTGATTTAGATAACTATCCCGCATACATTCCAAAAAATCCTCTTCCTCAGCACCCCTGCCAATTTGATTCACCCAATCTATATGTAGATTGAAGTCACCCATTATAACTGTTTTGCCTTTGTCGCACGCATTTCTAATTTCCTGTTTGATACCATCCCCAACTTCACTGCTACTGTTAGGTGGCCTGTACACAACACCCACCAGCGTTTTCTGCCCCTTAGTGTTTCGCAGCTCTACCCATAGCGACTCCACATCCTTCAAGTTAATGTCCTTCCTTTCCATTGCGTTAATCTCCTCTCTAACCAGCAACGCTACCCCACCTCCTTTTCCTTTCTCTCTATCCCTCCTGAATATTGAATATCCCTGGATGTTCAGCTCCCAGCCTTGGTCACCCTGGAGCCATGTCTCCGTGATCCCAATCATTAATAGCTATCTGCACGTTCAACTCGTCCACCTTATTATGAATACTCCTTGCATTGAGACACAAAGCCTTCAGGCTTGTCTTTACAACGCTCTTACCCCTTATACAATTATGCTGAAAAGTGGCCCTTTTTGATTTTTGCCCTGGTTTTGTCTGCCTGCCACTTTTACTTTTCACCTTGTTACCTATTGCTTCTACCCTCATTTTACACCCACCTGCCTCTCTGCTCTTGTACCCATCCCCCTGCCACATTAGTTTAAATCCTCCCCGACAGCACTAGCAAACACTCCCCCAAGGACATTGGTTCCATTCCAGCCCAGGTGCAGACCGTCCTGTTTGTACTGGTCCCACCTCCCCCAGAACTGGTCCCAGTGCCCTAAAAATTTGAATCCCTCCCCCTTGCACCATTTTTCAAGCCACGTATTCATCTGCAATATCCTCCTATTTCTACTCTGACTGGCCCGTGGTACTGGTAGTAATCCAGAGATCATTACCTTTGAGGTCCTACTTTTAAGTTTATCTCCTAGCTCCCTAAATTCACCTTGTAGGACCTCATCCCTTGTTTACCTATATCGTTGGTGCCAATATGCACCACAACAACACGACAATTAGGAAGGGTACCTTTAAGAACGGTGTACCTTTAAGGACGGAGTACATGTGGAATACCTCTTGGTTCACTGTGGTGCCCGGACACTGCAATCCCATTAAGAATTACTGCCTTTAGTAAAGGATGTTTGCTCTACCTACATTTATTGGCTTATTAACAGAAACCGAGAATCCCACAGAAGCTAGCAATCAATATTTATTTCAATGAATCCATAGAACATAGCAAAATCTAGATGGCATCTCTGGAGAACATGTATAGGTGACGTTACGGGTCAGGAGACTGAAGGAAGGTCCCGACCCAAAATATCGCCTATCCTTGTTCTCCAAAGAAGCTGCCTGACCCACTGAGGTACTCCGCTATTTTGTGTCTTTTTGTGTAAAACAGCATCTCTGGCCCTTCGATCCACAATGTCCATTGCTGAACATGATACCATGCTAAACTGATCTCATCTGCCAGCATGTGATTCATACCCACTCCACACCCTCACATCTATGTGCCCATTAGGCTGTGGGCCGAGGAGCTTTTTCGTTCAGGTTCGTGACCCAACTCACGGAACTACCTAAACTTTTAACATATTGTGTAAAAATATTATATAAATCATACCTGAAACTGGTCAAGACCAAAACCTGCACATTTTTAAGAAATATGAGAAAAACCTCAAATTTTCTGAGTAGTAATTGCCCAATCAATGCACGTTTGACATTGAGGTCGGACGCAGATTGACCAATCCGCGCTTTGTTTTATGTTCGCTAGGCAGCGAGGACCCTGGGATAATGGCTGCCTCCTCATTACATCAAAACAATAACAAGGTTTCCAAGGAATAAAGGTCATGCTAACCTTGCTGATCATTTTGTTTTTCAATTGATTTTTCTTTATAAAGTTATGAAGTGAACTGTTAAATAAAAATGATAAATAACAAATGTACAGCTAGGGTTAGGGTCAGGGTCAGTCAGTCAGTCGGTCAATCGGTCAGTCAGTCAGTCGGGCTTGTTGGTAGGTTGATGGATGCTGTAAAGGATCGGTCGAGCGGTGGGTGTTGAGAGTTGGGCCGGGCCTCTGCCGGGTTGGTGAGCGTCTGGACAGGCCTCTGGTGGGTGCGGCGAGGGGTCGGTCGGGCTGTCGGGCTGCTGGTGTGGCAGCGAGCGAGCGGGCGGTCTAATGGAACCGGCGATATCGGGGTGATGAAGGCGGCCCGGGCGGCGTGCAGGGCAGTGCTGCTCCCCACCATCATCACCACCAGAAGGGCATGCTGGCCGAGGTGGACGCACTGTGGAGCCACAAGTATGGAGCCCGCAGCCCGACCGACCTAGTAGGCATTGGACACTAGATGGCGCTTACCTTTTTGATCTAATTTTCTAATTAGTTTAATTAATTAATGTGCAACTTTTGGCACTGGCGAGTGATGACTTCCTTCTCAATTATATTTTATCTAAACCTGTGCAAAATTTCATGTAGTTCCATGACATGGGTCACGAACGTTGATTTCTAAACACATTTTTGATGCTGGGCCCGCAGCCTACATGTAAAAGCCTCTTAAACCCTTCTCTGATATGTACCTCCATTGCCACCCTTGGCAGCGCGTTCCAGGCACCCACCACTCCTTTAAACATTCACCTTTCCTCTTAAAGCTATGTCCTCTTTCTATGCCTCTCATAATGTTATAGACTTCCACCAGGACACCCTTCAGCCTCTGATGCTCTAGAGAAAACAATCAAAGTCTGTTCAATCTCTCCCTTATAGTTAATATGAGGAAAGATTGAAAAGACTAGGCTTGTATTCACTGGAGTTTAGAAGGATGAGGGGATATCTTATAGAAACATATAAAATTATAAAAGGACTGGACAAGCTAGATGCAGGAAAAATGTTCCCAATGTTGGGCGAGTCCAGAACCAGGGGCCCCAGTCTTAGAATAAAGGAGAGGCCATTTAAGACTGAGGTGAGAAAAAACTTATTTCACCCAGAGAGTTGTGAATTTTGGAATTCCCTGCCACAGAGGGTAGTGGAGGACAAGTCGTTGGATGGATTTAAGAGAGAGTTAGATAGAGCTCTAGGGGTTAGTGGAGTCAAGGGATATGGGGAGAAGCCAGGCACGGGTTATTGATTGGGGACGATCAGCCATGATTGCAATGAATGGCGGTGATGGCTCGAAGGGCCGAATGGCCTGCTCCTGCACTTATTTTCTATGTTTCTATGTAATACCCTGTAATTCACTCTCATAAACCTCCTCTGCACCCTTTCCAAAACCTCCACGTCCTCCGTGTAATGGGCGACCAGAACTGTTTGCAATACTCCAAATTGACCTGACCAAAGTTCTATAAAGCTGCATCATCACTTCCTGATTCTTATACTCAATACCCCAACCTGAGAAAGCAAGTATACCTTATGCCTCCTTTGCCAGTCTATCTATTTATGTTGCCATTATCAGGAAGTTATGGACTTGGACCCCAAGATTCCTTTGTACATTGATGCTGTTAAGAATATATTCTTCTATTATCTGGATACTGTATTAGTCTGAAGAAGAGCTCCGACCCAAAATATCTCCTATGTTCTCCAGAGATGCTGCCTAACCTGCTGAGTTACTCCAGCACTTTGTGTCTTTTTTTTTGCAAACCAGCATCTGCAGTTCTTTGTTTCCATATGACTTGATTGTCGGTGAGTGATACTGATTCATCGGTGCTAGTCATTCTTCTGCATGATGAGTTTAGTTTATTGTCACATGTACCGAGGCACAGCGAAAAGCTTTTGTTGCGTGCTAACCAGTCAGCGGAAAGACAATACACGATTACAATCGAGTCGTTCACAGTGTACAGATACATGATAAAGGGAATAACGTGAATAACATTCAGTGCAAGATTAAGTCCAGTAATGTCCGATCAGTCTGAAGGGGCGTCTCGACCCGAAACATCACCTATTCCATTTCTGCAGAGATGCTGCCTGACCCGCTGAGTTACTCTAGCTTTTTGTGCTGATCTTAAGTGCGATCAAAGATAGTCCAATGGTCTCCAATGAGGTAGATAGTAGCTCAGGACTGCTCTCTAGTCATTGGTAGGATATGGTTGAGACTAAAACTATTAATTATTGACAGTGCATGTGTTAATCCCGCTGAGTTACTCCAGCATTTTGTGTCCTAACTGTGTTAATTCCCCTTACGTTCCACCTCCCCAAGTGCAATAACTCGCACTTAGAGTCATAGAGTCCTAGCGTGAAACAGTGTGTAAACAGGCCCTTCAGCCCAACTTGCCCACACCAGCCAACGTGTCCCAGCTACACTGGGCCCACCGTCCGGCATTTGGTCCATATCGTTACAAACTTGTCCTATTCATGTACCTGTCCAACTGTTTCTTAAATGTTGTTATAGTCCCAGCCTCAACTACCTCCTCTGGCATCTTTTATATACATACGTCCATACACCCACCACCCTTTGTGTGAAAAAGTTACCCCTCAGATTCCTATTAAATCTTCTCCCCTTCACCTTAAACCTATGTCCTCTGGTCCTCGATTCACCTACTCTGGGCAAGAGACTCTGTATATCTACCTGATCTATTCCTCTCATGATCTTATACACCTCTACAAGATCATCCCTCATCATCCTGCGCTCCAAGGAATAGTCCCAGCCTACTCAACCTCTCCCTACAACTCACACCCTCTAGTCCTGGCAACATCCTCGTAAATCTTCTCTGTATCCTTTCCAGCTTGGCAACATCTTTCCTATAACACGGTGCCCAGAACTGAACACAATATTCTAAATGTGGCCTCACCAACGTCTTACACAACTGCAGCATGACTTCCCAACTTCTGTTATCAATACTCTGGCTGATCAAGGCCAATGTGCCATATGGCTTTTTGACCACCTGATCTATCTGTGACTCTGCCTTCAGGGAGCTATGTACCTGCACTCGAAGAGGCCGCTGCTCTACAACACTACCCAAACCCATACCATTTACTGTGTAAGTCCTGCCCATGTTAGGCATGCCAAAATGCAACACCTCACATTTTTCTGCGTTAAATTCCATTAACCATTCCTCAGCCCATCTGGCCAAATGATCCAGATCCTGCTGCAATCTTTCACAACCATCTTCACTATCTGCAAAACCACTCACTTTTGTATCATCTGCAAATTTGCTAATCTTGCCGTTTATATTCTCATCCAAATCATTGATATAGATGTTTAAGAAGGAACTGCAGATGCTGGAAAATCTAAGGTAGACAAAAGTGCTGGAGAAACTCAGCGGGTGCAGAAGCATCTATCGAGCAAAGGAAATAGGCAACGTTTCGGGACGAAACCAAGGGTTTCGGCCCGAAACGTTGCCTATTTCCTTCGAGAATATAAACGGCAAGAAACGTTGCCTATTTCCTTCGAGAATATAAACGGCAAGAAACGTTGCCTATTTCCTTCGCTCCATAGATGCTGCTGCACCCGCTGAGTTTCTCCAGCATTTTTGTCTACCTTCATTGATATAGATTGTGGATGAAACTCGGATTAAACTCCATCTGTCATTTCTCCACCCGTTTCTGCAGTAGATCTACATGTAATGCCAGTTATACCAGGCACCACCCAATTAACCATTGATATGGTTAGCACCATCATTTCCAAGGAACTATAAATCGGAATAAATAACATCGCTACTTTTAATTAACTTCTCCTATCCTAATAAATCCACAACTTTAATCTGCAAATCTCAATAATTAATAATAGCACTTTGAGTAATTAAATCTGCAGCAGACACATTAATATTCTGCACTCTCTGTAATTAACAATGCTCCTTCACCCATGAATCAGAAGCTGAGTATCCCCCACTTTAAAGCCTCCTCACACCGATGAATCTTTCATCAAGAATTAGCATTGGATCATTTTGCAAAAGTGGGACTATCCACCCTAGTAGAAACATAGAAAGTAGATGCAAAAGGCCATTTGGCCCTTCGAACCAGCACCACCATTCAATGTGATCATGGCTGATCATCCAAAACCAGTACCCCGTTCCTGCTTTCTCCCCAAATCCCTTGATTAGCCCTAAGAGGTATATCTACAGTAACTCTCTCTTGAAAACATCCAGTGAATTGGCCTCCACTGCCTTCTGTGGCAGAAAATTCCACAGATTCACAACTCGCAGGGTGAAAACATTTTTGCTCATCTCAGTCCGAAATGGCCGACCCCTTATTCTTAAACTGTGACCCCTGGTTCTGGACTCCCCCAACATCAGGAACATTTTTCCTGCATCTAGCCTGTACAATCCCTTAAGAATTTTATAGGTTTCTATAAGATATCCTCTCGTCCTTCTAAATTCTAGTGAATATAAGCCCATTCTTTCATCATATGTTAGTTCTTCCATCCCGGGAATTAACCTGGTGAACCTACGCTGCACTCCCTCAATAGCAAGAATGTCCTTCCTCAAATTAGGAGACCAAAACTGCACACAATACTCCAGGTGTGGTCACATAGTAACACATTGCACCACAGCCAGGTAGTATTAATCAGTTACTCAATCCCTTTTGTTTATAATAAGTGTACAAAATCATGAGAGTAATAGGTCGGGTAAACGCACAGAGTCTCTTTCTTTCCCAGGGTCGGGGGATCAAGAACCACTGGACATGGGTTTAAGGTGAGTGGGGAAAGATGTGAGTGGGCAACTTGGGCCGAAGGACCAGTTTCCATGCTGTATCACTCTGGGACTCGAGGAAACTGAAGGGGTAACTTTTACACACTAAGGGTGGTGGGTGTATGGAACGAGCTGCCAGAGGAGATAGTTGAGGCTGGGACTATCCCAACATTCAAGAAACATGAAACAGGTACATGGATAAGACAGGCTTAAAGGGTTATGGGCTAAACACAGTCAGATGGGAATAGTGTAGATAGAACATGAAGGTCCTGTTTCCACACTGGATGACACTAAAGGGCCTGTCCCACTTGCATGCGATTGCGTGGTTTGGCGCAACCAACCGGAAGCGGAGGTCGCGCTAAGTCCGCGCGTGACGTAATTTACATCATGCTTACAAATCAGCTGGGCAGGAGGCGGGCCGACTGAATTTGGGCGTCGCACGGCGTTGGGCGGTGACGTCATGACGCAACGCCACGTGCTAGGCGTACGCCGTCAAGACGCTGCATACGAAGGCAAGACGCTGCGTACGACCGCAATGCGCCTGAGTGCGTACGCGTGCCAACAGGCTGTTGGCGCGCAAAGATTTCGGTCACTGCAAGAAATTCGGAGCCCCGCGCGATGTCGGGACCAGCCCCGCACAACTCCATACCCCTCCGCGCTTCTAAGTGGGACCGGCCCCTCGCGGCCATACGGTGCCCGTATGCCTCAAGCGACCACGAGGTCGTGTAATTTGTGAGCCAAGGTCGCGTAAGTGGGACAGGCCCTTAAGACTGCTTCTGTCTCCATTGTAATTACAAACTCAGTTAACCAGTCTACTCTGAATGAGTAATATTATTTCACACAAAATACTTCACTTTCAATAATTACATTTGCATTTCTAATATTCAACCTCCCCTCACTAATTAAAACAACTCAATTATTAATAACTCCACTCCCAATAGTGAATAGTTGTGGCACTTTATGTAACGTTCTTCCCTCCAATAATTGCCAATTTCATCCTCACTGATACATCGGTTTTAAAAAATTAACACATTCATTGCCAATAA
Source organism: Okamejei kenojei (assembly GCA_035221665.1). Lineage (NCBI taxonomy): Eukaryota > Metazoa > Chordata > Chondrichthyes > Rajiformes > Rajidae > Okamejei > Okamejei kenojei. The sequence continues at coordinate 2,806,345 of CM069169.1, read as the reverse complement.
TTCTACTCCACTCTCAATAATTTATATTTTCCAGCCTCAAAAATTAATTTCAATTTCAATAACGAAGTCCAAACCCTCAATAATTAGCACCTGAAGTTTGAATAATTAAATCCACAATTAACATTCTCAATAATTCATATTCTCAATAATCTGAGCTAATCTCTGTTAGTTACTTTATCCCGATATTTAACACCACTCTCTTCTTGTGCGGCACGGTGGCGCAGCGGTAGAGTTGCTTCCTCACAGCACCAGAGATCCGAGTTTGATCCCGACTACATGTGCTGTCTGTGTGGAGTTTGCACGTTATCCCCGTGACCTGCGTGGGTTTTCTCCGAGATCTTCGGCTTCCTCCCACACTCCAAAGATGTACAGGTTTGTAGGTTAATTGGCTTGGTATAGATGTAAAATTGACCCAAGTGTGTGTAGGGTAGTGTTAATGTGCAGGGATCGCTGGTCGGCACGGACCCGGTGGGCCGAAGGGCCTGTTTCCGGGTTGTATCTCTAAACTAAACACATTCAACAATTAGACTCACTTCCTACAATTAACTTGTCTCGATAATTAACACATCTTCTTCCTCTTAACCTCTTCACTCTCATTAATTGACATTTTATTCAATATTATATTCCCCAGCTCACAGTAATTGACACATTAACTCCTCCACTCTCAAAAATTAGCATTTTTTAAAGCTGATAATTAAATCTACAACACTTAATAATTGAATCCATCTCCTCTCTCGGTAATTAATTTCTTCACTTTCATTAATTAGCAGCTTTGGTCAGTAATAAACGTGGCCCGAAACTCAACACAAACCAATCGACCATGTTATGGTGAATACCCCCTTAAACATGTGAAATTCTCAGAATCTCGCACCACATTTTGGTGAAAGTCATTCTTGTGTACAGTTCAGTACAAGTATCACTATACATCAGCACTAAGATACATCTCAGATACAGTACAAGTGTATCGCAGCAGTACACTAAGACAGTATGCAGAGTCACCAGTTTGGCTCCATGGATAGAGTGGATGTGGAGAGGATGTTTCCACTAGTGGGAGAGTCTAGGATCAGAGGCCACAGCCTCAGATTAAAAGGATGCATCTTTTGAAAGGAGACGAGGAGGAATGTCTTTAGTCAGAGGGTGGAGAATCTATGGGATTCATTGTCACAGATGGCTGTGGAGGACAAGTCAATGGGTATTTTTAAGGTGGAGATGGGACTGTTTCTTGATCAGTATGGGTGTCAGTGGTTAAGGGGGGAATGTGTTTGATAGGGAAAGATAGATCAGCCAAGATTTAATGGCAGAATAGACTTGATGGGCCGAATGGCCTAATTCTGCTCCTTTGACTAATGAACTTATGAACTGATTTGGAAGGGAATCTGGACATGCTAGATGCAGGAAAAATGTTCCCAGTGACGGGCAAGTCCAGAACCAGGGGCCACAGTTTAAGAATAAAGGGGAGGCCATTTAAAACTGGGATGAGAAAAAACTTTTTCACTCGGAGAGTTGTGAATCTGTGGAATTATCTGCCACAGAAAGCAGTGGAGGCCAAGTCACTGGATGAATTTAAAAGGTAGAGTTCTAGGGACTAGCGGAATCAAGGGATATAGGGAGAAGGCAGGCATGGGTTACTGATTGTGGTGATCAATAGACAATAGGTGCAGGAGTCGGCCATTCGAGCCAGCACCGCCATTCAATGTGATCATGGCTGATTATCCCCAATCATCCACAGTCTGCCATGATCACAATGAATTGCGGTGCAATGGCCTCCTCCTGCACCTATTTTCTATGTTTCATTGGATAGAATTTTTCAGATGGAACTCACCCAGTTACAAATAAAGCCATTATATGATAACATGATTTCTCTCCCCACAGAGGCAGCTCGATCTCATAAACCTTTCCATCAGTTTGTGCATTAGGTCATATTTCCAGTCTCCATATTACAGGCAGGAAGGGATCCCGTTCGTGAGAACTGGTCTATAAATGTTTTTTTCCCCAAATCAGAAATGCACAATTTCAAAGGGGGTCGATTAACATCAACATAAATTGGCATAAATCAACATAACATCAACATAAATCAGCATAAACATGAGTTGCTGCCTTACAGCGCCAGAGACCCGGGTTCGATTCTGTTTACGGGTGCTGTCTGTCCGGAGTTTGTACGTTCTCCCCATGATCACATGGATTTTCTCCGGGTGTTCTCCGGTTTCCTCCCACGCTCCCAATATGTATGATTGCAGGCTAATTGGCTTCAGTGAAAATTGTAAATTGTCCCTAGTGTGTGGGATAGTGTAAGTGTGTGGGGATCGCTGCTTGGAGTGCGCTGAAAGCCCTGTTTCCGCGCTGTAGTCCTAAAGTCTAAACTAAAATCTAAATTTGAGGCAAAACACAAAGTGTCTTCGAAACGCAACAGGTCAGGCAGCATCTGGGGAGGGAATGGACTGACGGCATTTCAGAACCAAGCTGAAGAATGGTCCTGACCCAAAACATTGTGCGTCCGTTCCCTCACCAGTGGTAACATGTCAAAACAAGGAACTGCAGATGCTGCTTTACTAAAAAGACATATAGAGAAAAGAAATGGGTGATGTTTTGGGTCGAGACCCTTCTTCAGGCCGAGAGCCAGGGGAGAGGGAAACAAGAGAAACAAATCAGAGCCGGCACTGATGGTCAAAGAGCCCACAACGGTCCACCTGTAGGCTGTGGAGGAGGTGTTAAACTCAATGACTTTTAGTTCAACGATCAGTTTCAACGATCATGTGTGTAGCCATGTGCACACCAGCTACATCTACCTTTTGTTGGCTCTGTGGAGCTTTCTTTGATTCAAGTCTACTCTGGCACCACTCCACAATTCTCTCTGTTACTACACCCCCCTAAGGTAGACCCTCGGACTATCCTCGATCAGACTTTGCTGGCTTTACTAAACGTTATTCCCTTATCATGTCTTTATACACTGTAAACGGCTCGATTGTAATCATGTATTGTCTTTCCACTGACTGGTTAGCCCGCAACAAAAACCTTTTCACTGTACCTCAGTACACGTGACAATAAACTAAACTGAACTTACATTGGCGACTTCATGGGGACTGCCTCCTGCTATCATGTGAAACTCGTGTAGGAAGCAACTGCAGGTGATGGTTTACACCGAAGATAGACACAGAAAGCTGGAATAACTCAGCGGGACAGGCAGCATCTCTGGGGAGAAGGAAAGGGTGACAGTTTGGGTTGAAACCCTTCTTCAGACTGGTTAGGGACAAGGGAAATGGGAGATATAGATGATGATGTGGAGAGATAAAGAACAATGAATAAATAACAGTGAAACTCATCACTTTCATCGCCTTCACCTCCCACCCAGTCCTCAGCTTCACTTGGAATATCTCTCATGTTTTTCTTCCTTTCCTGGATCTCCTCATCTCCATCCCAGCGGATAGACTGGGCTTCTACAAAGCCGCCGACTGCCTCAACTACCTCAACCACGACCCCCTCCCAACCCTGTCTCCTGGGGGAGGGTACCGACCCTTTCTCTCAGTTTCTCCATCTCTACTGATAATTCTCCTTTCCAGGACTTCCGAAATTGAGTTTAGTTTAGATGGAAACAAACCCTTCTGCCCACCAGGTCCTCGTTGGCCATCGATCACCCGCTCATACCCGATCATTTAGTATGGGTAGAGATGAGTTGTATACAGACCACCAAACAGCAGTAGGGAGGTTGGGGATAACATCAAGCAGGAAATTAGGGATGCGTCGAGCAAAGGTAAAGCGGTTATCATTGGTGACTTTAATCGACATATAGATTGGGCCAACCACATTGGTAACAGTGCTGAGGAGGAGGATTTGCTGGAATGTATACAGGATGGGTTTTTAAACCAATATGTAGAGGAACCGACTAGAGGGCAGGTCATCCTAGACTGTATTGTGTAATGAGGAAGGATTAGTTAGTGATCTTGTTGTGCAAGGCCCCTTGGTGACCATAATATGGTGGAATTCTGCATTAGGATGGAGAGTGACACAGTTAATTCAGAGACTAGGGTCCTGAACTTGAAGGAAGGAGACTTTGAAGGTATGAGATGGGAATTGGCTGGGATAGATGGGCAAATTATACTTAAAGGGTTGATGGTGGAGATGGAATGGCAAAGATTTAAAGACTGCATGGATGAACTCCACAAATTGTTCATCCCTGTCTGGCGAAAATATAAAACTGGGGAAGGCGGCTCAACCTTGGCTGACGAGGGAAGTCAAGGATAGTGTTAAAGCCATGGAAGAGGCATATAAATTGGCCAGAAGAAGCAGCAAACTGGACTGGGAGAAATTTAGAACTCAACAGAGGAGGACAAAGGGGTTAATTAAGAGGGGGAAATAGAGCATGAAAGAAAGCTTGCGGGCATATAATATAAAAACTGACTGTAAAAGTTTCTATAGGTATGTAAAAAGGAAAAGATTAGTGAAGATGAATGTAGGTCCCTTACAGTCAGAGACAGGTGAATTTATAATGGGAAACAAGGAAATGGCAGAACAGTTAAACAAGTATTTTTGTTCTGTCTTCACTAAAGGAAGACACAAAATATCTCCCGGAAATACTAGGGGACTGAGGATCTAGTGGGAGGGAGGAACTGAAGGGAAACCACATTTGTCAGAAAATGGTGTAAGGTAAACTGTTGGGACTGAAGGCAAATAAATCCCCAGGGCCTGATGTCTGCATCCGAGTACTCACGGAGGTGGCCCTAGAAATCGTGGATGCATTGGTGAACATTTTCCAATGTTCTCTCGACTCTGGATCAGTTCCTGTGGACTGGAGGGTAGCCAATGTAACTCCACTTTTAATAAGGAGAGAGAAAATGGGTATTTGGACCAGTTAGCCTTATAGTAGTGGGGAAGATGCTTGAGTCGATTATTAAATATGTTATAGCAGTGCATTTTGAAAGCAGTGATGGGATCGGTCAAAGTCAGCATGGATTTATGATGGGAAATCATGCTTGACTAATCTTCTGGAATTTTTTGAGGATGTAACAAGTAGATTGGATAAGGGACAGCCAGTAGATGTTGTGTATCTGGACATTCAAAAAGCCTTTGACAAGGTCCCACACAAGAGATTAGTGTGCAAAATTAGAGCACGTGGTATTGGGGGTAGGGTATTGACATGGATAGAGAACTGGTTGGCAGACAGGAGGCAAAGATCAGGCATTAACGGGTCCTTTTCAGAATGGCAGGCAGTGACAAGTGGGGTACCGCAAGGCTCGATGCTGGGAGCCCATTTTTTTACAGTATTTGTTAAGGATTTAGACGATGGAATTAAATGTAACATCTCTAAGTTGGCAGATGACACAAAGCTGGGTGGCATTGTGAGCTGCGAGGAGGATGCTATGAGGCTGCAGGGTGACTTGGATAGGCTGGGTGAGTGGGCAGAAGCATGGCGGATGCAGTATAATGTGGATAAATGTCGTTATCCGCTTTGGTGGTAAGAATAGGAAGGCAGATTATTATCTGAATGGTGTCAGATTAGGAGAAGGGGAGGTGCAACAAGACCTGGGTGTGCTTGTACATCAGTCACTGAAGGTATGTATGCAGGTACAGCAGTGAAGAAAGCCAATGGCATGTTTGCCTTCATTGCGAGAATATTTGAGTTAAGGAGCAAGGACGTCGTACTGCAGTTGTTCAGGGCCCTGGTGAGACAGCACCTGGAGTAACGTGTGCAATTTTGGTCTCTTCATTTGAGGAAGGACATTATTGCTATTGAGGGAGTGCAGCGTAGGTTCACCAGGTTAATTCCCTTGAAGGCAGGACTGATGTATCATGAAGGAATGGGTTGACTGGAATTTGGAAGGTTGAGAGGGGATCTTAAAGAAACATGTAACATTCTTAGAGGATTCAACAAGCTAGATGCAGGAAAAATGTTCCCGATGTTGGGGGAGTCCAGAACCAGGGGTCACAGTTTAAGAATAAACTGAGATGAGGAAAAACCTTTTCACCCAGAGAGTTGTGAATCTGTGGAATTCTCTGCCACAGAAGGCAGTGGAGGCCAATTCACTGGATGTTTTCAAGAGAGAGTTAGATATAGCTCTTAGGGCTAAGGGAATCAAGGGATATGGGGAAAAAGCTGGAACGTGGTACTGACTTTGGATGATTTGTCATGATCATATTGAATGGCGGTGCTGGCTCAAAGGGCCGAATGGCCTACTCCTGCACCTATTGTGTATGGTTCTATGTTTCTGTGTTTCACACTAGGTCTATGCTATCCCACTTTTTCATCCACTTCCTACACGTTGGGGGCAATTTAGAGAGGACCGATTGACCCTACAAACCAACACGTCATTGGGATGTGGGGGGGGGGGGAGCCGGAGCACCCGGAGGAAACGCAGGCGGTCACATACAAACTCCACACAGACAGCAGCCGAGGTCAGGATCATTCCCGGGACTCTGGTGCTGTGAGGCAGTAACTCTACCAGCTGTACCTCTGTTCTAGCATAAAGCCACCCATTCTATCATGACTTAAAAAAAAAGTAACTAACTGTTGTCTGAGCATTTTGGCCACCAAGTCTCTGACATAGATATATGAATTGAAAGTTGAAAGAACAGGTAGGTTTTTCTTCAGGAAACATGAGTCCCCCATGGCCAGAGTTGATGGTGGCCTCACCCACACTCACAGCATCTCCCCTCCATCTACTCTCATTCTCTCTCCCAGACACAGCAGAGATTGAGTGTGTGGGAAGGAACTGCAGATGCTGGTTTACACCAAAGGTTTGCCCCAGACTGTCATGCTGACTAAGATGCCTCCACCAGCCCCACCTGCCCTTGTTTGGCCCAAATCCCTCCACACCTTTCAAAGATTCAATGATACTGTATTGTTACTTGTACTGAGGTACAGTGATATTCTTTATGTTTTCATTCATCCCGGTAAATTCATACACCAGACCTCACCTAGTCAGTACACAAGTGTTGCCAAGCTCTCCGTACAGACTTACCTTCTTGCAGCGGTGAACCAGGCCTGCCAACGTATGTGGCCGCAGGCAGCTCGCTGGGACCATGTTCCATCCAAGTACCTGTCCTAATGTTGTTATCATACCTGCCTCAACCACCTCCTCTGGCAGCTCGTTCCATGCACCCACTACCCACTGGCACTGCCACCCTGGGTAAATGGTTCTGACTGTATACCCTATTTATGCCTCTCATAGTTTAAACTGGACACAAAATGCTGGAATAACTCGGCGGGACAGGCAGTATCTCTGGAGAGAAGGATTGGGTGACGTTTAGTACAGCGTTTGGCGACACGACAGACAATGCAGATGAGTGTGTTTTTGGACTCGATAAGAAGTGGCCCACTGAGTCCACACCGACCAGCCATCACCGCATACACTAGCACTATCCCACACACTAAGGACAATTTACATTTTCTTTTAACCAAAGCCAATTAACCAATAAACCGATGTTCAAGAAGGAACTGCAGATGCTGGAAAATCGAAGGTAGACAAAATAGCTGGAGAAACTCAGCGGGTGCAGCAGCATCTATGGAGCGAAGGAAATAGGCAACGTTTCGGGCTGAAACCCTTCAGTCTGAAGAAGGGTTTCATCCCGAAACGTTGCCTATTTCCTTCGCTCTATAGATGCTGCCGCACCCGCTGAGTTTCTCCAGCAATTTTGTCAACCTACAAACCGATATGTCTTTGGAGTGTGGGAGGAAACCGGAGCAACTGGAGAAAACCCAGATGGTCATGGAGAGAATATACAAACTCCGTGCAGACAGCACCTGTAGTCAGGAACGAAGCTGGGTTTCTGGCACTGTAGGCAACAACTCTACTGCTGTGCCACTGTGCCGCCCCAAAACATCACATCGTCTCCTCTCCTCCATTTTCTACTTTGTACAGGGACCACACTCTCCACGATCCCCTGGTTCGCTCACTCCCACCGCGCTCATCTTTCTCTCTGTCACCTGGCACTTTGCCCTGCAACGATGGAAGATGCAACACCGAGCCCAGCAACGGGGACAAGTGTGACATGTTCGCCATTTCCCTCTGCCTTCCAGGCCCTTGTCTTATAAACATTCTTAGAATTACTTCAAAAGCACTATCATCCTTACTTCAATAAGGAATCGTATGTCCTACACAGTATTCCAATGTGGTCTCCAGAATTCCCTAAAGAACTGATGCATAACCTACTTTCATATTCAGTCCCCCAGCAGTAAAATATATTCTGAGCTCTCCTAATTATGTCCTGCACCAGCCTTCCTTGAACCAGGCACTGGGATACCCAGTTATCTTGGTATCGCAGAACTCTGCAATCTCTTACCAGTTATAGAGCTTCAGCATCATATCCCTGTTTTTGTATTCTAGTCTTCTCGACATAAATGCAAGCATTACATTTGCCTTCCTCACTCCCGATTCAACGTTGCAACTAGAAAAAAGCCCCCTTTATTGCCACTCTGTGCCTTCAGCCATCCAGCCAACATCCTATCCATGCAAGTCTATTCCCTTTGATACCAAGGACTCTCATCTTTTTTAGCAGCCTCATGTGTGGCATCTTATCAAAGGCCTTCTGAAAATCAAGGTGAACTCCATCCACTGACTATTCTTTGTATGTCCTGTTATTTACTTCCTCAAAGAATCCCAGCAGATTTGTCAGGCAAGATCTCCCCTTCACAATGCTGACCACGGCCAATTTATATCATGAACTTCTCAGTACTCAGAAGTATCATCCTTTTTAATGAACTCTAAGATCTTACCAACCATTGAAGTTAGACTAAGCTGCCTATAGTTTCCACTCTTCCGCTTTGCTCCCTTCCTGTACTGTGGGATAACATTAGGAGGGAGAGATAGATCAGCCATGATTGAATGGCGGAGTAGATTTAATGGACCGAATGGCCTAATTCTACTCCTATCACTTATGAACTTATGATCTTATGAATATTTGCAATTTTCCAATCGTCGGGAACCATTCAATACTATAAGACCCTGATCTCACACTCTGTGGACACTATATTTAACCAACTTGGGAAAGACTCAGTTCTGCCATCTATGTTCTCCAATCTTCTATCCATATCAATGCTCTCCGCGATCCTTGAACTTGCATTTCTGCAAGAACCTTTGGTGAATGAATGAATGGGTTTATTGGCCAAGTATTCACATACAAGGAATTTGCCTTGGTGCTCCGCCCGCAAGTGACAACATGACACACAGTGACTGTTAGGAATGACACATAAAACATTAAACATATGGTCTGAGTGCAGGTAGATGGGACTAGGGGAAAACAAATGGTCGGCACGGACTGGAAGGGCCGAGAGGGCCTGTTTCCGTGCTGTAATTGTTATATGGTTATGTTATATTAATAATAAAACATTATTGATTAAACATGTGAATTAAATGATATAACAGAGCAAGGAGGCCACAGATTTTTGGCTGTTGAGTAGAGCTACTACTCGTAAAAAAAACTGTTTTTATGTCCGGCTGCGGCAGCTTTGACAGTCTTCCAGAGGGAAGTGATTCAAAGAGTTTGTGGCCAGGGTGAGAGGGGTCAGAGTTGACCTTGCCCGCTCGCTTCCTGGCCCTTGCAGTGTACAGTTTGTTGATGGGGGAAGGGTAACCTTTGGTGCTGCATTATATCAAACACCGTCTAGCAATGGTACTGATTCTTCATGTCCACACCACGTTACTCCACCTACTCTAATTAAATGGACAAACATGATTTCCCTTACCTCTTCTTCCCCCATTGCATTGACAACTATATAGGAGCTGAAGATAGATGAATAAAGCTGGAATAACTCAGCGGGACAGGCAGCATCTGTGGATGAGTGACGTTTCGAGTCGAGACCCTTCTTCAGACTGGTTAGGGATAAGGGAAACGAGAGATATAGATGCTGTTGTGGAGAGATAAAGAACAATGAATGAAAGATATGCAAAAAAGTAACGATGATAAAGGAAACAGGCCATTGTAAGCTGTTTGTAGGGTGAAAATGAGAAGCTGGTGTGACTTGGGTGGGAGAGGGATCGAGAGAGAGGGAATGTCGGGGCTACCTGAAGTTAGAGAAATCAATATTCATACCACTGGGCTGTAAGCTGCCCAAGCAAAATATGAGATGCTGTTCCTCCAATTTGCGTTTAGCCTCACTCTGACAATGGAGACCGAGGACAGAAAGGTCTGTGTAGGAATGGGAAGGAGAATTAAAGTGTTCAGCAACCGGGAGATCAGGTTGGTTCAGGCGGGCTGATTGACAGTGTTTGGCAAAACGATCGCCCAGTCTACGTTTGGTCTCGCCGATGTATAAGAGTCATCATATAATAGGTGCTGCTTCTGCCCCGTGCGGGAACTCATCACTTTTACCTCCTTTGCTACTAACTTACACCCCGCTTGCAACCGACCAACTGGCTGGAGCTTTTGCAGGCATCTTCAACCTCTCAGTATTGAGGTTCACAAGTTCACAAGCTATAGGAGTAAAATTAGGCCATTCGGCCCATCGAGTCCACTTCGCCATTCGATCATGGCTGATCTCTGCCTCCGAATCCCATGTTCCTGCCTTCACTCCATAACCCTTGACACACGTTCTAATCAAGAATTTGTCTTTTTCTGCCTTAAAAATAGGGTCTGAGGCTCCCACCTGCTTTAAGAGGGCATCAATGATACTGGTGCCCAAGAAGAGTAAGGTGACGTGCCTCAACGACTATTGTGCAGTGGCACTAACGTCCGTGGTGATGCTGCTCTGAGAAGTTGCTTATGGTGCATCTCAACTCCTACCTCAACAAGAACCTCGACCCATTACAGTTTGCCTATCGTCACAACAGGTCAATGGAGGATACAATCTCACTGACCCTCCAATCTCACTGACCCTCCAATCTGCACTGGACCTCCAATCTGCACTGGACCACTTGGACTACAGCTCGGTGTAAATACCATCATCCACTCTCGGTTGGTTACCAGGCGGGGACCTGGGGTGGAGGGTAATGCACCGAGGAGTCCCCTGCAACCTGTTTCTCTCACGATTCACAGACTCGTCAGCCGCCTGCCACATTTGCGGGCTGTAGAGTCTGTGTACCACGTGTACATGGAGTGCGTGAGGCTGCAGCCACTGTTTGAATACCTAAAGGGGCTGCTCCTTGCCTTCTGGCTGCATTTTGCACCCACCATCATCATCTTCGGACATCCTGTGCGTAGGGCAGAGGGTAGGGCCGAGGATGTCCTGGTTGGGTTGCTCCTGGGCCTGGCCAAGCTGGCCATCCGTGAGTCACGGCGCCAGGCGGTGGAGGGCCAGCTGCCTGCCCTTTTCCGGGGTTACAACCACACCCGCGCCGGACTACGCGCTGTCCACGGCTGCCCTCAGGGATTTTCAGGACCGCTGGGCACCTCAGGGGGATTGAATGTGTGATGTTTGGTGGACTGTGTGGGGTGGGTGGACCCGTTTGCTCCTCCCGTGCAGCAGGTAGCGTTGCACAGAACAAAGGGAGATGTTTTTGTATATAGTTTATCCTGTCTGTAGACAGTGTGTGTGTGTGTGCAGCCATTTTGAGTTGTCTTGCTGCCAGCATTGAGAAAAGCATTAAAGACTTCTGTTGTAAATTAAAGATTCTCAAGTTTTGTGCAGACCTAGAAAATGAACACGAAAGTGGTGTCAGAAGTGGGATACTTCGGATTGCGTCCAAAGAGCCAGATAAGAGCCTATTTTTTTATTTAAAAAAAACAGAACTCAAACCAACATGTCTCGGCAATTCGGTCGTTTCGATCCCGAGAAGGAAAGGTGGTCGTCGTATTTAATGCGAGCTGAGTTATATTTTGAAAGTATGGCAATGACTACTGACCTGAAGAAGAAGGCTCTCTTGTGTTCATCAATGTCTCCAGAAACCTTGCACTGCTTCAAAATGTAGTTACAGAAGAAGTAACTGAAGCCTCATATGCTGAAATCACAACAGCTTTGCAGCTGCATTTTGAAGAAAGTCGAAATTTCAAAGGAAATCGTCTCGATTTCTAACGGATGGTGCAACAGGAAGGGCAATCGATCACCAAATTTCTTGTTGAACTTTGCACCATGGCAAAGGCATGTGATTTTAAAACTCAATGCTGCGAAAAGTGCCAAGACAATGCGTTGCAGGATAGACCGGTCATGGGCTGCTGGCACTCATTCATCCAGCAGGCGATTCTCAAGGAATCGGATGCCTCATTGAAGAATGTGCTGCAGTGTGCTAAGTAAACAACTGCACAAAATGGCCGTCGAAACAGCGTCGAAGCTCCCTCAGGAGGTGCATACAGTTCGCCAGACTCATCCGCAACGCCAGAAACCACCTGATCGACCCAGAGCAAATCCGGATCAGGTGTGACAGTTTCAGAAGAGCCATTCCCCGGTGGGGGGAGGATCAAAACCCTGCTACCGGATGCAGCTCGACTGCTCATCATCACCGTGAGTGCTCATATATCAAGTCCGTTTGTTATGCCTGTTACCGAAAAGGTCATCTCCAGGCAGTGTGTCAATCCGTAGGAAAGCTGAGAAAGGGCAAGAAAGCACGAAACAGTCGACCAAATCGTGGAGACCATTCCTATTGAAGTGCTCGGTGTGTCTACGATCAGCGACAAGACGAGGATTTCACTGCGGGTCTCGAACGTCGATCTACAGTTCCAGGTGGACACTGGTGCAGCTGTGTCGCTAGTGGGTCAGGACATCTGGGAGAGGATCGGATCGCTGAAACTGAAACCCTCCCACATCCGCCTTTTTGGATACGGACGACAGCCCATTCCCACGAAAGGCAAATGTACTGTCGTCATTTCCTGTAATGGTATGACACAGATGTTGCCGCTGATCGTTGTTGGTAAAGAAGGTAAATCCCTGTGCGCCATCGACTGGATCTATGCTTTCAAGCTTGACATGAACGCCTTGATCTACGATGGATCAACTATGGCATTGTCATCGTCCACGGATTGCAACATGGTCAGCAAGTGCGAGAATAACCTGCGAAAACAGGACGTCGAATGGCACTGGTCCAAAGAGTGTGACCATGCATTCACCAGATTAAGGGAGATGCTCGCCCAGAAGACGCGTTTGGTCCACTGTGACCCATTGAAGCCGATCTCGCTGGCCGCCGATGCATCGCTGTCTGGTCTTGGAGCAGTAATCTCACAAATGGCGCCGAATGGCAAGGAAGAACCGATCGCATTCGCATCCAAAACGCTGACGGCCGCCGAGAAAAATTACATCCGAGTAGAGAAAGAACAGCATACAGATAAAGCAAATATTGATATCTCTTCAAAAGAGAACACGGAGGAAAACTCTGTTGATTCTGAGCCTTTTGCAAGAGTTGTGAAACGCAAAAAAGACAGGAAAAAAAGAGTGAAGCAAGGTCCAGCCAAATGGAGAATGTGATGTTTGGTGGACTGTGTGGGGTGGGAGGACCCATTGCTCCTCCCGTACAGCAGGTGGCGCTGCACAGGACAAAATGAGATGTTTTGTATATAGTTTATCCTGTCTGTGGACAGTGTGCGTGTAGCCATTTTGAGTTGTCTTGGTGCCAGCATTGGGTAAAGTATTAACAACTTCTGTTGTAAATTAAAGACTCTCAAGTTTTGTGCAGACCTAGAAAACGAACACGAAAGAATGCATCCTTGACAAGGATTGTAACATAGTTGTATTGTAGTTTATTTGATATTTGTCTGCTTCCTTCTATCACTCATCTCCCTCTATGTCCCAACCACCTCTCTCCCCTTCCCCTATCCAGTTTGATCCACCTGCTGCTGGATAGGGGAAGGGGAGAGACACAATCCTGGCCGGTTGTATTTTGAGGAATGCAGGGAAAGTGTTGATGTTTTCTAACAATGTGTCAGACGTTTTGGTGCAGGACATATGGAGATGGATAAATCCCAACCCAGAAGTTTATTCACCAGCCAGCACGGTGGCGCAGCGGTAGAGTTGCTGCCTCACAGCGCCAGAGTCCCGGGTTCGATCTTGACTCCGGGTGCTGTCTGTATGTACGTTCTCCCTATGACCCTATGGGTTTTCTCCAGGTGCTCTGTTTTACGTCCACCTCCCACACTCCAAAGACGTACAGGTTTGTACGTTAATTGGCTTGGTATAATTGTAAATTGCCCCTAGTGTGTAGGATAGTATTAGTGTGCGGGAATCGCCGGTTCGGCACGGACTGGGTGGGACAAAAAGCTTTATTCCACAAGGTCGTGCGAGACTTCATTCGACCGCACAGCCGTCTGGACCGTGTGACGTCATTTGAAGATGGACGCAAAATGCCAGAGTAACTCAGCGGGACCGGCAGCGTCTCTGGAGAGAAGGAATGGATGATGTTTAGTGTCGAGACCCTTCTTCATTCTGATGTCGCGCACAACAACATACCCCTCCGCGCTTCTCAGTGGGACTGGCCCCGCGTGGCCATACGGTGCCCGTGCGCCTCAACAAGACCACGAGGTCGCGTAATTTGCGTGCCAAGGGCATGTAAGTGGGACAGGGCCTTTAATGTGCGGGGATCACTAGTCGGGCGGATTTGGTTGGCCGAAGGGCCTGTTTCCGTGCTCTATCTCTAAACTAAACTAAAAATCTAAACCAAACTATAACTATTTGCCAGCATATTTGTCGGCTTGGCTCAATCAGTAGAAGACCCCAGAACTGGAGTGAGGGGATGCATCTTCTGAATCTTCCCACCTTGTGCAGCGGTGGACAAGGAGATCCCTGGGCACAGATTCACTTTCAACCCCTGATTAGACTTCTTGCATGTTCAAGAAGGAACAGCAGATGCTGGACAATTGAAGGTAGACAAAATTGCTGGAGAAATTCAGCGGGTGGGGCAGCATCTATGGAGCGAAGAAATAGGCAACGTTTCGTCCCGAAACGTTGCCTATTTCCTTCGCTCCATAGATGCTGCCCCACCCGCTGAGTTTCTCCAGCAATTTTGTCTAAACTTCTTGCATGCTAGATATTGGTTGACAAAGATGTTAACACTCACATCTCACATCAAGCTCGCACTGCCAACAATAACCTCTGCCTGTATCACTTTTCCCCACTCCCAAAGCAATTAAAGACTGAAATATTTCACCCCTGTTTAATTGTATCACAGTTTCCATGCAGTAACTTCCAAGGCTGAGTGTCACAGAAGATCAATGTAATACTGGTCCCATTATAGCAGTCAGTGTACAGTACCTATAGGCAAATGACAGCCCATCAGTCACCATTTAAGAGGAGAAAAAAACTCTTCAAGCTTGTCCTTGAAGAACTTCTTTGCTTTTAAGGTCAAGCAAAATGTTTCTACAGATAACGTAATGCTTAATTTTTCTTGTCAAATTGCAGTTCGTCAAAAGCAGACTTTTTAAACATGTTATCTGAAAACTCAGGCAACAGATAATATAATGGATGATGTTTTACTAAACGACATAGTAATAAAGAAGACATGTACTCTCATAGAATCATGTCCTAAAGCACAGAAACAGGCCCTTCGGCCCACAGAGTCCGTGCCAACCAGCGATCACCTGTACACTAGTTTAGTAAAGTTTGGTTTAGAGACAGTGTGGAAAAAGGCCCTTCAGCCCACGGGATCCATGCAGACCAGCGATCACCTGTACACTAGTTTCATTTTGTTGAGTTTAGAGATAGTGGAAAAAGGCCCTTCAGCCCACGGAATCCGTGCTGACCAGCGATCACCTGTACACAATAGTTTAGTTTCGTTGAGTTTAGAGATACTTAGTGGAAAAAGGCCCTTCGGCCCACGATGTCAGTGTTGATTAGCTAGCCCCCATCCACACTTGTCCTACCTACCCGCATCTTCCCATATCCCTGTAAACCATTCCTATCCGTGTACCTATCCTTTAAATGTTGCTATTATACCTGCCTCAAGTCCCCCTTCTGTTAGCTTGTTCCGCATACCCACCATCCAGGTACTATCATAACGTTTAGGTGTAAATGTAAATTGTCCCTAGTGTGTGTAGGATAGTGTTAATACGATACGATACGATAATACTTTATTGTCAGAGCGAGTCTGAAATTTGTTATGCATCACAGAAGCTCCATTTACAGCATCACAAAAAAAGACAAGAGGGGTGAAAGAAGACACGCATCAAGATATCAAGACAGAATCCCCAAATACCCACATTCGACAAGACATTACAATAACAGAAGACCACATTTATGGCCCGTCAGCCTACGTTTGATCTGGGATTAAGCACCGTGTTTAGTTCAAGGATTGACTGGTGCACAAAAGAACCCCTCATTCTAACCTTATTACATTTTTGAATGCTGTATCTCCGGTTTGATGGTAACAAATTGTACTCACTATTCAGAACGTGGGTGGTGTCAGAGGAAATGTTAATGGCCATCCTTTGTATGTTTTTAAGCTAGGATGATAGATATAATTTTTGTAGTGGTTGACCTACAATCGTTGAGCAAATGTTTATTTGTTGGAGCAGTTTTGATTTAGAAGTGGCAGACAGACTCTTGTACCAAGTAATGTTACAATACTGCAAAACACTCATTATCGAGGCAGGAAAAAATAATAAAAGGATTTGTTTCCTTGCTCCGAATGATCTTAGTCGGCGGAGAAACCAGATTCTTTGTTTTGTCTTATTGCAAATCTTATCAATGTGGTTATTCCATGATAAGTGAGAGTCTATCGTTACCCCCAAGTATTTAAATGAAGACACCTGCTTGATTTTTTCGTTATTGGTAACAAGTGAATCTTTATGAGAGTCAGATGGTGAGCCAAATACAATCTCTTCTGTTTTCTTTATGTTAATCTCAAGGGCATTATTTTCAGTCCACTCGACCAGTTTGTTCACGCCGAGTTGGGTTGTCTGAGTTGCTTAAAAGAGATAATAGAACTGTATCATCTGAGTACTTTAGAATATATTGATTTGGTGTATCTGTGCGACAATCATCAATATAAAAGGTAAACAGCATAGCTGAACTCACACAACCCTGGGGTGTCCCGACATTGGTTGTGATGGCAGATGAAAGGGTTTTATTCACCTTTACAATCTGTACTCTGTTAGTGTGAAAGGAAGTGTATCAGTGAATCAGATAGGGATTTAGTTCCTGCCGGACCATTTTTGACACCAAAATGTCTGATTGAATTGTGTTGCTGACGGAAAATCTAGAAAGAGGGCTCTTACATAGGTGTTGGGTTTGTCTAAGTGGTTAGAGATAATATGAGCTGAGGAGGCAACAGCATCTTCCGTGCCGCAGCCCTGCTTATAGGCAAATTGACATGGGTCGAGTGTGCGGGGATCGCTGGTCGGTGTGGACTCGGTGGGCCGAAGGGCCTGTTTCTGCGCTGTATCTCTAAACTAAACTAAACTCAACTAAATTGTAACGTAATGTCCCAACTTCTATATTCAGTATCCTGACTGATGGCGCACATACCCAAAGCCTTCATGACCACCCTGTCTACCTGCCCCTCCACTTGGAAGGAACAATGAAAGATCCCTCTGCTCTACAATGCTCCCCAGAGCCCTGCCATTTACTGTGAAGGCCCTACTCGGTTTGACTTTCCAAAATGCAACACGTCGCACTTATCTGCATTAAACACCATTGACCATTCCTCCGGCCACTTGCCCAACTAATCAAGATCCTGCTGTCATTTTTAATTTTTCACTATCTACAAAACCCACCCACTATCATGCCATCTGCATACTTACTAATCATGCCTTCCTCATTCTCATCTAAATCGTTCATATTAAACCACAAACATCAATGGGCATAATTCACCGTCAGCGACAGTTAAATATTTCACTATTTATTTTAGTTTAGTTGAGAAATACAGCACGGAAACAGGCCCTTCGGCCCACCAAGTCTGCACCAGCCCTTCAGTTGTTCTATATCTCTCTCCAGCACCATCCACACCTCTCGTTTCTCATTCCCCTGATTGTGTCTGAAGAAGGGTCTCGACCCGAAACGTCACGTATTTCTATTCTCCAGAGATGCTGTCTGTCCCGCCGAGTTACTCCAACATTTTGTGTCCCATGGCATTCTTCCTACAACAAGGCGATCAGAACGGCACACAATAATCCACGCATGGTCTAGTTCTTGTTTTTGTAATGTTGCAACATGAGGTTCCAACATTTTATTTTCCACGCCCTGGACAATGAAGGCAATTATGCAATGATGCTTCTTCACCATTCTGTCTGTCGGCGTCACCACCTGTCATGAGCCGTGGACTTGGATCTCTGGGTCTCTCTATTCAGCAACATCACCACAAGGAACTTGTCCCATCACCAGTCCCAACATCCCATCCCCACCCCCTCACTGCTTTCTGCAGACCACTCCCTCCGCATGGTCCTTGACCGCAAGGAATGTTTGATTCATCGGTAGAATCAAGACTGATTAGATTAGTGGAAGGGGGGGGAGGGGGGTAATAAGGTAATAGCGGTGCAGGCTCGAAAGGCCAAATGGCCTCCTCCTGCATCTACTTTCTATGATAGGGATAGGATGGTAAAGAACATGAATGAATGAATGAATGATCACACATGACGTCACAGCGATATTCTTTGTTTTGTGTGCTCCAAAGACATACAGGAATGCAGATTATTCATATTGTCCATAGTGTGTGTAGGATAGTGTTAATGTGGGGGGATTGCTGGTGGGTGCGAACTCGGCGGGCCAAAGAGCCTGTTTTCACGCTGTATCCCTAAACTAAACTAAACTAAAGTATGCAAAGAGTCGCCACTTATTGGACATCGACAAAGTTATGAAGTGTTCCATTAAGTCCCCAGTGGCCCCTCTTTCTCAGCGGACCCCCACATCAGGCCCCTCTGGCCCCTCGTTCTCAGCGGTGCTTCCTCAACCGATCTCCGTCACCCTCTGTCGCCGGGCCTCTCTTGGCGGCTCTGCGGCGCTCGCTGGGAGCTTCCCACGGCTGGGAGACGTGGAGGGGAAAGGTCCTTCTAGAAGCGGCAGCCTCGAGCGGCCTGTGCAATGTTCTGCAGCTACTCCAACACCAGAGGATCGGTCGTACAATCAGTGACTTTCCAGAATGAAGATGTAAAGAGCCTTGAGTGTTGGTGGCCCTCCCTGTCCAATTAGCCATGAATATTCCTTACATCAAAATACCCCAGGAAACGTCAGCTCTGGGCGACCTGCAGCTAAATGTTCAAGTTGAAAGCTCGCTACCTGACGTTTGTTTCTTCACTGTTGGTTTTTGACAAAGTACACCTCATTGCTTCTCCATTGAAATAAACCATGGCCCAAATTTGCCGAATTTACAACACCTTGCCAAGTATAAATTTTAGAAACATAGAAACATGTAGAATATTAGTTCTAGTTAATATTTTAACTATTAACATTAATAGTTTTTGCGGTGGCTTCAGAGCCACATGCAGAAGTGTCACACAAGGCATCGCCATTAGAGGGCCACTTACCCACATTTAAATGTCTTCCCTTCCGCTGGTCAGCTTTTATTTCAACAAAAATGAATGCAACCAATTGTGGAAGAATAATATATACAATACAAAACAAACCCAGCACCATGATACAAAACCACCCAATGATCTTAAATATTACACGCTTATACAACTATGTTACACTCCTTGTTCAGGATACATTCCACCCCCCGCGGTGCCCATCGGTCCCGGAAATCCCCCAGGGTGCCTGTGGACAGCGCGTAGTCCCTCTCTAACACAACACGACAGGGCATGGACGTAACCCCGGAAAAGGGGCAGGCAGCCGGCTCGGGCAGAGCCCTCTTCTGCCTGGCGCCGTGACTCACGGATGGCCAGCTTGGCCAGGCCCAGGAGCAACCCAACCAGGACATCCTCAGCCCTTCCCTCTCCCCTACCCACAGGTTGCTGGTCAGCTTGGCCAGGCCCAGGAGCAACCCAACCAGGACATTCTCAGCCCTTCCCTCTCCCCTACCCACAGGGTTGCTGGTCAGCTTTTTGGAGGCAAAGAAACATTTCCACCTTGCACAGTCACGTTCACAAGGTATAGGAGCACAATTAGGCCATTCGGCCCATCAAATCTACTCCGCCATTCAATCATGGCTGATCTATCTTTCCCTCTCAACCCCATTTTCCCCATAACCCCTGACACCGGTACTGATCCATTCTACCATATGATCCATACTAACTTTACTGTACCACAATACCGCCCACAATATTTAATATGTAAAGGAACATGTGATTCTGTTCCATTCTGTTTGTAGTTTGGTGGTTGTTTGTTTGTTTGTTTTTTGCACGAAGTCCGCGAGCATTGGCCACTTTTCATTTCACTGCACATCCCGTATGTGTGTGTGACGAATAAACTTGACTTGACTTGACTTGACCAAGAATCTGCCAATCTCTGCTTTAAAGACACCCATTGACTTGGCCACCACAGCCGTCTGTGGCAATGAATTCCACAGATTCACCACCCTCTGACTTAAGAAATTCCTCCTTGTCTCTGTTCTGAAGGAACGTCCTTTTATTCTGGTGCTGTGGCCTCTTGTCCTCGACTCTCCCACTAGTGGAAACATCCTCCCCACATCCATTCTATCCAGACCTCTCACCATTCAGTAAAGGGCCTGTCACACTTTGCGATTTATTTCAGCAACTGTCGGCATCATTGACTGACGTATCAGATGCGGCGGTGACGTGGCGTGATGACGTATGACGCACGGTGTTTCCTCAAATGGTGTTTCCTCAAAACATTCTTTTTGTCGCCGCTGGATTTTGAAATGTTCAAAATCTTTCAGTGACCCTGATATGCCAGTCAATGACGCCGGCAGTCGCCGAATAAATCTCCAAGTGGGACAGGCCGTTAAGTCTTATTGAGGTCAGAGGGCTGCAGGCACTTGGGTCCCACTGACAACGGCTGTTGCTTTGGCTCCTGCTTGTGTCGTTCTGTTCTATGTTCAATAAGCCTGATTATATTAGGTCGACACGGTAGTGCAGCAGTAAAGCACCGGAGATCTGGGTTCGATCCTGACTACGGGCGCTGTCTGTACGGAGTTTGTACGTTCTTCCCGTGACCGCTTAGGGTTTTCTCCGAGATCTTCTGTTTCCTCCCACACACTACGTGCAGCTTTGTAGGTATAAAATATAAATTATCCCTAGTGTGTGTAGGATAGTATTAATGTGCGGGGATCGCT
Source organism: Okamejei kenojei (assembly GCA_035221665.1). Taxonomy (NCBI): domain Eukaryota; kingdom Metazoa; phylum Chordata; class Chondrichthyes; order Rajiformes; family Rajidae; genus Okamejei; species Okamejei kenojei. Next base: position 2,785,331 of record CM069169.1, on the reverse strand, counting down.
GGTCGGTGCGGACTCGGTGGGCCGCAGGGCCTGTTTCCGCGCTGTATCTCTAAACTAAATAAGGATGACCTACATCCAGCAGCACATCCCAGCCCCTCTGTATAAAAAACTTGCTCTGCACATTTCCTTAAATTTCATAAATTGTCTACTTTAATTTAAATCTATGCTTTAGGCTTCAGATATACTGCACGGAAACAGGTCCTTCAGCCCACCGAGTCCTCGCTGACTAGCGGTCATATCAAAATAATATCCTACACACTGGGGACAATTTTACAATTTCTACCAAAGCCAATTAACCTACAAACTTGTACATCAGAGAATGGGGAAACCGGAGCACCCAGAGACACACCACGAGGTTCAGCACTAGAGGGCACTAGAGGGCACAGCTGTAAGGCGAGAAGGGGAAGTTTAATTGGGATGTGCAGAGTGTGGTAGGGGCCTGGAACACATTAGTGATGAAGGCAGATACCACAGTGGCGTTTATATAGGCACATGGAAGTGCTGGGAATAAAGGGATATTGGTCATATACATACAGATGAGATCAGTTTAGCTCGGCCTCATGTTCCTGTGCTGTACATTTCTACCTCCATGTTCTTTGTTCGATCTAAGGATAGGAAGGGTTTAGATGTACAACTAGACTAAGTGGGACCCATTGGCTCCCAGTCACATGGGAGGCCTGGTCCCCCAACGCATCCCATTCCCCAACGCAATGTTCAACCACTCACCCAAAGCCCCGAACTGCACAGGAGCGACTCATTTCCCCTCATCCCCCTGCACCCCCTCCCCCTCCTCTTCATGTGTGGGCAGGGGAGGAGGGAAGGGAAGGGGGGTGTGGGGTGGGAGGGGAGGAAGGGAGGGGGTGTGTGTGTGGGCAGGAGGTGTAGGAGGAGAGAGAGTGTGGTGTGGGGGGAGGTTGTGGGGAGAGGGGTTGGGAGGCGGGGGGTGTGGGGGGGAGGGGAGGTGTGTATGTGGGCAGGACGGGTGTGGGAGGGGGAATGTGGGGGAGGGAGCTGTGTAGGGCAGGGGGAGTGTGGGGGAGGGGGGTGTGTGTTGGCGGGTGTATGTGGGGGGGAGGGGGGTGTGTGGGCGGGGGGGAGAGAGCTCAGAGAAAAGACGGGGGTTGTGGGGGTATCACGGGGGAGGGGGGCAGGAGCCAGCGAGGGGGACCAGAGGAGAAGGGGCTGGAGCTGGCGGTGCGATGCGGACTCACAGCGGGCGCTGGACGCTGGACGTTCTCCTCAGCCGAGATCAGATTCTCGGCTTTCCGTTTGGCAACATCGCCCGCACCGGGCCGGGACGCACTGCTTCTGGTCCCACCGAAAATTGTGTCTGGTTAGAAACCTCCGCCGGCCATCCTCAGCTCCAGTAAAGACGCGATGGCGCAGGAAGGGGCGGACCATCCCACGGAGTGACAGGTGAAGAGACTCATCCACGCGGCGCTGACTGGCAGGGGAGGAGATCGATCTGCGCACGCGCGGTTTTTAAGATTTTTAAACCTTGCTAATGGCCCTGCCTCATGGTGCGAGTCCACCCACGAGTGATCCCGAGTGAAAGAAAAAAAATCACACTCGTGGTTGTCTACGATATTCCAAGTTTATGTTCACGAGTTTAAACGAGTTCCCACGTATATGTCTAAGTTTGCGTTTACTTCTCATTTCTGCGATGTACCAAGTTCCTCTCCCGAGTTACCAAGTTCCTCTCCTGAGTTACTCTTGAGCCAACCATGAATGAAGGTCTGTTTTAAGTATCAAATAGAGGAGCTGGACAGCGTCTAATACAGTAGTTATTAAATTTCAGAACTTAAAAAAACTAGGCATGATCTCGGCCCCGCACTCGCTGCCATTGTGCAGCAAGGAGGCGGTGGCGGCGAGTGTTAAAGAAGACATTCCATCCTGCGGCTTTGAGTTAAAGATAGAATTCAGCGCGGCCGCATCTATTGATATGTCCTACAAAGGGAAAATGCGCACCGTCCAGTACCAGAGGGTAGAGCGGTCTACCTCGCTGGGGCACAAGACCTCTGTCGCCTGCCCCTTGCAGCCATCAACTTGTTTGTTCCTTTGGTGCGCCTCATCTGCCCTGCTCCCATCCCGGCCCTGCCCCAGCTCTCTACCCATTCTGTTGGAAATGTCGCTTCCATGGGCAGGGAGGGGGAGTGGGTACAAACCACCGAATCCATTCTCAAAAGTCGGGCAGAGCCGTGTAGAACTCACGTTTCTCTCTGCTTCATATACATGGGAATTCCCTCAGTATGGTCACTCAGTGGGACAGGCAGCATCTCTGGAGTGAAGGAATGGGTGATGGGATGACGTTTCCAAAATTCTGCTGCGTTTTTGTGTTACTCCAGCACTGTGTGTTCACTTTTTGTCAACCAGCATCTGCCCTTTCTTGTGAATGACATTATTTGTATCCGTGGCAGTTGATTGTCGCTCCCTTCAGTTTTCCAGGGGTTCGGGACAGGACTGGAGTGGAGTTGGGAGGGAAAGGTGGGACGGGGGGGGGGGGGGGAGGGGAGTGGGGGGAGGGGGGGGGGGGTTGGGGTGACTTAGTACAGGAGACAAGTGTAGGGGAGGTGTACTGACTGTGTGGGCAGACACTTTGGTAGTGATTGCCCACCAGTCTCAAAAGCCGCTGTGTCTCCCTGTCCCTGGGATAGCAGGGGGCGATCAAACAGCACAATACCCCCCTCCCCCTCCGCGCCAACATGAAGGGCAACGATCCCAAGGCTTTAGCGGGAGAAACAGCGGGAAGGCGACAATCACCCGCCATAACGCGAGAGAGATCATGCGCTATTGTAGGTCTCCTTTGCACGTCGGTGTTTCTGTCTTTCTCCATCTCATTGTTGGCCCTGTCTGTCGCCACCCCCACCCCTCTGCTTCCCGGCCATGTGTGTGAGCCCTCCCCTCCCCTCTCCAGCTCCCCGCCCATTGCACCGGGCGCGGGAGCTTCGCACCGTCTTCACATCGGTGACACCAGCAGGTCTCCCCCAGCGTGGTCCCGGACCGGGTGAGGGGGGGCGGGTACGCCGGCCCTGCCACACCATGGACCGCCCCCAACCAAGCCACCGGTCCAAGTTCACACGCTCGGTAGAACAGGAGCTGAGACTGGGAACTGTACCGCCCTTGCCCCCTCCCTCTGCAACTGCAAACAACCCCACTCTCCTGCTCACCTAACCCACCCATCCCTTCTCTCTGGGTATTGAAGGTGCTTCTGGTCTGCAGTGTGCAATAGTCACCAAAATACACTGCATCTTTAGAAAGGAAAAATACAAAATATGTCAATCCCACTGGATAGGCCTTAGTCATGGTGCTGTACCACATGGAAACTCGTGGAAATCTTTAATCATGTTTAAAGTTTTTCAAGAGTTAACAAGTTTCCCGGGTACCTGCTGTTAGCGCCACGAGTCGCTAAGTTGCGTCCACAAGTTCCGACGTTTCCGCTACGTCAATTGTACGTGTTAATTTGTTTTAAACTCGGGGTCACTCGTGGGTCGATTCGCACCGTGAGACAGGGGTTTAACTTTTACTATAGACCACCGATCGGAACGAAACTTGGTGCACTCACAGCACGGGAGAACGGTGAGTGAGCTGACAACAAATTGTAGCGTTATCACGTACCGTTTTTGCGGGGATAGAAAGGTAGCACAAACCGGAAGAGCACAAGACCAGAGTTTTAATTATGTATAGATAGATAGATAGATTAAATTCAGGCAAATGGGGCTAGTCCAGTATGCCAACTTTCATCTGTGTTGTACAGCTTTATACTCTGCCACATAGGAAGCATCCAATCCTTAAGTCTCTTAAGCAGGGTGGCACGGTGGCGCAGCGGTAGAGTTGCTGTCTTACAGCGTTTGCAGCGCTGGAGACCCGGGTTTGATCCTGACTACAGTTGCTGTCTGTACAGAGTTTGTACGTTCGTCCCATGAACGCTTGGGTGTTCTCCGAGATCTTCGGTTTCCTCCCACACTCCAAAGACGTACAGGTTTGTAGGTTGGCTTGGTATATGTGTAAAAGTGACCCTAGTGTGTGCAAGATAGTGTTAAGGGTCTGTCCCACTTGGGAGACCTCCCCCGCAAGTTCTGGCGACCTTAAGCGACAAAAAAAAAGTTGCGGTGACCTACGACCTCCTATGTCCTTCCTCGACTATGTGTACGACCTCCTACGACTATGTTGAAGACCTCCCTCGACTATGAAGAAGACCTCCTTCGACCTCCTTCGACTATGTTGAAGACTAGCTTCGACCATGTACGTTTTGCCATTTGTCTCTGGCAAATTGGTCCGTGAATGAGCACGACCCCCTTCCACCTCAAAGGACCACGCTGAAAATCAACAACGACCAGTGACGAGTGTCTACAGCGCAAATGATCACCTGATAAAATGTTGTCATGTCTGCATTTTTTTCTCACTAAAAAATGCCTCCGTTTTTAAAAAAAATCATTTTTTCAAATCATGCAAGCAAGGAAGGAATTAGTTTGGAGGATGTTAGTAAAAATACAACTACTGCAGTTTTCAGTAGCTCTTTTGACAAAAGATGGAACTTTAAGCACACATGTGGGGGAGTGGATGCCAAGCATGCCATTCTTGTCCCTGTACCCCTCATTTCCCTTTTCGTACAGGATGACATTCTGCTGGAACCATTCCTCAAGGTCCCCCTCCTGCCTGGTGAAGGTGTAGGGCACAACCTTCCTCCAGCCCTCCCTCACCACCAATGGGGCATCTGCCTCTGATGCTGTGTCAGACACAGGAGAAAGGGCTGCTTTGCTGCTTTCAAATGAGGCAGTGAAGTATGGGGTGGTGGTGGGGACATGTACTACCACCCTGGTCTCCTCCTCCAGGCGTCTCTCATGCAGGGCTAGCTCCTCCTGCACTATCACCTCCTGTGGCATCACCTCCTGCCACTCCTCATCTTGGGTGGGCAACACCTGCACGGCAGCTTTTTTGAGGTTTGTGCCCTCCCCCTGTGCTGCTACCTTTTTGGTGCCATCTCTAAAACACAAGTCTCCTCTCCAGCTATGAATGAACATGCCTTGGAGTGACAGAGGTGACGTTCTGCTGTTTAAATCACCTTTTTTTTCTACTGACCTTTTTTTCACCCCGGAGCTATTACCTACGACTAGCATCACGACCTACTACGACCGGCTTCGACTCGACTTACGACTAAAAAAATATCGATTTTTCCCACGGCGACCTATTTTTAGTCACGGTCAATTTTAACATCTTGAAAAATACGCCGCGATCTAGCTGAAGCCTCGACTACGCGGAGACCAATCTCGACCATGAAGGAGAGTGATGAAGACTTCCTACGACCTCGTGGCGACCTTCCTGCGACTATGGGTCGCGGGCAAGGTCGCCAGAACTCGCGGTGGAGGTCGCCCAAGTGGGACAGGGGCTTTAGTGTCCGAGGATCGCCGGCATGGACTCAGTGGGCCCAAGGGCCTGTTTCCGTGCTGTATCTCTACAACTAAACTTCTTCACAGCTACAGTTTTCACTTCTCCACAGATTTCCTCTGCATCCTCTCCACTGCACTGACATCTCACCTGTCATGAGGTGACCAGAACTATTTGCCATCATTAAGATGCTGCCTCACCAGTGTTGTACACAGTTCACCCATATCTCCCCTCCACATGTTCTATGTCTTGGAGAATGAGAATGCATTACAGATGCCTCCCCAACCATCCAATTAGCCTTCTCGCTACCCATGAGATCTATGGCCATCCATTCCAATGGCTCATGTAGGAAGGAACTACAGACGTTGGTTTAAACTGAAGATAGGCACAAAAAGTTGGAGCAACTCAGGGGGTCAAACACTATCTCTGGAGAAAAGAGGGTCTTGACCCGAAACACCACCTATTCCATTTCCCCAGAGATGCTGTCTGACCCGCTGAGTTACTCCAGCATTTGGTGTCTATCTTCATTCCAGTGTCTCTCTCACTACTCAATAACTGCTCCATTATTAGATAGTCCCTGCCTTGTTGCACCTATCTAAATACCTCGCTACTATGGATTCCATTTGCCACTTGCTTTCCCTGTCACTGGGCCTTCGGCAGCTGCATAATTATTTACCGTAGAATCATGGAATTGTCCAGCACAGACTTGAGTCCTTTCGGCCCATCTAGTCCATGCTGGCTGTGATGCCTATCTACACCGACACTATCGACCCGCGTTAGGTCTGCATTCCCCTTATGGTTTTCCTATCCAAGTACCAGTATAAATGCTTCTTAAGCAAACCTTTATTCCGATCGTGTTCGAGTTAGATAGTCATAGTCTGGCCCTTCAGCCCATCAAGTTAATGCCCACTATCAATTAAGTAGAAACAAGAATCTCAGAGGGGGAGCAATGAGAGGATTGGTAGCTTACAATGTTTTCAAGAGAGAGATAGATTTAGCTCTTAGGGCTAACGGAATCAAGGGATATGGGGAGAAGGCAGGAATGGGGTACTGATTTTGGATGATCAGCCATGATCATTTTGAATGGTGGTGCTGGCTCGAAGGGCTGAACGGCCTACTCCTGCATCTATTTTCTGTTTCTACATTTAGAATCCAACAGTATGAACATTGAATTCTCTAATTTCTAACTTCCAACAACCCTCCTCCTCCACCTCCCCTTGCTCCATGACACAGACAGAGACTCACACCCATCTCCTCTTCTCCCCCGCCCCCTCCATCCACATTCCTTCCTCTGGCTTCACAATTCGCAACTCTTCAATGCTTTTCTCTCACACCTTCTGTTTTATTCTCTGGCCTTTGTCCAACCTATCAACCCCCTATCAACCCCCCCTCCCATCCTCACCTATGTTCACCAATTATCTGCCATGCTTTGTCCAGCCCCCTCCACCCACAATCAGCCCAAAGAAGGGTCCCGGCCTGAGATGTCATCTATCCATGTTCTCCAGAATACTCCAATACTTTGTGTCCTTATCTGACTGGCAATCTCATAATCTCACTGATCCTAGGGGAAAGATTTAATAGGAGGCTGAGATGCAACGTTATCACACAGAGGGTGGTGGGTAGTTTACAGATACAGTGTGGAAACAGGCCCTTCAGCCCACTGAGTCCATGCCGACCATCGATTACCAGTTCACACTAGATCTATTTTATCCCACTTACTCATCCACTCCCTGGTAGGAGATCGCAACCATCACGTGGTCCGCCCTGTTTCGACGAATGCAATCAACCCGGCGTGCACAATCAAATTAAATCAAATAGAACAAGTTGTCCTACAATTGTAGGCTGTGCACGCCACACGCAAGAAGATGAAGAAGATCCACTCCCTATACATTCGAGGCAGTTTACAGAGGGCCGATTAACCTACAAACCCGCACGTCTTTGGGATGTGGGAGGAAACCGGAGCACCCGGAGGAAACCCACGCAGTCACAGGGAGAACATGCAAACTCCTCACAGACAGCACCCAAGGTCAAGATCGAACCCGTGTCTCTGGTGCAATGAGGCAGCAACTCCACCAGCTACTGTAATCTCTTTTCATACCAATAACCTCTGCCTGAGTCACCATAACTCTGCCATTACTCCAAAATACATTTATTTAGTTCACTTGTTTATTTTATGACTTTTTAATTTTATGCGTTGTATACTGATTTAAGGTAGAAAGTACACTTATAGCTTTTGTTAAAAAAAGTAAACATGGAAAAAATAGTTTGGTTACGGGAGTCTAATGGGCCTGTCCCATTTACGCAACATTTTCGGCGAGTCCAGCACCCGTCATAGGTCGTTACAGGTCGGCGAAAATTTTCAACATGTTGAACGTCCACCGGTGACCAGAACAAGGTACGACTCTTTGGGTGACTACTCACGACCATACGGGTTTCACCAGGGTCAAACAGTCGTAGCGTCTTTCTGGTCGCCGTTGGATTTTCAACATGTTGATAATTTTCAGCGACCTGCAACAACCTATGACTGGTGCCGATAGTCGCCGAAAAAGTTGCGTAAGTGGGACCGGCCCATAAAGCTCTCTGATTCTCCTAAACTCTTTTCTCCCCTTTGACACAATTGTTTTAATAATGCAATTTATATAACACAAACTTTCTTAGGAATGCAACAACCACTTTATAGCAGAACTAGCTGTATATTAAGGTCTGTAGGAAAGAACTTGCGATGCCGGTTTAAACCAAAGATAGACACAAAATGCCGGAGTATGCCGGAATAGTCAATGCCTACTATGTTCTGTTGTGCTATGCAAAGAAAGAATGTCATTGTCCTGTCAGGGACACACGACAATAAACTCTTTTGACTTTTGACATTGACTTGACTTTGAGTAACTCAGCGGGACAGGCAGCGTCTCTGGAGAGAAGGAATGGGTGACGTTTCATGTCGGGTCTGAAGAAGGGTCTTGACCCAAAACGTCACCCAGTGAAGGAACAATGGAGGACCCGGAGTGGAGAGACCACCGTGAGGAGGGGGAGGGGAGGAGAACAATGGTGGACCTGGGGCCGGGGTAGCGCCCTTTATGTGGTGACTATTTTTATACCTTGGGTATGCAAGCAAAGAATTCCACTGTGACTTGTCACATGTGATAATAAAATATTCAATTCAATTCCTTCTCTCCAGAGATGCAGCCTGTCCTGCTGAGTTACTCCAGCATTTTGTGTCCAGCTGGATATTAAACTATGAGAGGCATAAATAAAGTATACAGTCAGAACCATTTACCCAGGGTGGAAATGCCAAAGTGGGGGGTGGGGGTGTATGGAACGAGCTGCCAGAGGAGGTGGTTGAGGCAGGTATGATAACAACATTAGGACAGGTACATGGATGGGACATGGTCCCAGCGAGCTGCCTGCGGCCACATACATTGGCAGGCCTGGTTCACCGTTGCGAGAGGTAGGAATGTATGGAGAACCTTTGAAACGCTGTCAGTACCAAAAACGTGGCGACACTTGTGTACTGATTAGGTGAGGTCTGGTGTATGAATTTACCGGGTTGTAATGCAAAAACAAAGCATTTCACTGTACCTCGGTACACGTAACAATACAGTATCATTGAATCTTTGAAAGGTGTAGAGGGATTTGGGCCAAACGTGGGCAGGTGGGGCTGGTTGGGGCATGTTGGTCAGTGTGACGTTGGGGCAAAGGGCCTGTTTTCCTGCTGTATGACTCCATCAGTCTATGACCAGAAGACAGAGCTTTGTGGTGAGAGGGGAAAGTTTCAATGAGGCAAGTTAACTTCCACATGGAGGTTAAGTGGGTGGAATGCACTGCCAGTGGTGGTGGCAGGAGCAGATACAACACAAGCATTGAGACAAATGCAAGGGCAGGTGGGGAATAGAGAGAGAGAGAGAGAGGGATGATGTGCATAGTGTGTAGGATAGTGCTCGTGTACGGGGTGACTGCTGGTCGGCACGGACCCAGTGGGCCGAAGGGCCTGTTTCTGCGCTGCATCTCTAAAGTCTAAAGTGTAGAATTAAATTGAGGCAAGATTTTGACTGTACCTTGGTACACGTGACAATAAACAAAAGTGTGACGGTATGTGCAGGCAGACGGCATTGTCTTAATTTGGATCAAGGTACGTGCATGAATGATGGGCCGAGGGGCCTCTTCCTGTGCTGTATTCTTCCATGTTCTATGTTTCTCTATGATGGTTGGTGCAGACAAATGTTCAGAGGTTCATAAATTATAGGAACAAAAGTAGGTCATTTGCTCCATCATGTCTCCATCAAAGTTGGGCCGAAGGGCCTGTTTCCATGCTGGGTGACGCTATGACTGGTGAATTTGCTAGTGGTTTAGGGAGGTTTTTAGCAGGTTTTCCAGTGAGTGGAAACCTGAGCGTAGAGGAGAAAAACAGCTGGAGGTGGAAGTTAGGACTGTCTTAAGCAAAATAAAGATGAGTCGGGTCAAAGTGGCGAAGAATGTCTGAAGGTCAGTTCGAGGCATTATATGTAAAGACCCAATTAATCCACAACAAGGTGGACAAATAATGCCTGAGCTGCTGTAAAAAGGTTTTGATGTCATAAGTCTTAGGAGCAGAGTTAGGCCATTCGGCCCATCAAGTCTACTCTGCCATTTAATCATGGCTGATCTATCTCTCCCTCTCAACCCCATTCTCCTGCCTTCTCCCCATGACCCCTGACACCTGTACTAATCAAGAATCTGTCGATCTCCACCTTAAAAATATCCACTGACTTGGCCTCCACATCCATCTGAGCCAATGAATCCCACAGATTCACCACCCTCTGACTAAAGCATTTACTCCTCACCTTCTTTCTAAAGGTTCGTCCTTTAGTTTCCGAGGCTCTGCCCTCTGGTTTTCGACCCTCTCACCAGGGTTGGAATGATGAGTGAGTGCCATGTTTCTGTCTTGTATCATTCTATTTTGTTATGACAGCAAGTTTCTGGTCCTGCCCCTCTTTAAGCCACGTTAAACAGTCATGTTTCCACAGCCCACATCTCAACTGTAGAAACAAGGAACCGCAGACGCTGGTTAATGCAAAAAAGGCACAAAGTGCTGGAGTAACACCGTGGGTCACACAGCATCTCTGGAGAACTGTGGCGTTTTGGGTCTGAAGAAGGGACTCGACCCCAAGCGTCACCTATCCATGTTCTCCAGAGATGCTGCCTAGCCCGCTGAGTTACTCAGCACTTTGAATTTTGCTCATAATTTCAGCATCTGGGTGGCACTACCCCACAGTGCCAGAGACCTGGGTTTCGATCCTGAACTCGGCTGCAGCCTGTGGAGTTTGCACGTTCCACCTGTGAGTGAGTGGGTTTCCTCCGGGTGCTCTGGTTTCCTCCCACGTCCCAAAGACGTGCAGGTTTGTAGGTTGTACTGGAAGAAACTGCAGATGCTGGTTTAAACCGAAGACAGACACAAAATGCTGGAGTAACTCAACAGGACAGGCAGCATCTCTGGAGAGAAGGAATGGGCGATGTTTCAGGGTCTGAGGAACGCCACCCATTCCCTCTCTCCAGAGATACTGCCTGTCTCGCTGAGTTACTCCAGCATTTAGTGTCTATCTTCAGATATGTAGGTTAATTGTCCTCTGTATTGTGATAAATGTCTCCTCTTCTTGGGAAGCGACTATAAACCATTCTTTCGCTTCCTGTATAAAGTTACAAAACTTCTGGAGGGGAATATTTGATATCTTCTCCAAAATACTTAAAGTTAAATTGGATCCAGATATAAAACTGATCACATTAGGTATGTCAGAGGCCTGCTCAAGCTAAAGATATTTCAAAGACCTTTCCTCAATTACAGGCCTAAACAGCGAAAAAATTAATACTCAATTTTTGGAAACAGGCAACAGTCCCTACAGTGAAGATGTGGATCACGGATATGTCCGAGACGCTACGTTTGTAAAACATTCGGCTTGTCTTGGCGGAAAAACCAGATCAATTTCTTAAGACATGGTTATCTTTTACTGAATTTCTGCAACAACAGAATGGTTAAACACAAATTAAAATTTAAATCCGACACCAGGGATGGGGGGTGGGGGGGGGGGGGGGGGGGGGGTGTGGGGGGGAGGTATATCTCCATCTTTTCTTTTCTTATTTTTTTTCTTTTCTCCTGCACTTCTTTGGTAGCTCACTGCCCAGTCCATCATCGGCTCTGACCTTCCTTCCATCGAGGGGATTTATTGCAGTCGCTGCCTCAAAAAGGCTGGCAGTATCATCAAGGACCCACGCCACCCTGGCTACACACTTATCTCCCCGCTACCTTCAGGTAGAAGGTACAGGAGCCTGAAGACTGCAACGGCCAGGTTCAGGAACAGCTACTTCCCCACAGCCATCAGGCTATTAAACCTGGCTCAGACAAAACTCTGAACATTAATAACCCATAATCTGTTATTTCCACTTATCAGTTTATTTATTCACGTGTGTATGTATTTATATAATGGTATATGGACACACTGATCTGTTTTGTAGTCAATGCCTACTATGCTCTGTGCGCTGAAGCAAAGCAGGAATGTCATTATCCTGTCAGGGACACATGACAATACACTCACTTGAACTTGAACTTAGGGGTCTTTTTCCTGTTCGTTTGCACTTTTCTTTTCCTTCATACTTTTCTTTCTTCTTTCTTTCTTCTTTTTTTTTAATGTAGGTTATAAGGTTAAAAGTAAAGCAGTACAATAATTGTATAACTGCTATGTCGATCGTCTTATCCTTGTACAATTGCTTCTAATAAAATACATTTAATATTTTTTTTAATTGTCCTCTGTAAAGTGAGCTGAATGTGTAGTGAGTGAATGATTAAGTGGGATAACTTCGAACTAGTTGATGGTCGGTGTAGACATAGTGGGCTGAAGTTTCTGTTGTTTCCACGCAGTAACTTTCAATCGTTCAATCAATCTTTCTTTCAATCATCTGCAGTCTCGTGTGTCTCCTGTTGTAAACAATCATTATTTAGCTGGTGAAGCCTGTGATGTCTCTTGAATGTGATGCAATTAAATTAGTGCTGGCTCCCTGCTCATCCTCCACAATCTGCCACATTGTTTCTGTCCAGAGAGATATCCACCTCGACAGTGGAACTCTGCAGCTTATTCCTTGCATTGCTATGTACTGAGAACATAAGGTATACTGTGGCACAGGACAAGGAACAGGCCCTTCATCCCATGCCGCAAGAAGTTACAGCAAATTGTGGACGCAGCCCAGACCATCACACGAACCAACCTCCCTTCATCGACTCCATTTATACCTCACGCTGCCTTGGCAAGGACAGCAGCAGATTATTTCAGGATGATTCGCACCCTGGCCATTCCCACTTCTCCCCTCTCCAATCAGGCAAAAGGGACAGAAGTGTGAAAACGCACACCTCCAGATTCAGGGATAGTTTCTTCACAGCTGTTATCAGGCAACTGAATCATCCTATCACTAACTGGTGAGCAGGGCTGAACTACTATCTACCTCATTGTAGCAATGTTACAAAATTTTGAGATTTTAAAAATCAAGTCTGCAATTTATCCCATCAGATAAAGCATAAAAAGAAGTTTAATTTGACACCTAATTTACTTTCATATCTTCAGTATTAAAACAGTTATGGTAATTTTCCTACTCGGAAATTAGCATCTTGTTCCCCATTGCCTTTCCATTGACTTAACACAAAAGCTGTGATCGAGGACAGTCAAAAGCCCATAACTTTCTTAAAAATTAAGAGAACTCAATGAAATTTTCAGTTATTATAGATTGAAGCATTCTGAAACAAATATGAAACAATCTTACTGGGATGACCTGAAATTAAAGCATATAATTAGTAATTACAACATTCTATTACTAAATCTAAACATCTATCAATTTCTTAAGAAAAGATCAACTTTTTTAAATTGCCAAAGTGTCCAAATAACATTCACACAATAATTCATAACACAACATGATTTTTAAATCTCATTTTCATGAATTTATAGGCCAAATGGAAGGAATTTAGTGTTTAATTCCTGTAAATTAATGGCCATTTAAATCAACTTGAGAGTGGGTTTTAGTGGAATGCGGTGGATTGGAACTTTGCGGTGAATTTAACCCACAGTCGGCAGGAAAAATACTGCCGGTTCATATATATTTTTGTCCCCATTTCGCAACATGAAAATTTGATTAAATGCTTCCTAAGAACCATGTTTTTATGTAAAAATAAACCGTGTATCTTATTTTCTCCCCTACGTAAAATCCTTCCCGTTGTCGGCGCTCACAGCTTTAGAAGATGATTTTTAAATTACTCTAGCTAATAAATGATCTAGTGTACTTTAAAAATACCTTCATAAAATAAATGTCGGAGCAATTTCTCTTTAGCGACGAAATCCCCTGAGATGGATCGACTTGAACTGTCTGGAGAAAAACGGCATTTTAAACATGCCCCCCTCTGAAAGGCGCCAAAGTCGTGCACAAGGGGAGTGGCAGAACTGCAGCGCCGCTAAAGGTAAGTATTGTAACATACCTACTCATTGGTGATCCTCGGACTATCCTTGATCGGACTTTGCTGGCTTTATCTTGCACTAAACGTTATTCCCTTATCATGTATCTATACACTGTAGACGGCTCGATTGTAATCATGTATTGTCTTTCTGCTGACTGGAAAGCACACAACAAAAGCTTTTCACTGTACCTCGGTACACGTGATAATAAACTAAACTGAACTGTGCACTTCACATGATGCCAAGATGAAGTGATCTCCTTTGCTGCACGAGATCCATATCCACACCATTTCCTGAAAACAAACCGTATTAATGTTCTCCACCATGTCTTGGGCATAAGACAACAAACTAGAACTAGAACTTGACTTTAAAAAAAAAATGTTATTTCTGATTCTGCTTCCATCAAGCTGTGTGTTCCAGACCCAGTGACTCCCTGCGTCAAAAATTCAGTTGTGACTAATTGATGATCATTCGACAACGGTGGCACGGTGGCGCAGCGGTAGAGTTGCTGCCTTACACCGCTTTCACAGACCCGGGTTTGATCCCGACTACAGGTGCTGTCTGTACAGAGTTTGTACGTTCTCCCCGTGACCTGCGTGGGTTTTCTCCGAAATCTTCGGTTTCTTCCCACATTCCAAAGACATAGAGGTTTGTAGGTTAATTGACTTGGTGTGAATGTAAATTGTCTCTAGTGTAGGATAGTGTTGATGAGCAGGGATCGCTGGTCGGCATGGACTCGGTGGGCTGAAGGGCCTGTTTCCTTGCTAAACTAACCATTTTGTAAATAGACAATAGGCAATAGGTGCAGGAGTAGGCCATTCGGCCCTTCGAGCCAGCATTGCCATGTAATGTGATCATGGTTGATCATCCCCAATCAGTAGCCCGTTCCTGCCTTCTCCCATATCCAGAGAACCTGCCTCCACCGCCCTCTGAGGCAGAGAATTCCACAGACTCACCACTCTCTGTGAGAAAAAGTGTTTCCTCGTCTCCGTTCTAAATGGCTTACTCCTTATTCTTAAACTGTGGCCCCTGATTCTGGACTCCCCCAACATCAGGAACATGTTTCCTGCCTCTAGCGCAGGGGTTCTCAACCAGGGGGGAATTCCCCCCAGGGGGGGATTTCAGGTTTTCGGGGGGGAATTGGGGCCACAGATTAGCAAACTCAAACTGTTAGAAATAAAGGATTTTCAGTATTATATGCATATTATTTGGAATGCGCTTTTTGAGGCAGACAACCTTGGAAAGGAGGGGGGAATGACATTCTGACATATGGTGAAAGGGGTGCGTGGGGCAAACAAGGTTGAGAACCACTGCTCTAGTGTGTCCAAGCCCTTAACAATCTTATATGTTTCAATGAGATATCCTCTCATCCTTCTAAACTCCAGAGTGTACAAGCCCAGCTGCTCCATTCTCTCCTCATACAACAGTCCTGGCATCCCAGGAATTAACCTTGTAAACCTACGCTGCACTCACTCAATAGCAAGAATATCCTTCCTCAAATTAGGGGACCAAAACTGCACACAATACTCCAGGTGTGGTCTCACTATGGTTCTGTACAACTGCAGAAGGACCTCTTTGCTCCTATATTTGATTCGTCTTGTTATAAAGGCCAACATGCCATTCGCTTTCTTCACTGCCTGCTGTACCTGCATGCTTACTTTCATAGACTGATGTACAAGGACCCACAGATCCCGTTGTACTTCCCCTTTTCCCAACTTGACACCATTGAAACTCAACACAAAATCTCAAGATAACCATATAACCATATAACCATTTTACAATTACAGCACGGAAACTGGCCCTCTCGGCCCTTCCAGTCCGTGCCGACCATTTGTTTTCCCCTAGTCCCATCTACCTGCACTCAGACCATACCCCTCCATTCCCTTCCCGTCCATATACCTATCCACTTTACTTTTAAATGTTAAAATCGATCCTGCCTCCACCACTTCTGCTGGAAGCTCATTCCACACAGCCACCACCCTCTGAGTAAAGAAGTTCCCCCTCACGTTACCCCTAAACTTCTGTCCCTTAATTCTCATGTCATGCCCTCTTGTTTGAATCTTCCCTACCCTCAATGGGAAAAGCTTATCCACGTCAACTCTGTCTATCCCTTTCATCATTTTAAAGACCTCAATCAAGTCCCCCCTTAACCTTCTGCGCTCCAAAGAATAAAGACCTAACTTGTTCAACCTTTCTCTGTAACATAGTTTGCTGGAACCCTGGACAACATTCTAGTAAATCTCCTCTGTACTCTCTCTATTTTGTTGACATCCTTCCTATAATTAGGCGACCAAAATTGTACACCATACTCCAGAATTGGTCTTACCAATGCCTTGTGCAATTTTAACATTACTTCCCTATTCCTATATTCAATGCTCTGATTTATAAAGGCCAGCACACCAAAGGCTTTCTTTACCACCCTATCTACATGCGATTCCCACTATGCCTTCAGATCTCTCTGTTCCACAGACATTTACCACGTACTTCCTATTTTGATTTGTCCTGCCAAGATGTAGCACTTCACACTTATCAGCATTAAACACCATCTGCCATCTTTCAGCTCACTTTTTCCAAATGGCCCAAATCTCTCTGTAGACTTTGAAAATCTACTTCATTATCCACAACACCACCTATCTTAGTATCATCTGCATACTTACTTATCCAATTTTCCACCCCATGATCCAGATCATTGATGTACATGACAAACAACAGTGGACCCAACACAGATCCGTTCAGCCACTGTTGAATCCATCTTGCTACTCCGCCATTAACACCCAAAGATTGAACCTTCTTAACCAACCTTCCATGGGGAACCTTGTCAAAGGCCTTACTGAAATCCATATAGACAACTCCACTGCTTTACCTTCATCAATTTCCCTAGTTACCGCTTCAAACAATTCAAGAAGATTTGTCAAACATGACCTTCCAGGCACAAATCCATGTTGACTGTTCCTGAGACCCTGTTTATCCAGATGCTTATATATATTATCTCTAAGTATCCTATCCATTAATTTGCTCACCACTGACGTCAAACTAACAGGTCTATAATTGCTTGGTTTATTCTTTGAACCCTTTTTAAACAATGAAACAACATGCACAGTACGGCAATCCTCCGGCACTATTCCCGTTTCTAATGACATTTGAAATATGTTTGTCATAGCTCCTGCTATTTCTACACTAACTTCCCTCAATGTCCTAGGGAATATCTTGTCAGGATCTGGAGACTTATCCACTTTTATATTTTTCAAAAGTGTCAGTACTTCCTCCTCTTTGAATCTCATAGTTGCCGTAGCTACTCTACTTTTTTCCCTTACCTCACAGAGTTCAATATCCTTCTCCTTGGTGAATACCGAAGAAAATAAATTGTTCAATATCTCCCCTATCTCTTTGGGCTCTGCAGATAGCTGTCCATTCTAGCTCTCTAATGGTCCATTTTTATCCCTCGTTATCCTTTTGCTATTAATATAGCTGTAGAAACCCTTTGGATTTACTTTCACCTTTCTTGCCAAAGCAACCTCATATCTTCTTTTAGCCTTCCTAATTTCTTTCTTAAGATTCTTTTTACATTCTTTATACTCCTCTAGCACCTCATTTACTCCATGCCTCCTATAATTATTGTAGATATCTCTCTTTTTTCGAAACGTGCCCAATTTCCCTTGAAAACCATGACTCTTTCCAATTTTTACTATTTCCTTTCAACCTAACAGGGACATAAAGATTCTGTACTCTTACAATTTCCCCTTTAAATGTTCCTCCATTTCACTTCTACATTCTTCCCATAAAACAAAGTGTCCCAATTCACTCCTTTTAAATCCTTACGCATTCCCTCAAAGTTAGCCTTTCTCCAATCAAAAATCTCCACCCAAGGTCCAGTATCCACTAAGATCAGAAATTATATCTGAAAAGTGAAGCCTTAAAACCCATCCTCTGTCGGGGTTCCTTGTTGGAGTCAAGAGAGGAAGTATCGGGACAACTGCTGTATCTCCTGGAGTACAGGGGAAAGTAGCTGCCTTCACAGTATTGATGCTTTTTGATCTCTGTGTGATCACAGGATCGTTTTCTGCTTTTTACAGTATTAAACTGCTGAGCATTCATCAGCTAACACTATGTTATTGAAGACACAATGAACTGCAGATGTTGGAATCATCAGCAAAATGCGCAGTGCTGGAGGAACTCAGTGGGTCAGGCGGCATCAGCGGAGAAAATGGATGTGACATTCCAGGTGTAGATGACTACCGGTCAGAAACACCATCTGTCCATTCCCTCCTCAGATGCTGCCTGACCTGCTGAGTTCCTCCAATACTTTGTGTTTTTATGGATGAGTTCATCTAATCAACCAGAATATTTCAGCGTTCAAGATTCTAGCATCTGCATTTCCTTGGAGGGCCAGTGAGCAGAGCAGCCACGAGAGGGAGCGCACGACATCGACGGGGAAGTGGCCGCTGGAGGCCCTGCAGCAGCCTGGGGCTCGACTGGACCGGGCGCCGCTCCAAGAGGCCGAGGGCGTGGACTGGACGCGGCCTACAGCAACACTTGGCCAGGCCGACCCTGCAACGTCGCCATGGCAACGGGCCTTCATGGTCAGGTCACGATCCCTGCACTTACAACAACTGATACTTGGAAATGGGGCCAAACTGGCGACTCTGTAGACTCAGTGTACTGCTGCTGTACACTTGTACTGTATCTGAGATACTTATCCAAGATGTATCTTAGTGATTATGTAGAGTGATACTTGTACGCAGCTATATACAAAAAGGTATTTCACTGTAGCTCACTACATGTGGCAATAAAGTACCGTTGAACCACTGTGAGAACCAGTTTCGAGATACAGTGCTGAAACAGGCCTTCCAAAGTCAGTCGCAATTAGTCCAAGCTGACCAGCGATCACCACACACCCTAGCACTATCCAACGCTCTAGAGACAATTTAAACTTTTACAAGAGCCAATTATCCTACAATCTTGTACATCTTTGGAATGTGGGAGGAAACTGGAGCACCCAGAGAAAACCCACGCGGTCACAGGGAAAATGTGCAAACTCTGTATAGACAGCACCCCGAGTCAGGATCGAACCCGGGTCTCCGGTGCTGTAAGGCAGCAACTTTGCCATTGCACCACTGTGCTGGCCTTACTTACAATACCATTCAGGCAGGCACGTGCCGTGAGTAATTACTCAGGGTAGGCAGTCAGCCGGCTTTTTTAAAAAAATATCTTAAACCGCGCATGCGCAGATTGTTCTCTTCGTAGAAAATAAAAAATAAGTAACAATTCAATTTTACCAAGGCTTCTCAATCACCTTCATTTTCTAATCACTCAATGGGTGGGGGACGGAGGATGAAGGCAGGTGGAGAGATGGTGGGAAAAACGGGAGCACACCGGGACATTGAATCAGTTGTCATCTTATTGAATGACAATACTAATTCATGGGTCCAATTGGAGGGAGAGTTCCTTTCACAGCGTGTGGAGAGTCTGTGCCAGGGGTTAAAGATGCGGGGAGGGCAGGAGTGTTGAAAAGGAGGAGGGTCAGAGATCATGTCAGACTCACTCACCGCTGCCGCAGCGCTCCGGGCACGGACAGCAGAACTGCCCGCCACTTCCGAGGATCGGAATTTAAAGATTTGCGGGATGCCGGCCGGCGAGCGGCAGGTGAGAGATGTTCAGACGGAGAGCACAGCCAGAGGTGACGGGGACTAGCAGACGGGGCTGAAGTGGCTGAAGTGGCAGGGTCCCGGCGGCCGCTCCAAGTCAGTCACCCGAGCTGCTTCCTTCCTCGGAAGTGGCGGCCAGTTGTGCTGTCTGTGCCCGGAGCGCTGCGGCAGCCGGCCAAGCTAATTCACTCCCTGGCCACAATAAAACCATACAGCAATTACAGCACGGAAACAGGCCATCTCCGCCCTTTTACTCCGTGCCGAACACTTACTCTCACCTAGTCCCATCTACCTGCACTCAGACCGGAGCGTGGCAAGTGGGTTACTGACCCCGAACCTCTCCTTCACAACGCCAGACTCCCCAAACACTGTGAACGGAGCTCTCCCCCCACCCCGGGAAATACAGTATTTATAAAAATTAAGCACCAAGAAATGCACTTACCACGTTATTGATACATTAAGTCCATTCTTCACTCTTTGTTTCCTGAGAAACTATTAAAATAATGGCAATCCATATTCGAAAATCCCGCCAAGAAACTCGCGCTGGGCATGCGCAGTATACTGCTGCACCTGCGCAGTGTTGCAAAGGCAGAATTTCTGCTGCCTTCAGCTTCCCTTGAAACTGACGGCTCAGGCAGCGCTGACGGCCCGTGGGCTGCACAGCCCTTCCCGTGTTACAAGCGCTGCGGACGAAAGGCACGGAGAATTATGCCTACCTAAGAGATCCATCGCTTAGATAGGCATAATTCTCCCATGCCTTTACTATTTATATTTAATAATTGCCATTTCATAATCTTAGTCAGGGTAGGCAGTGCCTACCTTGCCTACCCTGACGGCACGTGCCTGCATTCAGGTCTCGTCTTGATACAACACAGTAGAAGGCCATTTGGGACATTGGTTCCCTGCTAGCTCCCATCGCTCCATACTCCACTCATTATTTCTCTATTATGTGAAGCCTAACAAGCATACATAACCATAATCATAACACCAATGATGACAGATTGCCAAATGTTAACATGGAGACAACACATGGGCGGCACGGTGGCGCAGTGGTAGTGTTGCTGCCTTACTGCGCCAGAGACCCGGGTTCAATCCCGACTACGGGTGCTGTCTGTACAGTGATTGTACATTCTCCCCGTGACCTGCGTGGGTTTTCTTCAAGATCTTCGGTTTCCTCCCACACTCCAAAGGCGTACAGGTTTGTAGATTAATTGGCTTGGTGTATAGTCAAATTGTCCCTCGTGTCTCGGATAGCTTTAGTGTGCGGGGATCGCTGGCTGGCGCGGACTGGGTGGGCTGACGAGCCTGTTTCCGAGCTGTATCTCTAAACTAAACCAAACTATACGCAATAACATTTCCACCGCTCAGCAGCAGATGAAATCAGTTGCAGAATGTGAACTTCTCGGGAATCTGTCCGTATCACTAAGGGTGGGATGATTGATGCACTGCTGGAATGCTCTTCTCTAACACATTCAGTAACACAAACTGGTGATGAATTATTTAACTGGTGGTGACTGCAAGCGTGCACAAGGATGCATCATTATAAGTGGAATGACCAACCGACTTCCATATTCATTAATTCACAAAACAGTTCAATCAATCTTGCCATTGAATGCCACAGGCAATGTTGTCAAGTCCAATGCACTCAAAACAGTTTGTACCAGCTGGTTTCTCGGGGATTGGCAGCAGCAACAATTAATTTACTCACTTCAAATAAATATGGGAAATCGAGGGGATATTAATGGGAAAATGCCTGTTTGTCAAAGATACCACGAGGGAGAGCTTTCCACACTTACACTGAAGCTCGGATGTGTGCGAAGACATGTCTTCTCGTGTCTGCTCGTCTCTACGTCCATTCCAGCCTACATCATGAGGACAATCCTCTATCCTTCTCACTGAGGAGGGGAACAACAAACTGGAAATCCAAGCCTAGTTTCCAGTGAGCAAGAACACAAGACTCAAAGGCCATCTGAATTTTGTGCTTGAAGTTTGAGTCTGAAGAAGGGTCTCGACCTGAAACGACACCCATTCCTTCTCTCCAGAGATGCTGCCTGTCCCGCTGAGTTAAGGACCTGTCCCACATGGGCGTCATTTCCGTGTCCCACAGATGGCGCGCGCAGATTTTGTACATCCCAAAATCCTGGGGCGCCGCGCGGGACCGCGAGTCACTGCCTACGTCTGCACGCACCATGCGCGCTTAATGTGCACCATGCACGCATCACGTGCGTCGTGACACGTAAATTATGTCGTGTAAATGACACCCAAATGGGACAGGCCCTTTAATCCGGCATTTTGTGTCTATCTTGAATTTTGTGCTAACTTGTTGCTCTTGTTAGTTTAGTTTAGCTTAGCTTAGTTAAGTTTAGTTTAGTTTAGTTTATGTCGTGTGATCAAGGTACAGTGAAAATCTTTTATTGCATGCTATCCAGTCAGTGGAAAGACTGTACAAAGAGTCATAGAGTCATAGAGTGATACAGTGTGGAAACAGGCCCTTCGGCCCAACTTGCCCACACCGGCCAACAATGTCCCAGCTACACTGGTTCCACCTGCCTGCACTTGGTCCATATCCCTCCAAACTTGTCCTATCCATGTACCTGTCTAACTGTTTCTTCAACTTTGGCATAGTCCCAGCCTCAACTACCTCCGCTGGCAGCTCGTTCCATACACCCACCACCCTTGGTGTGAAAAAGTTACCCCTCGGATTCCTATTAAATCTTTTCCCCTTCACCTTGAACCTATGTCCTCTGGTCCTCGATTCCCCTACTCTGGGCAAGAGACTGTGCATCGACCCGATCTATTCCTCTCATGATCTTATACACTTCTATAAGACCACCCCTCATCCTCCTATGCTCCATGGAATAGTGACCCAGCCTACTCAACCTCTCCCCATAACTCACAGCCTCTAGTCCTGGCAACATCCTCATACATCTTTTCTAAACCCTTTCAAGCTTGACAATATATTTCCTATAACATGGTGCCCAGAACTGAACACAATATTCTAAATGTGGTCTCACCAACGTCTTCTAGAACTGCAACATGACCTCCCAACTTATAAAGACTCTATCCCCTACTCCCAATTCTTCCGTCTACGCTGCATCTGCGTCCAAGATGAGATGTTCCATACTAGAACATCCGAGATATCCTCATTCTTTAGGGAGTTCCCCTCTCGCATCATAGATGAGGCCCTCACTCGTGTCTCCTCGGTACCCGCAGCTCCGCCCTTGCTCCCCCTCCTCCTAGTCGCAACAGAGACAGAGTCCCCCTAGTCCTTACCTTCCACCCCATCAGCCGTCGCATACAACACATAATCCTCCGAAATTTTCGCCACCTCCAACGGGACCCCACCATTAGCCACATTTTCCCATCTCCACCTCTTTCCGCCTTCTGCAGAGGCCATTCCATCTGCAACTTCCTGCTTAATGCATCCCTTCCCACCCAAACCACCCCCTCCCCAGGTACCTTCCCCTGCAACCGCAGAAAATGTCGCTATACCTACTCCCTCGACTCTGTCCAGGGAGCCCGACAATCCTTTCAGGTTAGGCAGAGGTTCACTTGCACCTCCTCCAACCTCATCTACTGTATCCGGTGTTCAAGATGTGGACTTATATATCGGCGAGACCAAACGCAGACTGGACCACCTTCGCTCAGCCCGTGTGAACCTACGTGATCTCCCAGTTGCTGAACACTTTCATTCTCCTTCCCATTCCCACACAGACCTTTCTGTCCTCAGTCTCCTCCATTGTTAGAGTGAGGCTAAACGCAAATTGGAGGAACAGCATCTCATTTTCGCTTGGGCAGCTTACAACCCAGTTGTATGAATATTGATTTCTCTCACTTCAGGTAGCCCCGGCATTCCCTCTCTCTCTATCCCTCCCCCACCCAAGTCACACCAGCTTCTCGTTTTCACCCTCCAACTGCCTGTTTCCTTTATCATCGTTACTGTTTTGCATATCTTTCATTCATTGTTCTTTATCTCTCCACATTACCGTCTATATCTCTCATTTCTCTTATCCCTAACCAGTCTGCAGAAGGGTCTCGACCCGAAACATCACCCATTCCTTCTCTCCAGAGATGCTGCTTGTCCCACTGAGTTACTCCAGCTTTTTGTGTCTATCTCCCAACTTATATGTTGGTTCTCCAATCCTCGAATACAATCGAGCCATCCACGGTGTACAGATACAAGATACAGGGAATAATGTTTAGTGCAAGATAAAGTCTGCTTAAAGATAGTCCGAGGGTCTCCAATGAGGTAGATGGTAGCTTGGGACTGCTCTCTAGTTGGTGATAGTTGCTTGATAACAGCTGGGAAGAAACTGTTCCTGAATCTAGAGGTGTGCGTATTCACACTTCTGTACTTTTTGATTGATTGATCGATCGATTGATTGATCGATGGAAAGATACAGCCTGGCAACAGGCTCTTTGACCCACCGAGTTTGTGTCAATGATCAATTACCCATTCACACTAGTTCCATGTTATCCCACTTTCTCATCCACTCCCTGGACAACAGAGGACATTTACAGGGGCTGATTAACCTGCAAGCCTGCATGTCTTTGGGAGATGGAAGGAAACCAGAGCACCAGGAGGAAACCCACGCGGTCACAGGGAGAACGTGCAAACTCCACACAGACAGCACCCGAGGGCAGGATCAAACCTGGGTCTCTGGCGCTGTGAGGCAGCAACTCTCACAGTTGCGGACTGTTTATGGACCAGCTCCATTTATACTTCGATGAGGCAGGACAGTACAGCCTTGACTTGAAACACTCACTTATGTAACTGGTTAGTGCTGGTGTAGGGGGTAGATAAGGTAGGGAAACAGGCCCTTTGGCCCACCAAGTCCAAGCTGACCATCTAGCACCCATTGACACGAGTTCTACACTGATTCTATCTTTTATTTTCCCCACATTCACATCAACCTCCAGATTCTACCACTCACTTACACACCAGGGCCAATCACAGCAGCTAATTAACCTGCCTCTCTCTCCGGATGTGGGAGGAACCAGAACCACCCCTGATAGAGGGTTCCAGGCATTTATCACTCTCTAAATCAGGGGTCGGTAACCTACGGCCCCCGGGCCGAATGCGGCCCGTAACCCGACACCATCCGGCACGCAGGCGGATTTTTGTTCCAGTAATCATCCGGCCCGTGAGCGGCGATCGGCGAGCGGCGAGCACTGGCCGTACCGCATCCTGCACAAATGTTGGCACAGCCGCGCACCTTCTGTGAACACGTTGAAGAAACAACTGCAGATGCTGGAAAAATCGAAGGTGGACAAAAATGCTGGAGAAACTCAGCGGGTGAGACATGCAAGGATTGCACGAGGCTGCCTCACCCGCTGAGTTTCTCCAGCATTTTTGTCTACCTTCTGTGAACACGAGATTTGATGCCTGCCATCTGGGGAGGGATGGGGGCGGGATCCATGTGTACACGTGATAGACATGGCCCGCCATCCGCTCACAGACATGTGTCCTGGCCCCCATGCAGAACAAGGTTGCCCACCCCTGCTCCAAATGAAAGACCTGCCCTGTACATCTCCTTTAAACTTTGCCCCTCTCAGCTTCACATAGTGTCCTATAGTCTTTGACATTTCCCCCTGGGATAAAGGCTCTGTCTGTCTGTCTGTCTAGCCGATCTATCTATGTTTATCTATCCATGCCTCTCATAATTGTATATACTTCTCTCGTCTCTCTGCAGCCCCGACACTCCAGAAAGAACAATTCCAGTTTGCCCAGCCTCTCAGTAGCTATAATCCTCATATCCAGGCATCGTTCTGGTAACTTTCACCTACAATTACAATTACAATTACAATAACAATTACAATACCGTTTATTGTCATTTGAACCTCAAATGAAGTTCAAACGAAATTTGGTTTCTGCAGTCATACAATAAGAAAAGATCCAAGACACCCACCAACACAAATTACAGAAACAACCACAGCTCTCCACGCACCGAAGCCGGCCAGCTCCACGATGGTGAGTCCGCCGGCTCCGCAACTGGAGCCCCCAGGTAGTTCCGGTTGGAGGCCGCTCCACAGTGCTAGGCCCCAACAGGGAAAAGGTCGGGTCCCCCGTACAGGGAAGAGATTTAAAAGTTTCCCCCACCCCCCACGTATACACAGTTAAAAACAATAAAAAACCACTACAAATTATACTCAACGGGACCAAAAAAAAGACAGACGGCTGCAAACGTCGGTCACTCCTGCATCCTCACCAAAGCCTACACATCCTTCCAGTGATGTAGTGACCAGAATGGCACGCAATACTCAAAATGTGGCCTCACCAAAGTCCTACAGAACTGCTTCATGACTTCCTGACTCTCTCAATGCCCAGATGGATGAAGAGGAGCATCCCGCACACCTTATTTACCACTCGATCTACTTGTTGTGAACTTTGACCCTAATATCCCTCTGTAAATCAATACTATTAGGGGTCGTGCCATTAAATGATTACCTTTCCAAACACATCACACTTGCTCGGATTCAACTCCATCTGCCATTTCTCCACCCATTTCTGTAGCTGATCTATATCCCACGGTATCATTTGTCAGTCCTCTTTATTGTCCGCTACTCCACCGATTTATTTTGGTGTTGTTTGTAAACCTCCTAACCAATCCATCCACATTGATGTCCAAGTCATCTACATACTGTACATATCACAAATAACAGCAGTCCCACCACAGATGCCTGCAGTACTCCACAAGTCACCGACCTCCAGCCACTTTGCTTGGATTCACAACTGGCTTACGCACGGAAGGCTGGTGGTGGCCAGGGGTTATTCTGGCTGGGGTATAGAAGTCACCGTGGATCCCTAGCATCTTCATCTTCTTGATCAGCCGACCAAAGCAGACGTCATCAAATACCTTACTAAAATCCATGTGAGCAAATCCACTGCCAGATCCTAAATCATGGGTGGCACAGTGGGTAGAGTTGCTGCCTCACAGCACCAGTGTCCCGAGTTCGATCCCGACTACGGGTGCTGTCTGTATGGAGTTTGTACGTTCCCCCCGTGACCCGCATGGGTTTTCTCTGAGACACACAAGATTCCTCCCACACTCCAAAGACGTACAGATTTGGAGGTTAATTGGCTTGGTATTAAAAAATTAAATTCCCCCTGGTGTGTACGATAGTGTTAGTGAGCGAGGATCGCTGGCTGGCACAGACTCGGTGGGCCACGCTATATTTCTAAACTAAACTAAACTAAACTAAACTAAATCCATTTGCTATTATTATTAGACTTCACACTCAGTGTGTCTTCTTCTCACCGCCAAGGCCACAGCATTGTCGTTCAACCATTGAACCCAGAGTACCGTCATTTGGCCATGGCACCCAGAGTCACCAACATTACAACTGCTGGGCCAGTACACCATTACTACAGCAAGGCCACTGTACATGTGTAGGATGGAACTGCAGATGCTGGTTTCAACCGAAGATAGACACTAAATGCTGGAGTAACTCAGCGCGACACGCAACATCTCTGGACAAAAGGAATGGGTGATGTTTCGGATCAAGACCCTTCTTCAGACCTCTGGAGAGGAGGAATGAGTGACATTTAGGGTCAAGACTATACATACATTATGTTACCAGAACCCCTGCAGTACAGTGCCACCCTGTACCATCAGCTTGAGACTTCAGGCCAAGAGTCCTATCATACAAAGGGTGGTGGGTGTATGGAACAAGCTGCCAGAGGAGGTAGTCAATGCAGGGACTATCCCAACGTTTAAGAAACAGACAGGTACATGGATAGGACAGGTTTGGAGGGATATCAGCCAAATGCAGGCAGGTGGGACTAGTGTAGCTGGGACATGTTAGATGGCATAGGCAAGTTGGGCTGAAGGGCCTGCTTCAACGCTGTATCTCTATAACATTTAAGAAACAGTTAGACAGGTTCATGGATAGGACAGGTTTGAGGCATATAGGCCAAATGCAGGCAGGTGGGACTAGTGTAGATGGGGCATGTGGGCCGGTGTGGGTAAGTTGGGCTGAAGGGCCTGTTGCCATGCTGTATTACTCTGTGAATCTAATTCTTTAGAATTACATTCAGTGAAAATGGTCTTCAGGAAAGTTGTGAGCCAGTTTAACAGTGGTTTTGGGAAGGAAAGTGAGGAAATGGACATTGAATCATTATATTCTGTCGGCAAGTCACAGGAGAGGAAGGAGACGGCATGCCCGGCAACTCTTCCTGAATCAGCTGTGGGGGTTCATTAAAATTATTCAAATGGAGATAATAATTACATGAGGGACTGATTAATATCAGGTTTTTTCAAGTCTGGTTTGAACTCTATGTTGAAACAATAATGATGCCAACTTAGATCTGGGTTTGTTAGAACAGCCCCAGGGGATTGAACAGAAACAGTGGGTGAACAGAGAGATCTTACAGATGCACCATAGTAAGCATTTTATTGGGACGCATCACGCCTTGGTTTGGGAACAGCTCCATCTAAGACAACAAGAAATTGCAGCGAATTGTGGACGCAGCCCAGACCATCACACGAACCAACCTCCCTTCCATTGACTCCATTTACACCTCACGCTGCCTCGGCAAGGCCAGCAGCATAATCAAGGACGAGTCGCACCCTGGCCACTCCCTCTTCTCCCCTCTCCCATCGGGTAAGAGGTACAGAAGTGTGAAAACGCACACCTCCAGATTCAGGCACAGTTTCTTCCCAGATGTTATCAGGCAACTGAATCATCCTACCACAACCAGAGAGCAGTGCTGAACTACTATCTACCTCATTGATGACTCTTGGACTATCCTTGATCAGACTTTACTGGCTCTACCTTGCACTAAACATTATTCCCTTATCATGTATCTGTACACTGCGAACGGCCCGATTGTAATCACGTATTGTCTTTCCGCTGACTGGATAGCACGCAACAAAAGCTTTTCACTGTACCTCAGTACACATGACAATAAACTAAACTGAAACTGAGTGGCAGATGAACTAAATGTTGTTCTCTGCCTGTAATATCCACACTCTGTGCGTTAGTAGTCAGAAGCAGTCATGATATCAGATACAAGGGATAAGGGGGAATTCCTTTAGGACCGAGATGAGGAAAATATGTTTCACACAGAGAGTGGTGAGTCTCTGGAATTCTCTGCCACAGAAGGTAGTTGAGGCCAGTTCATTGGCTATATTTATAGGGAGTTAGATGTGGCCCTTGTGGCTAAAGGGATCAGGGGGTATGGAGAGAAGGCAGGTACAGGATACTGAGTTGGATGATCAGCCATGATCATATTGAATGGTGGTGCAGGCTCGAAGGGCCGAATGGCCTACTCCTGCACCTATTTTCTATATTTCTATGTTTCTATGTCTGCTAACAGCTCACTTGGACAAATGATCAGGTTTTAGTTTTAGTTGGGACATGGAGCACGGGACAAGCCCTTCATCCCACAGAGTCCACATCGACCATCAATCACTCGTTCACACTAGTTCAATGCTATTGAGGTGGAACGTATAGAGGGTAGTTAATCTGTGGAACTCAATGCCACAGAGGACGGTGGAGGCCAAGGCAGTGGATATTTTTAAGGCAAAGATAGACAAATTCTTAATTAGAACGGGTGTCAAGGGTTATGGGGAGAAGGCAGGAAAATGAGATTAGGAGGCAGAGATCAGCCATGATTGAATGGCGGAGTAGACTCGATGGGCCGATTGGCCTAATTCTATGTTGTGAACTTGTCAACTTGTGTTCCACCTTCTCATCCTCCCCCTACACACTAGGGGCAATTTTAGAGAGGGCCAATTAACCTACAATCCTGCACGTATTTGGGATGTGGGAGAAAACTGGAGCACCCAGAGGAAATCCACACAGTCACAGGGAGAACGTGCAAACTCCACACATACAGCAGCCGAGGTCCGGATTGAGTTTAGTTTAGAGATACAGCGTGAAAACAGGCCCTTCGGCCCACAGTATCTGCACTGACCTGTGATCCCTGCACATTTGGGGCGGCACGGTGGTGCAGCGGTACAGTTGCTACCTTCCAGCACCAGAGACCCAGGTTCGATCCCGACTATGGGTGCTGTCTGTACGGAGTTTGTACGATCTCCCCATGACCTGCGTGGGTTTTCGCCAAGATCTTCAGTTTACTCCCACACTCCAACGATTGACAAGTTTGTAGGTCAATTGGCTTGGTATAATTTTTTTTTAAATTGTCCCTAGGGTAGGGATCGCTGGTTGGTGTGGACTCGGTGGACCGAAGGGCCTGTTTCCGCGCTGTCCCTCTAAACTAAACTACAATTAACACTCTCCAACACACACTAGGGAAAATTTGCACTTACACCAAGCAATTAACCTACAAACCTGTACGTCTTTAGAGTGTGGGAGGAAACCGAAGATCTCGGGGAAAACCCACATGATCACGGGGAGAACGGACAAACTCCGTACAGACAGCACCCATAGTCGGGATCGAACCCGGGTCTCTGGCGCCGCTGTAAGTGCTGTAAGGCAGCAACTGTACCGCTGAACCATCTATTTATTGAAAAGAACTAGTCCTCATGTCGTACAGCCACACGGAGAGAGACAAGTGAAAATCTTTGTCTTGCATTTCATCCAAACAGATCAAATGTACGATACATAAATACAATGTCAAACTCAAATACAATAGATAGGGCAAAGGGGAAGATACATGGTGCTTACAGGGAATACCAAAGATCCTACAGCGAGCAAGATAGTCCACTCGACGAAAAAGACGTAGTACGGTCATGGGCAGATTCACGGGTAATTTTCAGCCCCATTTCCGTAACCGGCTTCCGCCTCCGCACCAAAGATCCCGTCATAGCGGAGCAAAGATAATTGGTGCGGAGACGGAAGCCGGTTACGGAAACATCCTCGTAAAAATAAAAGTCATTTGGGAAAAATCTTCTCCTCATTTTCGGAATTATAATTTATTAACACAAACTGTTCCCCCGCAATGCGAGTCGGGTTGGGTTATGGAAATGGATGAGAAAAAGGCCCACGTTCCGCTGCGTTGTGTAATACACGTCAGCCCATTGCATTTAACAGGAGTGGTCTATCTTGCTCCGCTATAGGATCTTTGGAGAATATGGTTCTTATCATTGTAGTGCACCAGTCCCATAGACAAAGTCCAATGTCCCCAATAAGACATTGCTCCCCAGAGACATCTGAGATGAGCTCAATGTCTGATTTGATATATAACTTGTTTTCACTAGTAGGGAGGATAGGTGGTTTTAAAACAAAGTTAAATGTTGTTATAGATTAGGGAACAAGCGCAAGCCTTTATTCTTATATACGGTATGAATGGCAAAACCATGAACACGGGCAGAGGGATCTTGGAATCCATGGTCATAGCTCACTAAAGGTGGTAGGCAGCACAAGTGGATAGGGTGGTAAATAAGGCATATGATATGATGTCTTCACTACCAGGGGCTGTGAATGAGTCATGTCTTGTTGCAGCTCGATAGGAGATTGGATAGGCTACTTTTGGAGTATTACGTGCAGTTCTGGTCGCCCCCATTACAGGAAGCATGTGGGGGCTTTGGAGAGGGTGCAGAGGAGGTTTACAAGGATGCTGCCTGGATTAGAGGGTTTCAGCTAAAGGGAGAGGATGGACAGACTTCGATTGTTTTCTCTGAAACATTGGATAGACTTGATAGTCGTATATAAAATGCTGAGCGGCATAGATAGAGTAGACAGTGGGAACCTTTTTCCCAGGGTGGAGTTGTGCTACACTGGAGGGCATACCCTAATGTGGACATTGGACTTTGCTCAAGGAACTGCTACGCTACAAGGATAAGAATCATATTTTCTGTAAGGACTATGTTTAGATTAGGTTAGTTTAGTTTAGAGGTATAGCACAGAAACAGGCCCTTCAGCCCAACGGGTCCACACCGACCAGCGATCCTCGCACATTATCACAATCCAACACCCACTAGGGACAATTTTTACATTTACCGAGCCAATTAACCCACAAACCTGTACGTCTTTAGAGTGTGGGAGAAAACCGAAGATCTCGGAGAAAACCCACGCAGGTCACGGGGAGAACGTACAAACTCCGTACAGACAGCGCCCGTAGTTGGGATCAAACCTGGGTGTCCGGCGCTGCATTCGCTGTAAGGCGGCAACTCTACCGCTTCGCCACCGTGACCGCCCATGTATCTTCCCCTTTGTTCCATCTATTGTACTTGAGTTAGCCTTGATTGTATTTATGTACAGTACATCTAATCTGCTTGGACAGCATGCTAAACAAAGTACCCGTATGGCAATATTGAACATAAAGCTAAACCCAGTGTCACTGGGTTTAGCTTTAGGGGGGGTGGGAGTGGAATCAGTACAAATTGATCATGTATAGATCACGTGTAGGAAGGAACTGCAGATGCTAGAATTTAGAAGATTGAATTTAGAATTTAGAAGATTGAGGGGGATCTTATAGAAACTTACAAAATTCTTAAGGGGTTGGACAGGCTAGATGCAGGAAGATTGTTCCCGATGTTGGGGAGGTCCAGAACAAGGGGTCACAGTGTAAGGATAAGGGGGAATTCCTTTAGGACCGAGATGAGGAAAACATTTTTCACACAGAGAGTGGTGAGTCTCTGGAATTCTCTGCCACAGAAGGTAGTTGAGGCCAGTTCATTGGCTATATTTAAGAGGGAGTTAGATGTGGCCCTTGTGGCTAAAGGGATCAGGGGGCATGGAGAGAAGGCAGGTACAGGATACTGAGTTGGATGATCAGCCATGATCATATTGAATGGCGGTGCAGGCTCGAAGGGCCTAATGGCCTACTCCTGCACCTATTTTCTATGTTTCTATGCTGGCTCTGTAGGAAGGAACTGCAGATCATAAGTTCTTGATTAGTACGGGTGTCAGCGGTTATGGGGAGAAGGCAGGAGAATGGGGTTAGGAGGGAGAGATAGATCAGCCTTGATTGAATGGCGGAGTAGACTTATTGGTCCGAATGACCTAATTCTACTCCTATCAGTTATGATCTATGATCTTATGATAAGTTCATAATGTGTAAATTCAGAATAGCATCGTACCTTTAGTCAATGTCCCACACACCTCCATCACTAGCCCTGGGTGAGTCCTACCCAAGTCAGGGTGGTGCACAGTGGTGCACAGACTGGAGATTGTGGCCCTGGAAGTCCTCGGTGTGAATGCTGGACTTCATCAAGTCTCACGCCATCGGGTCAAACACGGCCGAGGACACCTAGAAAACCAACAAAAGCTTCACAGCTTCAAAAACATCCGGCCTAGCCTTAACAAGTCCACATCTCAGGACTGGTCCCCACACAGAAACTGGGGCACAGCGGGAGAGTTGCTGCCTCACAGCGCCAGAGACCCAGGTTCGATCCTGACCACGGGTGCCGTCTAAGCGGAGTTTGTACGTTCTCCCCCGTGACCGCGTGGATTTTCTCCAGGTGCTCCGGTTTACTCCCACACTCCAAAGACGTACAGGTTTGTAGGTTAATTGGCTTCAGTAAAAATTGTAGATTGTCCCTAGTGTGTAGGATAGTGATAGTCTACTGGTCGGTCTGGACTCGGTGGGCCAAAGGGCCTATTTCCGCACTGGATCTCTAAAGTCTAAAGTAAATTCTGAAGTGCTATGGCGACTCGTTCCTTACGAATAGTTTGTTAATTAATTTTTTTCAATGCATAGTACCAGAACTAAAATAGCCCATATCCTCGGCAGTTCCTCAAATCCTGATCCAGGAATCTGTCTTACAGACACTCCAGAAATTCATCTTGGTGGAAGTTTGATTCATTCAGTCTATAGAGATTGAAACCCCCCGATGATTACAGTACCTCCTGTATTACATGACGCCCTCCCGCTTTCCCCTCCCTCCATCCCCTTCCATCATATCCCTTCCTCCAGCTTCATATTTCACTCCTCCTCTTTTCACCTTATTTGACACATTTTTGTCTTAAAGGGTCATAGAGTCAAAGAGTGATACACTGTGGAAACACACCCTTCGCCCCAACTCGCCCACACCGGCCAACAATGTCCCAGCTACACTAGTCCCACCTGCCCATATCCCTCCCAACCTGTCCTATCCATGTACCTGTCTAGCTGTTCCTTAAACGTTGCGATAGTCTCAGCCTCAACTTCCTCCTCTGGCAGCTTGTTCCATGCACCCACCACCCTTTGTGTGAAAAGGTTACCCTTTGGATTCCTATTAAATCTTTTCCCCTTCACCTTAAACCAATGTCCTCTGGTCCTCGATTCCCCTACTCTGGGCATATAGCCAATCTATTCCTCTCATGATTTTGTACACCACTATAAGACCCCCCCTCATCCTCCTGTGCTCCAAGGAATAGAGACCCAGCCTATTCAATCTCTCCCTATAGCTCACACCCCCTAGTCCTGGCAACATCCTTTTCACCTCCAGCCTTTGTCACCTACTCCACCCATCTGCCCATCCCCCACCTCACTTCCCCTGTATCCACCTATCACTTGCCAGGCATTGTCGCACCCCCACCTCTCTTTTCTGGCTTTCTCCCCCCCTATTTCCAATCAGTCTGAAGGAAGATCCTGACCTGCAACGTTGCCTGTCCATTCCCTCCGCAGATGCTGCCTGACCTGCTGAGTTCCTCCAGCACTTTGATTTTTTAATGTGTGACTTCCTAGCTTCCTAAGTTGCTGCCCCTTGCCATTGCCTGGCTCCATGACGACATATTCTAGAGGCTTCTGCAGCGGGTAGTACTGCTGCCCCGCAGTTGAAGCCACCTGCGCTTGATTCTGCCGGCTGGTGCTGTTTGCGTGGAGTTTGCACGTTCCCTTTGACTGCAAATATAGTCACAAAGTGCTGGAGTAACTGAGCGGGCCAGGCAGCATCTCTGGAGAACATGGACGGGCGATGTTTTGGGTTGGGACCCTTCAGATTGAGTAAGTAAATAAGTAAGTAAGTTTATTGGCCAAGTATTCACATACAAGGAATTTGCCTTGGTGCTCCGCCCACAAGTAACAACATGACATACAGTGACAGTTATGAATGATTCCAAAAACGCTAAACATTAATAATAATAAAACATTAATGATAAAACACCATTGATCAAGCATGTGAAGAAGGGTCCCGACCTGAAACATCACCTATCCATGTTCTCCAGAGACGCTGCCTGGCCCGCTCAGTTACTCCAGCACATTGTGACTATATTTGGTAGAAACCAGCAGGTCATAAGTTTATGTTCATAAGTTCTAGGAGCAGAATTAGGTCATTCGGCCCATCAAGTCTACTCCGCCATTCAATCGTGGCTGATCTATCTTTTCCTCTCAACCCTATTCTCCTGCCTTCTCCCCATAACCGCTGGTAGCCTCACTAACCAGTGGTACACCCTTACCATTCTTTGTTGCTACATCTTCTCATTGAGTGCATTGGTTACTCCGCAGTTTCCTCCCACATGCCACGGTGGTTAATCGGCTGCTGCAGGAGGTGAATGGCATGTGAGAGAGAACCGGTTAAAGTGAAATATGTGGGGGGATGGGATAGTTCTGCTGGTCAGCATGGACTCAATGGGCTGAATGGCCTCCTTCTATGTTGTAATTCTAAGCCACGATCTGCTGAGCCTAGATCCTTGCTGACAACCACTGATCTCATCCATTATTAGCAACGGAACCTCAACAGTGTCCAAGTCAGCCCCTTCTTTCCCCAAACGTTGAATCCCTGGGATACATAATTCCCAGCTTCAGATCTGTTTCTACAGTGGTGATGATGTCAAGGAGGATGGTCTGAAGAAGGGTCCCGACCCAAAACGTCACCTATCCATGTTCCCCAGAAATGCTGCCTGACCTGCTGAGTTAACATAGAAACATAGAAAATAGGTGCAGGTGGAGGCCATTCGGCCCTTCTAAGCCATCACTGCCATTCATTGTGATCATGGCTGATCGTCCCCAATCAATAACCCGTGCCCGCCTGCTCCCTATGTCCCTTGATTCCACTAGCCCCTAGAGCTCTATCTAACTCTCTCTTAAATCCATCTAATGATTTGGCCTCCACTGCCTGTGGCAGGGAATTCCACAAATTCACAACTCTCTGGGTGAAAAAGTTTTTTCTCACCTCAGTCTTAAATGGCCTCCCCTTTATTCTAAGACTGTGGCCCCTGGTTCTGGACTCGCCCCTCATCGCCTATATGATCCCCCCTCATCCTTCTAAACTCCAGTGAATACAAGCCTAGTCTTTTCAATCTTTCCTCATATGACAGTCCCGCCATCCCAGGGATCAATCTCGTGAACCCACGCTTCACTGCCTCAATCACTCCAGCACTTTGTGAAATGTCACCTATCCATGTTCCCCAGAGATGCTGCCTGACCCACTGAGACTCTAGCATTTTGCATCCATCTTAGAGATGGAAGAATTCCTTTAGTCAGAGGGTGGTGAATCTGTGGGATTCATTGCCACAGACGGCTTTGGAGGCCAAGTCCATGGGAATATTTAAAGCAGAGATTGATAGATACTTGATTAGTATGGGTGTCAGTGTTTATGGGGAGAAGGCAGCAGAATGGGATTAGGAGGGAGAGATAGGCCATGATTGAATGGCAGAGTAGACTTGATGGAGCTCCTACGACTTATGACATCAAAACCTTTTTACAGCAGTTCAGGCATTATTTGTCCACCTTGTGGATGAGGTGGGTCTTTATATATAATGCCTCGAACTGACCTTCAGACATTCTTCGCCACTTTGACCCGACTCATCTTTATTTTGCTTAAGACAGTCGTAACTTCCACCTCCAGCTTTGTTTCTCTCCTCTACGCTCAGGTTTCCACTCACTGGAAAACCTGCTAACAACCTCCCTAAAACCACCAGCAAATTCACCAGAGAGTCATAACGTCACCCAGCATGGAAACAGGCCCTTCGGCCCAACTCATCCATGTTGACCAAGATGCCCCATCTATGCTAGTCCCATTTACCTGCATTTGGCCCACATGCGAGTTGGGAGCTATGTGTGAGTGGATGGGGTAAAAGGAACGAATGAATAATATTAATATAATACAAACGCGGTGGTTAGTGTGTATGTGATTCTGCAGGCCCCCCCACACCCCACAACCGCGCGTTGAGGGGACGGGACCCAACGTGTCCCACTTGGTCAAGTCCCTCTTAAATCCTTCCTATCCATGTACCTGTCCAAGTGTCTTTGTTAAAGTACCTGCCTCTGGCAACTCATTCCATACACCCACCACCATCTGAATGAAAAAAGTTGCCCATCTGATTCGTATTAAAGCTTGTCTTGCTCACAAACTTATGTCTTCTGATTTTTCATTCCCCTTCCTTGGGTAAAATACATAATTTATACACCCGATCTATTCCCCTCATGATGTTATACACCTCTATAGCCTCATACCGTCCAAGGATTAAAGTTCTCCCTATCGCTCAGCACCCTGAGTTAACAAGTTCACAAGGTTATAGGAGTAGAATTAGACCATTCAGCCCCTCTAGTCTATCATGGTTGATCTCTGCCTCCTAATCCAATTTTCCTGCCTTCTCTCCATAACCCTTGACACCCATTCTAATCAAGAATTTGTCAATCTCTGCCTTAAAAATATCCACTGTTCTGGCGAGGAATTCTGGCAACATCCTCGTAAATCTTCCCTGCACTCTTTCCAGCTTAACGGCATCCTTCCCATCGCATGGACCGTATTCCTGATCCTATTAAGGTGTGATCCATCCAGCTGGTGTAGGTCCCAAGGTGTCTGCCTCTAATTGTACATAACTCCTGTCTTCCCTCTCCCTCCCTCCCCCTTCCTCCCTCCACCACTCTTGATGTCCTGCTAGTTTGCATCTTTGCATCCTTTTGTTATCACCTCTTCCCCAGCCAACAATGGACCATTATGAGCTCCACCCTTCCTTGGTCATCTGTTGCCAATCCTGCTTTGTTCCCTCCCCGCTACTCTCAGTCTGAAGAAGGGTCTGGACCCGAAATGTCACCCATTCCTTTCCTCCAGAGATGCTGCCTGTCCCGCTGAGTTACTCCAGCATTTTGTGTCCACCTTCAGTGTAAACCAGCATCTGCAGTTCCTTCCTGAACATCCTCGTCAATCTTGGCTGCCCTCTTTGCAACTTAATGGCATATTTCCCATCACAAGGATTGCGTTCCTGATTCTATTGAGGAGCGATCTATCCAGCTGGTGCAGGTCCCAAGGTCTCCGAGCTATTGCCCTGGACTCCCCATGCACCTGATCATCTAGCTGTGTCAGTACCTGTCGGCTCGTGGTCCTGGGAGTAATATCAAGCTTACAACATTCTTGCTATTGAGGGAGTGCAGGGTAGGTTTACAAGGTTAATAGACAATAGACAATAGGTGCAGAGTAGGCCATTCGGCCCTACGAGCCAGCACCTCCATTCAATGTGATCATGGCTGATCATCCACAATCAGTACCCCGTTCCTGCCCTCTCCCCATATCCCCTGACTCCGCTATCTTTAAGAGCTCTATCTAACTCTCTGTTGAAAGCATCCAGAGAAGTGGCCTCCACTGCCTTCTCTGAGAGAACCACTGCCCCATCCCCCCACCCACAACCTGAGGAATCATCATCTCTCCGACACCACCCGAAAAAACAGGTCTGGTGCATTGAACATAGAACAGTGTGGGAACAGGCCCTTCAGCCTCAAACATAAAGCCAAGATACTCTCCTCTGCCTGCCTTCACCCTACAAACAGCATACAATGTCCTGTTTCCTTTATCATCGTTACTTTTTTTTGCATATCTTTCATTCACTGTTCTTTCTCTACATCACCCTCTAATCTCTCATTTCAGACCAGTCTGAAGAAGGGTCTCGACTCGAAACATCACCCATTCCTTCTCTCTAGAGATACTGCCTGTCCCACTGAGTTACTCCAGCTTTTTGTGTCTATCTTTGGTTTAAATCAGCATCTGCAGTTCCTTCTTACGCATAATATTAATGTCAGATGAGCAAAGTTTAAAGGATAGAAACGGGGCCAGTTTTTTATAGAGAGAGTGATGGATGTCGTGAATGTCAGAGGTGGTGATATAACAGTGGCATTTAGAGGTTTTTAGATAGAGAGAAGATACTGGAGTATCTCAGCGGGACAGGCAGCTTCTCTGGAGAGAAGGAATGGGTGACGTTTTGGATCAAGTCCTTTCTACAGACTTTAGATCGGTACAGGAAATGGAGAAGTATGGATCATTTAGAGGGAGAGAGATTTGTTTAACGGTACGATCTTCGGCACAGACCTCATGGGCAGAAGGGCCTGTTCCTGTGCTGTACTGATCAATGCTCTATTCAACGGGATTCAAGATTCAAGATTCAAGAGATTCAAGAGAGTTTATTGTCATGTGTCCCTGATAGGACAATGAAATTCCTGCTTTGCTTCAGCACAACAGAATATAGTAGGCATGACTACAGAACAGATCAGTGTGTCCATATACCACTATATAAATATATGCATACATTAATAAATAAACTGATAAGTGTTGTTTAAGTAACAACTGTGATATTAGTAAGGGACAAAGGAAGGTGAAGGGCAGGTATAATTTGATTTGGGAAGTGTTAAAAGCTGGTAGTGTGTATGTGTGTGTGTGTCTGTCTGTGTGTGTCTGTGTGTGTGTGTGTGTGTGTGTGTGAGTGTGTGAGTGTGCGTTTGTGTTTGTGTGTGCGTCTGCGTGTCTGTCTGTGTGTGTGTGTGTGTGTGTGTGTGTGTCTGTCTGTCTTTGTGTGTGTATGTGTGTGTGTGTATTAAACAGATCTCTCTCTTTCTCTTTCTCTTTCTCTCTCCCTCTCTCTCTCTCACTCTCATTCTCTCTCACTATTTCTCTCTCCATGTGCCTCTCCCCGCTGGTTACCCGCTCTCTGCTGTTGTGCCTGAGTATTTCAGCGTCCTGCATTGCTGCCCTGCGGACTGATGCATCCCACACTAATGCAGCCGCATCAGGCAATCCTGTCAGGGGTTTGGTTCAGAGCCTGCTCTCTTCTCCTCCCACTTGTCCAATCCCATCAGGATCAGAAGAGTTCTCTCGCATCCCAGGAAGCAACATCCATTAGCTCAGCGTCTCCCTGGGTATGATCCTTTCACAATAACCTGAATGCAATGTGTCAGGCATCACACTAGGATGTCTTTTCTGCTTCATCCCTCAATGTCGGGAGCTGTTAGGGGCTAGTCATTCACAATGTCACGGTGAATGTCACTCTCTCTGCTTGCCACAGTCTCCCACTTTACCTTCTCCAATAGTATCACTAAAACACTTTAGTCCCACTTTAGGGCGGCACGGTGGTGCAGCGGTAGTTGCTGCCCCACAGCGTCAGAGACCCGGGTTCGATCCCAATTACAGGTGCTGTTTGTACGGAGTTTGTAAGTTCTCCCCGTGACCTGCGTGGGTTTTCCCCGGGTGCTCCGGTTTCCTTCCACACTCCAAAAACATAGAGGTTTGTAGGGTAATTGGCTTTGGTAAAGATTGTAAATTATCCCTGGTGTGTACGATAGTGTCGGTGCGGGCCATACTGACAACACCCGTTGTCAGGCCAATTAACCTTCAAACCTGTACATCTTTGCAGTGAGAGAGGAAACCGGAGCACCCGGGTCAGAGTTTGGTTCATTCGCGTCCATATTCCTGTCATGATACGATACGATAGAACTTTATTTTTGCCAGGAGGGAGATTAATCTGCCCACAGTCATAAAACACAACAAGATCCATGAAACGTGAAATTAAAGTGACGAGTGGAAAGGATTGGGGATGTGTAGAGAATAGGGGCGGGGTGGGGGGGGGGGGGGGGGGGAGAGGGGTGTGGGGAAGGGGGGGGGGGAAGCCAGTCTCAGTCTACCCCACAACAGAAGGGGGAGGAGTTGTACAGTTTGATAACCACAGGCAAGAA
The DNA here is from genome assembly GCA_035221665.1 of Okamejei kenojei. Lineage (NCBI taxonomy): Eukaryota > Metazoa > Chordata > Chondrichthyes > Rajiformes > Rajidae > Okamejei > Okamejei kenojei. Next base: position 2,745,066 of record CM069169.1, on the reverse strand, counting down.
GGATCTCCTGTGACGTTTTGTGCTGTGTAAATGTGGCCCAGCCATGTATTGGCACCTCTGAGCAATCCATCCAGAATCCTGTGCATCTTTTCATATCCCACAAATATTGTTCCGAAGTGATAGGAGCAGGATTAGGCCATTCGGCCCATCAATTCTACTCCGCCATTCAATCATGGCAGATCTATCACTCCCTCCTAACCCCATTCTCCTGCCTTCTCCCCACAACCCCTAACACCCTACATTTCTAAAGGTTGGGAGCTGAGGAATCCTACTGACAGTCTCGATGCCTGGTCATCGGTATGGATGAAGAAATAGAAAACATAGAAATTAGGTGCAGGAGTAGGCCATTCAGCCCTTCGAGCCTGCACCGCATTCAATATGATCATGGCTGATCATCCAACTCAGTATCCCGTACCTGCCTTCTCTCCATACCCTCAGATCCCCTTAGCCACAAGGGCCACATCCAACTCACTCTTAAATATAGCCAATGAACTGGCCTCAACTACCCTCTGTGGCAGAGAGTTCCAGAGACTCACCACTCTCTGTGTGAAGAAAGTCTTTCTCATCTCGGTCTTAAAGGATTTCCCCCTTATCCTTAAGCTGTGACCCCCTTGTCCTGGACTTCCCAACATCGGGAACAATCTTCCTGCATCTAGCCTGTCCAACCCCTTAAGAATTTTGTAAGTTTCTATAAGATCCCCTCTTAATCTCCTAAATTCCAGAGAGTATAAACCGAGTCTATCCAGTCTTTCTTCATAAGACAGTCCTGACATCCCAGGAATCAGTCTGGTGAACCTTCTCTGCACTCCCTCTATGGCAATAATGTCTTCCTCAGATTTGGAGACCAAAACTGCACGCAATACTCCAGGTGTGGTCTCACCAAGACCCTGTACAACTGAAGTAGAACCTCCCTGCTCCTGTACTCAAATCCTTTTGCTATGAAAGCTAACATACCATTCGCTTTTTTTTCACTGCCTGCTGCACCTGCATGCCTACTTTCAATGACTGGTGTACCATGACACCCAGGTCTCGCTGCATCTCCCCTTTTCCTAATCGGCCACCATTTAAATAATAGTCTGCTTTCCTGTTTTTGCCACCAAAGTGGATAACCTCACATTTATCCACATTATACTGCATCTGCCAAACATTTGCCCACTCACCAGCCTATCCAAGTCACCTTGCAGTCTCCTAGCATCCTCCTCACAGCGAACACTGCCCCCCAGCTTAGTGTCATCCGCAAACTTGGAGATATTGCCTTCAATTCCCTCATCCAGATCATTAATATATATTGTAAATAGCTGGGGTCCCAGCACTGAGCCCTGCGGTACCCCACTAGTTACTGCCTGCCATTGTGAAAAGACCCGTTTACTCCTACTCTTTGCTTCCTGTTTGCCAGCCAGTTCTCTATCCACATCAATACTGAACCCCTAATACCGTATGCTTTAAGTTTGTATACTAATCTCTTATGTGGGACCTTGTCGAAAGCCTTCTGGAAGTCCAGATATACCACATCCACTGGTTCTCCCTTATCCACGCTACTAGTTACATCCTCGAAAAATTCCACAAGATTCGTCAGACATGATTTACCTTTTGTAAATCCATGCTGACTTTGTCCAATGATTTCACCACTTTCCAAATGTGCTGCTATCCCATCTTTAATAACTGACTCTAGCCAGTTTCCCCACTACCGATGTTAGACTAACTGGTCTGTAATTCCCCGTTTTTCTCTCTCCCTCCCTTCTTAAAAAGAGGGGTTACATTTGCTACCCGCCAATCCTCAGGAACTACTCCAGAATCTAAAGAGTTTTGAAAGATTATCACTAATGCATCCACTATTTCCTGAGCTACTTCTTAAGTACTCTGGGATGCAGCCTATCTGGCCCTGGGGATTTATCGGCCTTTAATCTATTCAATTTACCCAACACCACTTCCCGACTGACCTGGATTTCACTCAATTCCTCCTTTGACCCACAGTCCCCTGCTATTTTCAGGCAGATTATTTATGTCTTCCTTAGTGAAGACGGAACCAAAGTAGTTATTCAATTGGTCCGCCATATCCTTGTTCCCCATGATCAACTCACCTGTTTCTGACTGCAAGGGACCTACATTTGTTTTAACTAACCTCTTTCTCTTCACATATCTATGTCACATATGAAGAAATGATCCTTTCATTCAATCAAAAACTGACTGCGGGTGCTGTCTGTATGGAGCTTGTACATTCTCCCTGGGACCACGTGGGTTGGCTCCGGGAGCTCCGGTCTCCTCCCACACTCGAAAGACGTGCAGGTTTGTAGGTTAATTGGCTTTGGTAAAAATTGTAAATTGTCCCCAGCTTGTGAGGGGTCGTGTTAGTGTGCGGGGATCGCTGGTCGGCGCGGACTCGGTGGGCCGAATGGCCTGTTTCCACGCCGTGTCTCTAAACTAAACTAAACTAAACTAAAAACACAAATCCTCTGCTTCATTCGTTGCAGGTCGCGACCCTTCTTCAGACTATTTTTGTATAAAATAGTAAAGATGGGGCAGTGAGGGCCTGGAAAGTCCAGTCTGAAGAAGGGTCTCGACCCCAAAGGTCACCCATTCCTTCTCCCCAGAGATGCTGCCTGTCCCCCTGAGTTACTCCAGCATTTTGTGTCTACCTTCAGGTTTACTAACATATGTCATGAGGCATTCTGATTGAATGTCCTTTCAAAGATGACGTAGAAAATGTCAGCCGCTCGATCATCTAGTTGAACAAATAATTCAAATCAGTTTCGCCAGTCATGGTTTGTCTCTGTGTAATGTGTGCAGGAGTGCGTTCACCCAGATAACTATTCAGTGGTCTCGGATTACATAGAAACATAGAACATAGAAAAATATTTTCCAGGAGTAGGCCATTCAATATGATCATGGCTGATCATCCAAAATCAGTACCGTTCCTGCTTTCTCCCCACATCCCTTGAGCTAAATCTAACTCTCTCTTGAGAAGTGATGTGCTCACTCAATCTCTCCCTCTCTCTGAGCCAGAGTGAGGGTGTGGATACTGGGAGAAAGTGACTGAGTGGGCATGACAGAGTGAGACTGACAGAGAGAGGGAGAGACTCAGTGTGCCTGATGTAACTGGACCTGCAGCCTCTCCTCTCCTCACTCCCCTCATCTTGCACACTCCCTGTCTCCAGACCAGATCTCTGCAATTCAGACTCTCGTTCTCTGTGTGACACACTCTCTCTCTCTCTCTCTCTCTCTCTCACACTCGTAATGCTAACGGCAGGTACTTGGGAAGACTAGCTTAATGGCAGGTAAGCTCGGGAAGACTCGTGAAGATTTTTCAACGTTGAAAAATGTCCACGAGAGCCCCGAGTACCGACGAGCGGCCATTACCGTAAATCCATTACCGCAAATTCGAATTAGGGCAAACTTGGGAGAGCTCTTGGAATGAACTCATACCGTAGGACAGGACTTTTAGCCTGTTCAGTTTAGAGATACAGTGCAGAACAGGCCTTTAGGGCCCACCGAGTCCGCACCGACCAGCGATCCCCATATACTAACGCTATCCTACACACGCTCGGCAAAAATGTTCAATTTTACCAAAGCCAATTAACCTACAAACCTGTACGTCCTAGGATTGTGGGAGGAAATCCACGGAGGTCATAGGTGAGAACGTAAAACTCCGCACAGACAACACCCGTAGTCAGGATCGAACCCAGGACTCTGGTGTTGGGAGGCAGCGACTCTACCGTTGTGCCACCGTGCCATCCAGTTGTAAACTTGCCATTTGAATGTTCTGGTTCCATGAATCTTCAGCGCCTGCACCTCCATTTCCAGTGGCATCTTGCTATTTAGGCTACCTGAAGTTAGAGAAATCAATATTCATACGACTGGACTCTAAGCTGCCCAAGCGAAATATGAGATGCTGTTCCTCCAATTTGCGTTTAGCCTCACTCTGACAATAGAGGCAACCGTGGACAGAAAGGTCTGTGTGTGTAAGAAGGAACTGCAGATGCTGGCCGAAGATAGACACAAAAAGCTGGAGTAACTCAGCGGGACAGGCAGCATCTCTGGAGAGAAGGAACATTTAAGAGTAAAGTGGATAGGTATATGGACGTGAAGGGAATGGAGGGGTATGGTCTGAGTGCAGGTAGATGGGACTAGGGGAAAACAAATGGTCGGCACGGACTGGAAGGGCCGAGAGGGCCTGTTTCCGTGCTGTAATTGTTATATGGTTATATGGTTATATGGGTGATGTTTCAGGTCGAGACCCTTCTTCAGACTGGTGAAGGGTCTGTGCAACGCTCGACCCAAAATGTCACCCATTCCTACAGAGATCTGAGTGGGAATGGCAAGGAGAATTAAAGTGTTTAACAACTGGAAGATTGATACATAGATCCGTCTGAAGAAGGGTCTCGACCCGAAAAGTCACCCGTTCCTTCAGTCGAGGGATGCTGGCTGACCTGCTGAGTCACAGCATTACTTAATCTTCTTATAGATAGGTGTAGTCAATGCCTACTATGTTCTGTTGTGCTGTGCAAAGAAAGAATTTCATTGTCCTGTCAGGGACACATGACAATAAACTCTTTTGACTTTTTCTGACATTTTGGCTCAGGACCCTACTTGTACAGGTGCACCTGCTCTGCACCCTCTCAAAGGCCTCCTCACTCTTCCTGTAATGGGGAAACCTGAACTGCATGCAATACCCCTAACCAAAGTCCTACATGTCTGCATCTTGACCTCCTGACTCTAATACTCGATGCCCCGATCCTATGCCCGATACCACCCTATCCTTTAGAATGGCCACTTTCAGGGAATTATGGGCTTAGTGTAGTTTTGTTTGTTGTCATGTGTATGAAAAGCTTCTGTTGTGTGCTAACCAGTCAGCGGAAAGACAGTACACGATTGCCATCGAGCTGTCCACAGTGTACAGATACATGATAAAGGGAATGACGTTTCGTGCAAGAGAAAGCCAGTATAGTCCGATTGAAGATAGTGCGAGGGTCACCAATGAGGTCGATAGTAGTTCAGCCCTGCTCTCTAGTTGGTGGTAGGATGATTCACTTGCCTGGTAACAACTGGGAATACACTGTCCCTGAACCTGGAGGTGTTCTGGAGATCTTGAGATCTTGGACCCCAAGATCTCCCGTTCAGTTCAGTTTAGTTTATTGTCACCGAGGTACAGTGAAAAGCGTTTGTTGCGTGCTATCCAGTCAGCAGAAAGACAATACTGATAACAATCGAGCCGTTTACAGCGTATAGATACATGATAAGGGAGTAATGTTTAGTGCAAGGTAAAGCCAGCAAAGTTCGATCAAGGATAGTCCGAGGGTCATCGATGAGGAAGATAGTAGTTCAGGACTGCTCTCTGGTTGTGGTAGGTTGATTCAGTTGCCTGATAACAGCTGGGAAGAAACTGTCCCTGAATCTGGAGGTGTGCGTTTTCACACTTCTGTACCTTTTGCCCGACGGGAGAGGGGAGAAGAGGGAGTGGCCAGGGTGTGACTCGTCCTTGATTATGCTGCTGGCCTTGCCGAGGCAGCGTGAGGTGTAGATGGAGTCACGACAGTCTTCATCAAGACAGTCAAAGATACCATGAAATGAAAATAAAAACTGCAGGTGTCGAAGGTTGAAATAAAATCAGAAAATGTTGGGAAGGTCCATCAGGTTCGGCAGCATCTGCGGAAGGGAAACCGTAACCATTTGAGGATAGAACCCTGTAGAATGTCACGCCCCACAGGACATGTTCCTGATGGGGAGAAAGACAATAAAGCAAGGATGACCTTGGATAACGCGAAGCTGCAAATTAATGGCAAAAAGAAGAAGCACGCTTAAGTAAGGTTCAGAAAGCTAAAGACAGACAAATGCTGGAGCAACTCAGCGAGTCAGGCTGCATCTCTGGAGAGAAGGAATGGGTGATGTTTTTTTTCTCGAATATTATATTGTTTACAGTGTACTATACGATAGAGTTGCTACCTCACAGCGCTTGCAGCGCCGGAGACACGGGTTCGATCCTGACTACGGGTGCTGTCTGGACAAAGTTTGTACGTTCTTCCCGTAACTTTTCACAAAGATCTTTGGTTTCCACCCACACTCCGAAGACGTACAGGTTTGTAGGTTAATTGGCTTGTTTAAAGTGTAAATTATCCCCAGTGTGTTTGGGGTGGTGTTAATGTGCGGGGAACGCTGGTCGGCACGGACCCGGTGGGCCGAGGTGCATGTTTCCTCGCTGTATTTCGAAACTAAACTAAGTCTATGCTGTCATTCAATCATGGCTGATCTATCTCTCCCTCCTAACACCATTCCCCTGCCTTCTCACCATAACCCCGACACCTGACAGGTAAACTCAAGAATAGACACAAAAAGATGGAGCAACTGAACGGGACAGGCAGCATCTCTGGAGAGAAGGATTGGGTGACATTTCAGGTTGAGATCCTTCTTCAGACCAAGTACGTTACAGACCTCCATTCCCAATCACTGCAATCAGTAATATCACATTGGTTAGGTTTACCGAGAAACAGAAAACCTTTGCTTTGTGTGCTTTCAAGTCCAACCATGTTGTACACAAGTACAATCTAGCCACGCATAAATACAACAGGTAGTGCAGAGAGAAAAGTATCAGTCTTCAGAATATAGTGTTTCAAGTACAGAGAAAGTGCAGATTAAAAAAAGTGCAAGGGCCGCATTGAGGTAGATTGGGAGATTGAGACGGCATCTTAGTTTATGAGAAGTCTGATTACCAAATGTCCAGTTTGTATCAGAACTGCAAAGTTCTGTTGAGAGCTCATGGTGGCACAGTGGCGCAGCGGTAGAGTTGCTGCCTTACAGCGCCAAAGACCCGGGTTTGATCCCGACTATGGGTGCTGTCTGTACGGAGTTTGTACGTTCTCCCCGTGACCTGCGTGGGTTTTCTCAGGGGAGCCCTGGTTTTCTCCCACACTCCAAAGACGTACAGGTTTGTAGGTTAAATGGCTTTGGTAAAAATTGTAAATTGTCCCTAGTGTGTGTGTGTGTAGGATAGTGTTAATGTGTGGGGATCGCTGGTCGGCGCGGACCTGGTGGGCTTAGGGGACTGTTTCTGCACTGTAGCTCTAAACTAAACTCAACGGGCAGTGGAGGTCAAATCACTGGATGGATTTAAGAGAGAGTTAGATAGAGCTTTAGGGGCTAGTGGAATCAAAGGATATGGGGAGAAGGCAGGCACAGGTTATTGATTGGGGACAATCAGCCAGGATCACAATGAATGTCGGTGTTGGCTCGAAGGGCTGAATGGCCTCCTCCTGCACCTATTTTCTCTGTTTCTATGTAACTAAATCATGAATCTGTAACATTAACTTTTTTACTTCCTTTGTCCACAGATTCTGCCTGACCTGCTGAATATTCTCATTTGCTTCAGGTTTCTCCAGCCAAATCCTGTGTCTCACTATCCTGTCGTTACTTCTCTTCTCTCCTCGGTTCGCATCATTCTGACTCTATTCTACCTCCTCTGGTAGATCAGCAAATCTTCTTGGTCTGTCCATAGCCTTTGTGATTTTTTTTCCTGTGGAAGGAATTATAATTCCTGTGGAAGGAATTCAATATAATTATGGAGAGAGTCAGAACTGGACCTAGGGTAGAGATTTTTGATTGGAGAAAGGCTAACTTTGAGGGAATGCGTAAGGATTTTAAAGGAGGTGAATTGGGACACTTTGTTTCATGGGAAGGATGTAGAAGAGAAATGGAGGACATTTAAAGGGGAAATTGTAAGAGTACAGAATCGTTATGTCCCTGTTAGGTTGAAAGGAAATAGTAAAAATTGGAAAGAGCCATGGTTTTCAAGGGAAATTGGACACTTGTTTCGACAAAAGAGAGATATCTACAATAATTATAGGAGGCATGGAATAAATGAGGTGCTAGAGGAGTATAAAGAATGTAAAAAGAATCTTAAGAAAGAAATTAGGAAGGCTAAAAGAAGATATGAGGTTGCTTTGGCAAGAAAGGTGAAAGTAAACCCAAAGGGTTTCTACAGCTATATTAATAGCAAAAGGATAACGAGGGATAAAAATGGACCATTAGAGAGCTAGAATGGACACCTATCTGCAGAGCCAAAAGAGATAGGGGAGATATTGAACAATTTCTTTTCTTCGGTATTCACCAAGGAGAAGGATATTGAACTCGGTGAGTTAAGGGGAAAGAGTAGAGTAGCTATGGAAACTATGAGATTCAAAGAGTTGGATGATCAGCCATGATCATATTGAATGGCGGTGCAGGCTCGAAGGCTGAATGGCCTACTCCTGCACCTAATTTCTATGTTTCTATGTTTCTATGGAAACTATGAGATTCAAAGAGGAGGAAGTACTGACACTTTTGAAAATATAAAAGTGGATAAGTCTCCAGGTCCTGACAGGATATTCCCTAGGACATTGAGGGAAGTTAGTGTAGAAATAGCAGGAGCTATGACAGAAATATTTCAAATGTCATTAGAAACGGGAATAGTGCCGGAGGATTGGCGTACTGCGCATGTTGTTCCATTGTTTAAAAAGGGTTTCAAAGAATAAACCTAGCAATTATAGACCTGTTAGTTTGACGTCAGTGGTGGGCAAATTAATGGAAAGGATACTTAGAGATAATATATATAAGCATCTGGATAAACAGGGTCTGACCAGGAACAGTCAACATGGATTTGTGCCTGGAAGGTCATGTTTGACAAACCTTCTTGAATTTTTGAAGCGGTAACTAGGGAAATTGATGAGGTAAGCAGTGGATGTTGTCTATATGGATTTCAGTAAGGCCTTTGACAAGGTTCCCCATGGAAGGTTGGTTAAGAAGGTTCAATCTTTGGGTGTTAATGGTGGAGTAGCAAGATGGATTCAACAGTGGCTGAATGAGAGATGTCAGAGAGTAATGGTGGATGGCTGTTTGTCAGGTTGGAAGCCGGTGACCAGTGGGGTGCCTCAGGATCTGTGTTGGGTCCACTGTTGTTTGTCATGTACATCAATGATCTGGATGATGGGTGGAAAATTGGATAAGTAAGTATGCAGATGATACTAAGATAGGTGGTGTTGTGGATAATGAAGTAGATTTTCAAAGTCTACAGAGAGATTTGGGCCATTTGGAAAAGTGGGCTGAAAGATGGCAGATGGAGTTTAATGCTGATAAGTGTGAAGTGCTACATCTTGGCAGGACAAATCAAATAGGACGTACATGGTAAATGGTAGGGAATTGAGGAATGCTGTGGAACAGAGGGATCTAGGAATAACTGTGCATAGTTCCCTGAAGGTGGAATCGCATGTAGATAGGGTGGTAAAGAAAGCCTTTGGTGTGCTGGACTTTATAAATCAGAGCATTGAATATAGGAGTAGGGAAGTAATGTTAAAATTGTACAAGGCATTGGTAAGACCAATTCTGGAGTATGGTGTACAATTCTGGTCGCCTAGTTATAGGAAGGATGTCAACAAAATAGAGAGAGTACAGAGGAGATTTACTAGAATGTTGCCAATGTTCCAGCAACTATGTTACAGAGAAAGGTTGAACAAGTTAGGTCTTTATTCTTTGGAGCGCAGAAGGTAAGGGGGGACTTGATTGAGGTCTTTAAAATGATGAAAGGGATAGACAGAGTTGACATGGATAAGTTTTTCCCATTGAGGGTAGGGAAGTTTCAAACAAGAGGACATGACTGAGAATTAAGGGACAGAGGTTTCGGGGTAACGTGAGGGGGAACTTCTTTACTCAGAGGGTGGTGGCTGTGTGGAATCAGCTTCCAGCAGAAGTGGTGGAGGCATGATCGATTTAACATTTTAAGAGTAAAGTGGATAGGTATATGGACGTGAAGGGAATGGAGGGGTATGGTCTGAGTGCAGGTAGATGGGACTAGAGGAAAACAAATGGTCGGCACGGACTGGAAGGGCCGAGAGGGCTGTTTTCCGAGCTGTAATTGTTATATGGTTATATGGTTATAAGGAATGGGTGGGATCCTTCTTCCATAGATGCCGCCTGACGTGTTGACCCTCCAGCAGTTTATATTTTGCTGAAGAATCCAGCATCTGCTGTGTCCAATGTTACAAAGTTATTGGAGAACAGTCATGTTTGTTGTGTACACTGCAAGGGCCAGGAAGCGAGCGGGCAAGATCATCTCTGACCCCTCTCACAAACTCTTTGAATCACTTCCCTCCAGAAGGCGACTCCGGATTATCAAAGCTGCCACAGCCCGGCATAAAAACAGTTTTTATCCACAAGTAGTTGCTCTACTCAACAGCCAAAAATCTGTAGCCTCCCTTTGATCTGGTATTTTGTTGGTTCACATGCTTGATCAATGGTGTTTTATCATTAATATTTTATTATTATTAATGTTTAGTGTTTTCTGAGTCATTCGTAACTGTCACTGTATGTCATGTTGTTACATGGGCGGAGCACCAAGGCAAATTCCTTGTATGTGAATACAAGGCCAATAAACTTACTTATTTACTTACTCTGTAGGAGGCTACACATAAGTTCATAAGTTGTAGGAGAAGAATTAGGCTATTCGGCCATGCAAGGGTTACTTGAAGCTAGAGAAGTCAATATTCATCGCGCTGGGGTGTAAGGTGCCCAAGCGAAATATGAGGTGCTGTTCCTCCAATTTGCGATGGGCCTCTCAATGGAGGAGGCCCAGGACAGAAAGGTCATAAGGTCATAAGGAATAGGAGTAGAATTAGGCCATTTGGCCCATCAGGTCTACTCCGCAATTCAATGATGGCTGATCTATCGTTCCCTCTTAACCCTATTCTCCTGCCTTCTCCCCATAACCACAGACACCCGTACTAATCAAGAACACAATACAACAATGTCAGTCCTTACAGGTGGAATTACGGTTTTGTTCAGGAGAAAACATGACAGACTTGCCAAGATAAACATGGGCGTGAAGATTCAGGTCTTCCTCAGCAGTGGCTTTCTCCCTCTGGTCAGACTGGAGGCAGAGTTTCAGCTGACAGCTGACAGCCCAGTGCTTCTCAGTAAATTAACCACTTTCATCGAAGATTACACTTTAGACCTTAGAGATACAGCATAGCTACAGGCCCTTCAGCCCACCGGGTCCTCATCTACACTAGCACTACCCTACACACACTAGGGATAATTTACAATTTCCAGAAGTTCATTAACCTACAAACCAGTCTTTGGGATGTGGGAAGAAATCTGAGCACGTCACGGTGGCGCAACCTTACAGAGTTGCTGCCTTACAGAGTCAGAGACCTGGGTTCGATCCTGACTACAGGTGCCGTCAGTACGGAGTGACTGCGTGAGTTTTCTCCAGGTGCTCCGGTTTCCTCCCACATCCCACCACGTTCAGGCTTGTGGGTTAATTGGCTTGGTAAAATTGTAAATTGTGTGTAGAGTGCAGTATAGTGCTAGTATGCAGGGATCGCTGGTCGGCGCGGACTCCGTGGGCTGGAGGGCCTGTTTTCTTGCTGTATCTCCAAACGAAAAAAAACTAAACCAAACACAGAGGAAACCCGCACAGTGACGGGGGGGATGTGCAAACTCTACACTAACAGCGCCGGAGGTCAGGATCGAACCTGTGGTCTCTGGCTTTGTGAAGCAGCAGTTCTCCTAGCTGCGTCACCATGCCGCTGTGTGGTGCATGTCCTTGCTTGTGTTTCTCCAGTACACGTTAACTCACACATCCATGGGCTCAGCTCCCATCCATCCCCTCTCTGGCTCGGGGCCAGGTCCTTGGGGTCAGCTCAGTTTAGTTTACTGTCACATGTACTGGAGGTGTGCGTTTTCACACTTCAATACCTTTTGCCTGATGGGAGAGGAGGGAAGAGGGAGTGGCCAGGGTGCGACTGGTCCTTGATAATGCTACTCAGGTGTAGATGGAGTCAGGCTGCTTTATTTTCAGTGGGTCTGCAGCAGACAAGGGATTATTATAGGTGAGTAACTGGCTGTGATTTCCAGGATGATGTATTTAGCTGAACATTTTCGATGTGGTGCTGGCTGGATGCGGGGCTAGGACCCAGCGGCACTCTCCAGCTCTCAGTTCCCTCATTACCTCACTGGGCTGTGCAACATGGACACCTATCACCAGGCTGCTTGAAGTGCCCAGAGGTGGGATCAAGCACGGTTATTTTCAGAGCCATTTGTGGCCGTTTTTTTAAATAAAATGGATTGTGTTGCCAGCTCACAAAGTCCTCGAGAGGTTTTATCAAAAGTAGAAAGTTAACTAAGAAATTAATTGAGAGAAGTGATTTATTTCCTCATCAATGACAAATGTGATGGTGAGAAGCAAAGAGTATTAACAATTGGATATTTCTAAGGCAGAGATGGATAGGTTCTTGATTAGTACGGGTGTCAGAGGTTATGGGGAGAAGGCAGGAGAATGGGGTTAGGAGGGAGAGATAGATCAGCCATGATTGAATAGATTGAATAGACTTGATGGGCCGAATGACCTAATTCTGCTCCTAGAACATGAAATTATGGACATGAATTGAGGGGCAGAAAGGGAAGAAGACGGGATGTACCAAAGTACAGGACAGTTCGCTTCGTATCTGCCTTTCAGCCCGGTTATGGTCCCAGCCCGTCCCCACGTACCTCGGTGTGAAGCTCGACAGAACGTTGTCATTCAAACAACACCTGGAAGGTGCCAAGGCAAAGACAAGCGCCCGTGCCTCACTGATACGCTGCCGAGCCGGCACCACATGGGGAGCCACGACGAAGACACTGCGCATGTCCACAGTGGCCCTGGTGTTCTGCGCCCCGGTCTGGTGCCGTAGCTCTCACGCCAAGAAGCTGGATGCTGCCCTCAACAGCGCCCTGCGGACTGACTGTCTCCGGATGCCTACGAGCCACCCCAGTAAACCAACTGCCCTCCTCGTTGGCACCGCCCCAGCCAACATCAGACGAGAAGCAGCCACGCTGACCCTCTCTCGAAAGGCACAGACCAGTGAATCCCACCTCCTCCATCAGATCGTCACGGAGACACCACGACGAGTGCGCCTCTAGTCACGGCGCCCCTTTGCCACGCAAGCCCAAGAGCTGCTCTGCACAACACCGGCTGACGCTTCTAACGCCGCCTGGGTCAAGACGAGATGGAGAGACCAGTGGAAGTCAGGGGAACCATCTAGGCTACACCATTACATCAATGACCCCATGGACGTCCCTGGCCAGGACCTGCCCCGAAAGCAATGGACAACCCTCAACCGCTTGAGGACAGGCATCGGACGCTATGGAGTAGCGATGAAGAGGTGGGGCCTCATGGACAGCGCCTCCTGCGAGTGTGGGGACCCACCGCAGACAGTGGAGCACATAGTCACCAGTTGCCCCAAACACCGGCCACCCAATGGTGAACGAGGTCTGATTGACCTGGACAATGACACGTTGGCCTGGCTTCGCCTCAACAGAGCTGCAGGTCTAAAAGACACACTACATAAGAAGAAGTAGCATTATTGCAGATGGTATAGTAACGTTCTTTGCGAAATTCAAGATATTAGGTACCGTCAACATGGCTTAATGAATGGGCTTTATTGACCAAGTTAATGGAGTTGATCGGGTGGCACAGTGGGTACAACTGCTGCCTTACGGCGCCAGGTACCCGGGTTCCATCCTGACCGTGGCGTGCGCGTGTGCGTGTGCATGTGCGTGTGTGTGCGTGTGCGTGCGTGTGCGTGTGTGTGGAGTTTGCACGTTCTCCATATGACTGGTGATTGGCAGGTTATGGATTAGTACGGGTGTCAAAGGTTAGGGGGAGAAGGCAGGAGAATGGGGTTGAGATGGAGAGATAGACCAGCCACGATTGAATGGCGGAGTAGGCTCGATGGGCCGAATGGCCTAATTCCGTTCCTACGACTTATGAACCTATGACTGCCTGGGTTTCCTCTGGGTGCTCTGATTTCCTCCCATATTTGAAAGTCATGCGGGTTTGTAGACTTATTGGCCTCTGTAAATTGCCCCGACTCTGTACGGAGTGGATGTGAAGGTGGGATAACATGCAACGTGTGATCAATAGCCGGCATGGAGTTGGTGGACGAAAGGCCCTGTTTTCATGCAGTAGTTTTCAATCTATTCAAGACATCAATGCCATCACAGTCGTACAACATGGAACTAGACTCTTCAGTCCACTGAGTCCTCGCTGAACATCAAACATCTTATTTACTAATCCTAAAGTCATAGAAACATAGAAACACAGAAAATAGGTGCAGGAGTAGGACATTCGGCCCTTCGAGCCTGCACCGCCATTCAATATGATCATGGCTGATCATCCAACTCAGTATCCTGTACCTGCCTTCTCTCCATAACCCCTGATCCCTTTAGCCACATCTAACTCCCTCTTAAATATAGCCAATGAACAGGCCTCAACTACCTTCTGTGGCAGAGAATTCCACAGATTCACCACTCTCTGTGTGAAAAATGTTTTCCTCATCTCGGTCCTAAAGGAATTCCCCCTTATCCTTAGACTGTGACCGCTTGTTCTGGACCTCCCCAACATTGGGAACAATCTTCCTGCATCCAGCTTATCCAACCCCTTAAGAGTGTTGTACGTTTCTATAACATCACCCCTCAGTCTTCTAAATTCTAGCGAGTCTATCCAGTCTTTCCTCATATGAAAGTCCTGACATCCGAGGAATCAGTCTGGTGAACCTTCTCTGTACCCCCTCAATGGCAAGAATGTCTTTCCTCAGATTTGGAGACCAAAACTGTACACAATTTTCATACCAGTTTTTTTTTAATTCTCTCCCAAATCCTATCAATTCTCCCCAAGATTTACCAGGGGAGATTAGGGGCAAATAACACTCGCCAATTATCAAACAAGCAGTATGTCTTTGAGTCTGAAGAAGGGTCTCAACCCAGGAACGTCACCCATTCCTTCTATCCAGAGATGCTGCCTGACCCGCTGATTTACTCCAGCATTTTGTGTCCCTCTTTGGTTTAAACCTGCAGTTCCTTCCTACAGAATATCTTTGAGTTGTGGGAGGAAACCAGAGTATCTGTGGGAAAGCAATGGGAGGTGAGAGGTAGGTGGGTGCAAACTCCACACAGCAGTTCTATGCGCTGAGCCGCTGTGATGCCTGGAACTCTGATAGTCTGCAGGCATCCAGGACAGGACAGGACAGCTGTCGTACTGCTCTTCAGAAAGTGCAGGTCCACCACTCATTTTGCAGCAACTGCTGGTCTGGCATCTCCTTTAATCCAGACTAAATTACAAGAGCGGACTTGGAATCCACCCAGGAGGTCCCTCCCCCACCCCAAAATGCGGCGCTTGCAGTGCCTGAGACCCGGGTTCGATCCTGACTACAGGTGCTGTTTGTACGGAGTTTGTACGTTCACCCTTGACCGCGTGGGTTTTCTCTGAGTTCTTCGGTTTCCTCCCACACTCCGAAGACATACAGGTTTGTAGGTTAAATGACTCAGTATAAATGTAAATTGTCCCCAGTGTGTGTATGATAGCATTAGTGTGCGAGTAGGATGGGAGATTGCAGCCTTCACGTGGTCCGTCCGGTTTAGACGAATGCAATCAACCTGGTGTGCACAATCAAATAAGATCAAATAGAACAAGTTGTCCTGCAACTTTAGGCTGTGCACGCCATACGCAAGAAGATTAGTGTGCGGGGATCGCTGGTCGGCACGGTCTCGGTGGGCCGAAGGGACTGTTTCTGCGCTGTATCTCCAAACTAAGCTAAGAGGCTGAACCTTCTCCCCTTCAGGGTTTAAGAAGGAACTGCAGATGCTGGAAAATCGAAGGTAGACAAAAGTGCAGGAGAAACTCAGTGGGTGCAGCAGCATCTATGGAGCTAAGGAAATAGGCAACGTTTCGGACTGACGCTCCATTGATGCTGCTGCACCCGCTGAGTTTCTCCAGCATTTTTGTCTACCTTCTCCCCTTCAGATTGTAACAAGCAGCTTCCTCCAAGTTATGCAGAAGGAAGGTCCAAAGATTGAGGGGATAACAGGTTTAACATTTCTGAAAGTTATAAATGGTTGGATTCTGTATTGTAGATTTGTTATCAACATTCTTGGTAATTTTTCACTGCATGTCCACCAGTGACAGCCCCTTCACTACCCCTCCAACAATTCCTCCTTTCATTCCTTCTTGAACTGTGTCATTATTAAGCACGTGGTGAAAAATGAAGAGGAATGTTTGTAGAGAGTCTACAATACAGATCTCCGGCACAGTCGCTGCTGCCTCACACACAGCGCCAAAGACACAAGTTTGATCCTGACCACGGTTGTTCTTTGTGTGGGGTTTTCAGCATGCTCCCTGTAGGTTTCCTCCCACATCCCAAAGACATGCAGGTGTGGCCCTCTGCAAATTGTCCCTTGTGTGTAGGGAGTGGATGAGAAAGTGGGTTAACCTAGAACGGGTGATCTGTGGTCAGCATGGACCCAGTGGGCCGAAGGGCATGTATTCTAAACTAAACAAAAACTAGTGAAATAACTGGAGAGGTTTGAGGAAGATATTCCAGAGCAAAGACTGAAGACAGCATGAGCTTAGAAACAGGTTCTTCGGCCCATGTCGACCAAGGTCAGGATCAATGCCGTGTCTCTGGCATTGTGAGGCAGGAGATCGAACAGCGAGGCTATTGCATCATGTTTCAAGATTGCCCTTAAAACTTGCTCATTTGTTTCATCTTTTGGACACCTGCTCGCCTATCCATATAAAACAGAAGTTAACATAGATAAGGTCGCCGGTTAATTCTAGTTTATTCTAGTTTATTCTAGTTTAGTTTCGTTTAGAGATACAGCGCTGAAACAGGACCTTTGGTGACCAACGAGTCCACACCGGCCAGCGATCATACATTAACACCATTTACACTTATACCAAATATACAAACCCAAGGCAATTAACCTACAAACCTGTACGTCTTTGGAGTGTGGGAGGAAACCAAAGATCTCGGAGAAAACCCACAGGGTCACGTGGAGAACGTACAAACTCCGTACAGACAGCACCCGTAGTCAGGATGGAACCCGGGTCTCTGGCGCTGCAAGTGCTGTAAGACAGCAACTCTACCGCTGCTGATATCCTTGTGAAAGATGCTATACAATGCATCTTGTTATTGAATTTCCTTCCTTCTACGTCCCGCAAAACCATCAAGCCATTTGAGACCCCGTCACTTACTGATCACGCCTTCCTCACCCAACCCCCCCCCATCTCTGACACACACCAGTTTCTCACTTTGTCACACTCATCTCTGACACACACCAGTTTCTCACTTTGTCACACTCATCTCCCCATCTCATTTCTTGGATAAATTGTTCTTTGTCAGTTATTGCTGAAATTAAGCCCAATAATTCAGGCTTTTAAATGCTCTGACATGTAGGGTGTGGATATTGTACAGATACAAAGTGCAGAATTTATTCAGGGAGGTTATCTCAGGCAGTGAATACGTAGCAATCCGCCCAAAGCATCACAACCAGCCTGTAAATGTCTTTAGTTTAGTTTAGTTTAGAGATACAACATGGAATCAGGCCCTTCGACCCCCCGAGTCCACGCCGGCCAGTGATCCCCGTACACCAAAATTAGCCTACACAGTAGGGGCAATTAACATCAGACACAGGGGGCAAAAACAAGGGGGCAGATTATTATCTCAATGGGGGTTAGGTTAGGTAAGGGGGAGGTACAGTGAGACCTGTGCGTCCATGTACTCCGGTCACTGAAAGTTGGCGTGCAGGTACAGCAGGCAGTGAAGAAAGCTAATGGAATGTTGGCCTTCATAACAAGAGGATTTCAGTATAGGGGTAAAGAGGTTCTTCTGCAGTTGTATAGGGCTCTGATGAGACTACATCTGGAGTATTGTGTACAGTTTTGGTCTCCTAATTTGAGGAAGGACATCCTTGTGATTGAGGCAGTGCAGCGTAGGTTCACTAGATTGATCCCTGGGATGGCGGGACTGTCATTTTATAACAAGAGGAATCGAATATAGGAGCAAAGAGGTCCTTCTGCAGTTGTACAGCGCTCTAGTGAGACCACACCTGAAGTATTGTGTGCAGATTTTGGTCCCCTAATTCGAGGAAGGACATTCTTGCTATTGAGGGAGTGCAGCATAGGTTTACAAGGTTAATTCCCGGGATGGCAGGACTGTCATATGCTGAGAGAATGGAGCAGCTGGGCTTGTACACTCTGGAGTTTAGAAGGATAAGAGGGAATCTCATTGAAACATATGAGATCATTAAGGGCTTGGACACGCTAGAGGCAGGAAGCATGTTCCTGATGTTGGGGGAGTCCAGAACCAGGGGCCACAGTTTACGAATAAGGAGTAAGCCATTTAGAACGAAGACGAGAAAACACTTTTTCTCACAGAGAGTGGTGAGTCTGTGGAATTCTCTGCCTCAGAGGGCGGTGGAGGCCGGTTCTCTGGATGCTTTCAAGAGAGAGCTAGACCGGGCTCCTAAAAATAGCGGAGTCATGGGATATGGGGAGAAGGCAGGAGCGGGGTACTGGTTGGGGATGATCAGCCATGATCATATTGAATGGCGGTGCTGGCTCGAAGGGCTGAATGGCCTACTCCTGCACCTATTGTCTATTATCTGCATTAAACTCAATTGACCATTCCTCAGCCCCCTTGCCCAACTGATGAAGATGCTGCTGCAGTCTTTAATAACCATTTTCACTGTCTACGATCATCATCATCGGCGGCGCTCCTCTCCATAGGGTTGTCTATTTGTGGGTCTGCAGATGTCTGTACAGGCTGAGCCTGGTGCAACGCGGGCAGTGGAGACTGGCGGTGGTTAGTAGTCGTCATGCCCCCTTCCCTCTCTCCTTACAGTGCTGTCACTTTGTCTCTGCGACACGGCGTAGTTCCATTTCGTGACGTGCAGCTCCATCCTTCACGGATTTCCTCCAGGAGCGCCTGTCCAGTGCAATGTGCTCCAAGTTGCTCGATGTGATGTGGAATTTCTTCATGCTGTTCTTGATGTAGTCCTTGAAGCGTTTCTTTGGCTCACCGGGGGCTCACTGACCTTCCTTCAATTGAGAGTACGGGAGCAGGGGTGGCACGGTGGCGCAGCGGTAGAGTTGCTGCCTTACGCCGCCAGAGACCCGGGTTTGATCCTGACTACAGGTGCAGTCTGTACAGAGTTTGTACGTTCTCCCCTGACCTGCATGGGTTTTCTTTGGGTGCTCTGGTTTCCTCCCACACTCAAAAGACAAACAGGTTTGTAGATTAATTGGCATTGGTAAAACTGTAAATTGTCCCGAGTGTGTTGGATGGTGTTAGTGTGTGGGGATCGCTGGTCAGCACGGACTTGGTGGGCCGAAGGGCCTGTTTCTGCACTGTATCTGTAACTTAACTAAGCAGTGTGATCCATATAATCAGTTTTAATGCTGTTCTTTTTGTTACTCCTGAAACGTACTCTCTTTGACACACTTTTGATTATCAGTACAATAGGTCCAATTACATCAATCAGTGTCAGATTTTGTCACATAGTGCATTTGTTAAATGCACTATGATATTTTACTATTTTGAAGCTACTGTACGAGTACACATGGCTCTATTTGTACATTAGCGCACAATTAACAAGGTTCTTTTATATGTTTTTCAACCTCAATAGTCATTTATAATTTTGTGATGTCCACAGATGAAAAAAATTGCAATATTTAAAAAATGATCACAACTGATTTGTACTTTTTTAATTAAAACACAGAAGTCAATACTAATGCGATGCCAAACAAACTTTACGGAGCATCACATAGAAATTAAGATCAAACTGTATGCCTTTACTTGAAGCGTTGAAAACAGAATGTGAAGATCAGTCTATGCTATTGTGGATTTATCAGGATGCAACACAGCAATTTGTGCCACCATATCTGAGGGTGTGCTGGCCCTGGAGAGGGTCCATGGGAGGCTTACAAGAATTATTCCAGGAACTTATGATGAGCGTTTGATGGCACTGGGCTTGTACTCGCTGGAGTTTAAAAGGATGAGGGGGTACCTCATGGAAACTTACGGAAAAGTGTAAGGCTTAGATAGAGTGGATGTGGAGAGGATGTTTCCACTAGTGGGAGAGTCTAGTACTAGAAGTCATAGCCTCAGAATTATCGTTAAATATTTTTATTAGACGCAAGTACATGTTAATAGAATATACTTCTCACATACATTTGTAATTTTATTAATATTAACAATTATGTCTTATATATTTCTATACTTTTTTTTGCAAGTAAGAAAAGATAGAGAAAAATAAAGTAAGAGTAGAAAATCAAAAATAAAGAAATGAATGGAGTATTAAAAAAGTTATCCATCATTGGAGATATATCCATGATTTGTTATACGTGATTCTTCATCTATTCCATTATTCAGGCTTCAGTCATGCTCTCGAGCCATACCGAGCCATTTTGACCCTTTAGATATTCAATAAATGGAGACCATATTCCTCTGAAAAGATCCAACTTGTCCAATTGGACAAGCCTTAATCTTTCCAGATGAAGTATCTCCGACATTCCTGTAATCCACATTTTGATTGTAGGGGATGTAGGACCTTTCCAGAATTTCAATATTAATATTTTCCCAATTATTAAACTGTAATCAATAAAAATTCTTTGATTCGTTATTAATTGATCTGTTTCTAATATTCCCAGTATTATTAACTTTGAGTCAGGGATCAGATTCATATTAACAACATTCGAAAATATCTTAAATATCTCTGTCCAATGTATATGTTGTAGACTTTCATCCCATATTTCAGGTCTAATGATTTGACCTAATTCATTTTCCCATGATTGCCTATATATTTCTGTCATTGGGACATCGTTTTCCAGTAAAATATTATAAATATATGATATCAATTTTTCTGTGTTCGGGTGTTTATTTAGGCATTCGTTTAAAATTTCTGCTTATTTCAAATTTCCTGTGTATTTGCTTTTACATAGTCTCTAATTTGTAGATATCTAAAGTAATCTTTTGAATGTAATCCATAAATTTGTTGTAATTCTTGAAATGAAAGGAAAGAATTTTCCCTGTAGAGATCTCCCATCTTATTAATTCCATAGTTTTTCCATTGTAAAAAACCTTTGTCCATCATTGAGGGTTAAATTCTTAAAGGGTTGGACTTACAAAATTCTTAAGGGTTGGACAGGCTAGATGCAGGAAGATTGTTCCCGATGTTGGGAAGTCCCAGGACAAGGGGTCACAGCATAAGGATAAGGGGGAAATCCTTAAGACCGAGATGAGAAAGACTTTCTTCACACAGAGAGTGGTGAGTCTCTGGAACTCTCTGCCACAGAGGGTAGTTGAGGCCATTCATGGCTATATTTAAGAGTGAGTTGGATGTGGCCCTAGTGGCTAAGGGGATCAGAGGGTATGGAGAGAAGGCAGGTACGGGATACTGAGTTGGATGAATCAGCCATGATCATATTGAATGGCGGTGCGGCTCGAAGGGCTGAATGGCCTACTCCTGCACCTAATTTCTATGTTTCTATGTTTCTAAATGTAACGTTATTTACAATGGTAAGGGCTAGTGGTATACATTCCAATTTTAGTGTTTTCTTTATTTGTTTCCAAATACGTATTCCACTTTCTATTATAAGGTTTTCACTATAGGTTTTCTTACCTATTTTAATATTGGCGAATAAAATCGAACTAATTTCAAAAGGCGAACGATCTTCTTTTTCCATTTTTAACCAGGTTGGTTGTTTATCTGTCTCTACAAACCAAAAATTCATATTTTTAATATTAACTGCCCAGTAATAAAACATAAAGTTTGGTAGTGCTAGACCTCCATTTATTTTTGGTTTACATAAATGTTTTTTGTTTATTCTATGGGTCTTAGCCTCAGAATTAAAGGACATTCCTTTGGGAAGGAGGTAGGAAAAATGTCTTTAGTCTTTCTTTAGAGGGTGTTGAATCTGTGAAATTATTTGCCACAGAAGGCTGTGGAGGCAAAGTAAATGGGTATTTTTAAAGTAGAGATAGATAGATTCTTGATTAGTATGGGTGTCAGGAGTTATGGGGAGGAGGCAGAAGGATGGGGTTTGGAGGAAGATATAGATCAGCCACGATTGAATGGTGGAATAGACTTGATGGGCCAAATGGACTAATTCTACTCCTATGCTTTGACCATGGTTTGGGAACTGCTCCATCCAAAACTGCAAATAATTGCACAGAATGGCGGACACAGCCCAGACCATCACACAAACTAGCCTCCCTTCCATTGACTCCATTGACTCTTCACACTGCCTCCGCAAGGCCAGCAGCATGATCAAGGATCAGTCTTAGCCTGGCCAATCCCTCTTCTCCACTCTGCCATCGGGCAAATTGTACAGCGCACACCTCCAGATTCAGAGACAGTTTTTTCCCCAGCTGTTGTCAGGCCACTGAATCATTCTATCACCAACTAGAGAATGGCCCTGAGCTACTATCTACCTCATTGGAGACCTTCAGGCTATCTTTGATCAGATTTTACTGGACTTAATCATGGACCCAAAATGTTATTCACATTATTCCCTCTATTATGTATTTGCACACAGTGGATGGCTCGATTATAATCATGTATTGTGTTTCCGCTGACTGGTTCGCACGCAACAAAAGCTTTTCACAATACGATACTATACGATAGAACTTTATTTATCCCAGGAGGGAAATTGGTCTGCTAACAGTTGTAAAACACAAAATACATGAAATGTGAAATTAAAGTGACGGATGCAAAGGATTGGGAAGGAGCGGGGTGGGGGGGGTGGAGGGTGGGGAAGGGGTGTCAGTCTACCCCACGACAGAAGGGGGAGAAGTTGTGCAGTTTGGTATACGTGACAATAAACTAAATTATACTAATTAATCTAGACTCATTTCTGATTTCATCTGATTTCTGTTTCATTTGCTCTATGCTGCTTTATAGCCAATGCCACCCACTGAAATCCTCGGTAGACAAAAGTGCTGGAGAAACTCAGCGGGTGCGGCAGCATCTATGGAGCGAAGGAAATGTTGCCTATTTCCTTCGCTCCATAGATGCTGCCGCACCCGCTGAGTTTCTCCAGCACTTTTGTCTACCTTCCATTTTCCAGCATCTGCAGTTCCTTCTTAAATACTGTAATCCTCTCCTTGTTCTGTACCAGAGATTTCAAATATTATTAATATGGACAATACGTTGAGTTCTCAGTACATATGGATTTCTTCTGAGAATGAGGGTCTTACCTGAAAAAGTCCTCTAAACCAAAGTCAAATATCATTACATATTGAGTGATTAAAAAGAACAGAACATATTTATCGTGCTCAGCAGGTCAGGCTACATCTGTGTGAGGAGAGACTTTAGACTTTAGAGATACAGCGTGGAAACAATTTTTTCGGCACCATCTACAAACGCTACCCTCTACAAACTAGGGAAATGTACAATTTTACCAAAGCCAATTAACCTACAAACCCGCACGTCTTTGGAGTGTGGGATGAAACCGGGGCAACTGGAGAAAACCCACACGGTCACAGGGAGAATGTATAAACTGCGTACAGACAGTACCCGTGGTCAAACCAGAGCACCTGGAGAAAGCCCACCTGGTAATTTATAAAGGCCATTTAGCCGGCGCGTCTTTGGGATGTGGGGGAAACTGGATCACTCGGAGGAAACCCACAAGGTTACTGGAAGAACATGCCAACTCCACGCGGACAGCACCTGAAGGCAGGATCGAACCAAGATCTCTGGTGCTGTGTGGCAGCAGCTCCACCTGCTGTGCCGCGTTGCCGTCCTTCGAGCACGAGTGACCTCGGGGGAGGATCTGCGTACTTCCTCTTTCATTCCATCTCCCATCTGGGCCCTGCGCAGAAGATCACTTTTATACGTGCAACACACTCAGATTTTGTGATCATTTGTGTACATGGTCGGAGGTAACTGTTTATATACTGGGGCAGTATGACAGAAGTGATCAATGCACCAGCATTAAGAGCAGTTAATCCCGAGTCCTCAGTGTAAACAATCAAATGGAGCAGCGGTGGAGTTGCTGCCTCACAGCGCCAAAGATACGGGTGCTCTCTATGTGGAGTGTGTATGTTCTCCCTGAGACCATATAACCATATAACCATATAACAATTACAGCACGGAAACAGGCCCTCTCGGCCCTTCCAGTCCGTGCCGACCATTTGTTTTCCCCTAGTCCCATCTACCTGCACTCAGACCATACCCCTCCATTCTCTTCACGTCCATATACCTATCCACTTTAGTCTTAAATGTTAAAATTGATCCTGCCTCCACCACATCTGCTGGAAGCTCATTCCACACAGCCACCACCCTCTGAGTAAAGAAGTTCCCCCTCACGTTACCCCGAAACTTCTGTCCCTTAATTCTCATGTCATGCCCTCTTGTTTGAATCTTCCCTACCCTCAATGGAAAAACGTATCCACGTCAACTCTGTCTATCCTTTCATCATTTTAAAGACCTCAATCAAGTCCCCCCTTAACCTTCTGCGCTCCAAAGAATAAAGACCTAACTTGTTCAACCCTTTCTCTGTAACATAGTTGCTGAACCCTGGCAACATTCTAGTAAATCTCCTCTGTACTCTCTCTATTTTGTTGAAATCCTTCCTATAACTAGGCGACCAAAATTGTACACCATACTCCAGAATTAGTCTTACCAATGCCTTGTACAATTTTAACATTACTTCCCTACTCCTATATTCAATGCTCTGATTTATAAAGGCCAGCACACCAAAGGCTTTCTTTACCACCCTATCTACATGCGATTCCACCTTCAGGGAACTATGCACAGTTATTCCTAGATCCCTCTGTTCCACAGCATTCCTCAATTCCCTACCATTTACCATGTACTTCCTATTTTGATTTGACCAGGTGGGTTTCCTCCAGGTGCTCTGGTTTCCTCCCACATCCCAAAGATATGCAGGCCAAATGGCCTTTATAAATGATCCCTAGTGCGTAGGGAGTGGATGAGAAAGTGGGATAACACATAACTGGTGTGAACAAGTGATCCATGGCTGGCGTGAATTCGATGGGCCGAATATAAAGCTGTATCTTTAAAGTCTGTTCAATGCACAAAGAGAACAAGTTTGGTTTATTTAGTATAAATATTTATTATATTTAAATCTACACACATTGGTAAATGCAGTATTTCAAAGTCACAGACTGCTGGTTTTTGATTTATTTTACAAGATTCTTGCTAGCGGCAACGTTTGATGAAGAGAACAGAAACATAAGAAGGCCATTCGGCCCTTCGAGCCTGTTCTGACTCTCACATGAAATGGTTAATCTACCCAAACACCATTTTCCTGCACCAATCCTGTAAACAAAACACAAAATGCTGGAGGAACTCAGCGGGTCAGGCAGCACCTGTGGAGGGACTGGATGGGTGATGATCCCGTCTGAAGGAGGGTCTCTAACCGATGTGGCATCTGCCCATTTCTCTCCACTGGTGCTGCCTGACCCACTGAGTTCCTCCAGCACGGTTTGTTTCGCTCAAGGATTACAGCATCTGTAGTTCCTGGTGTCTCAATCCCGTATCGTTTTGAATCCCACAGTATCCAACAGCCTTTCTGAATCAGTGAGAATGGGTCCCAACCCGAAACGTCACCCATCCACGTTCTCCAGATACGTTGCCTGATCTGCAGAGTTACTACAACACTTGGTGTCTCTTTAGTTTTTGTCAACCAGCATCTGCAGTTCCTTGTTTCTAGCCTGCATACACTGAGTGACCAAGCTCGCACAGCCTCACGGTGAAGAATTCAAAGATGGTGCAATTGGGAGAGAATTCTTTCAGGGATTGAACGGGGTAAATAGTTGTTGGATATTGCCACTCATTGCCTCGGTGTTAACTATGTGTGGACAGTGGAACAAATAAATTCTTACTTACAGCTGCATAATGGGCCTTGAAATACAACACACAGAGATAATATATAATATTATCCTTTATGTCCCTGTTAGGTTGAAAGGAAATAGTAAAAATTGGAAAGAGCCATGGTTTTCAAGGGAAATTGGACACTTGTTTCGAAAAAAGAGATATCTACAATAATTATAGGAGGCATGGAGTAAATGAGGTGATAGAGGAGTATAAAGAATGTAAAAAGAATCTTAAGAAAGAAATTAGGAAGGCTAAAAGAAAGATATGAGGTTTTGCTTTGGCAAGAAAGTGAAAGTAAATCCAAAGGGTTTCTACAGCTATATATTAATAGCAAAAGGATAACGGAGGGATAAAATTGGACCATTAGAGAGCCAGAATGGACAGCTATCTGCAGAGCCAAAAAGAGATGGGGGAGGGGAGATTTTGAACAATTTCTTTTCTCGGTATTCACCAAGGAAGAAGAATATTGAACTCTGTGAGGTAAGGGGAAAAAGTAGAGTAGCTATGGAAACTATGAGATTCAAAGAGGAGGAAGTACTGACACTTTTGAAAAATATAAAAGTGGATAAGTCTCCAGGTCCTGACAGGATATTCCCTAGAACATTGAGGAAGTTTAGTGTAGAATAACAGGAGCTTATGACAGAAATATATTCAAATGTCATTAGAAACGGAATAGTGCCGGAGGATTGGCTACTGCGCCATGTTGTTCCACTTGTTTAAAAAGGGTTCAAAGAATAAACCTAGCAATTATAGACCTATTAGTTTTACGTCAGTGGTGGGCAAATTAATGGAAAGGATACTTAGAGATAATATATATAAGCATCTGGATAAACAGGTCTGATCAGGAACAGTCAACATGGATTTTGTGCCTGGGAAGGTCATGTTTGACAAACCTTCTTGAATTTTTTTGAAGCGGTAAACTAGGGAAATATTGATGAGGGTAAAGCAGTGGATGTTGTCTATATGGATTCAGTAATGCTTTGACAAGTTCCCCATGGAAGGTTGGTTCAGAAGGTTCAATCTTGGGTGTTAAATGGCGGAGTAGCAAGATGGATTCAACAGTGGCTGAATGGGAGATGTCAGAGAGTAATGGCGGATGGCTGTTTGTCAGGTTGAAGCCGTGACCAGTGGGTGCCTCAGGGATCTGTGTTGGGTCCACTGTTTGTTTGTCATGTACATCAATGATCTGGATGATGGGGTGGAAAATTGGATAAGTAAGTATGCAGATGATACTAAGATAGGTGGTGTGTTGTGGATAATGAAGTAGATTTTTCAAAGTCTACAGAGAGATTTGGGCCATATGGAAAAGTGGGCTGAAAGATGGCAGATGAGTTTAATGCTGATAAAGTGGAGGGGGAAGTGCTACATCTTGGCATGACAAATCAAAATAGGATGTACATGGTAAATGGTAGGGAATTGAGGAATGCTGTGGAGAACAGAGGGGATCTAGGAATAACTGTGCATAGTTTCCCTGAAGGTGGAATCGCATGTAGATAGGGTGGTAAAGAAAGCCTTTGGTGTGATGCCTTTATAAATCAGAGCATTGAATATAGGAGTAGGAAGTGATGTTTAAAATTGTACAAGGCATTGGTAAGACCAATTCTGGAGTATGTGTACAATTTTGGTCCGCCTAATTATAGGAAAGGATGGGGGTCAACAAAATAGAGAGAGTACAGAGGAGATTTTATACAGATGTTGCCAGGGTTCCAGCAACTAGTTACAAGAGAAAGTTGAACAAGTAGGTCTTTATTTCTTTGAGCGCAGAAGGTTAAGGGGGGACTTGATTGAGGTCTTTAAAATGATGAAAGGGATAGACAGAGTTTTGACGTGGATAAGCTTTTCCCATTGAGGGTAGGGAAGATTCAAACAAGAGGGCATGACATGAAGAATTAAGGGACAGAAGTTTAGGGGTAACGTGAGGGGGAACTTCTTTACTCAGAGGGTGTGGCTGTGTGGGAATGAGCTTCCAGCAGAGAGGTGGTGGAGGCAGGGATCGATTTTAAACATTTAAAAGGTAAAGTTGGATAGGTTAGATGGGTGAAGGGAATGGAGGGGTATGGTCTGAGTGCAGGTAGATGGGACTAGGGGAAAACAAATGGTCGGCACGGACTGGAAGGGCCGAGAGGGCCTGTTTCTGTGCTGTAATTGTTATATGGTTGTTATATGGTTATAATAAACAAAGGTTCTTAGACAAATAATCCCAATACTAGTCCAAAAAAGAGAAAACTTCTTAGTGCAACCTAGGACACTCACTCCATAGTTCATCAGCCTGGAGATTGTCGGGATGACAGTATTTTGAACCTGGTGTGAGCTCTTCAGACTCCTACTTCCTAATGTTAAGGAAGGAACTGCAGATGCTGGTTTAAACCAAAGATAGACACAAAATGTTGGAGTAACTCAGCAGGACAGACAGCAACAACGGAGAGAAGGAATGGGTGACGTTTCGGGTCGAGACCCTTCTTCAGACTGATGTCTGTCTGACGAAGGTCTGAAGAAGGGTCTCGACCTGAAACTTCACCCATTCCTTCTCGCCAGAGATGTTGCATGTCCCGCGGACTGACTCCAGCGTTTTGTGTCTATCTTAGGTACAGGGCAGCAGAGTGATAGAGTAACTCACCAATTGCCTGGGTGAATGCAGCACCAACAACCATCCAGGGTGGAGCAGCCACATCAACGAGAAACAAGACATAGAGGCATAGAGTGATACATTATAGAAACAGGCCCAACTTGCCCACACCGCCCAACATCAGGGCTGCCAACATTGGGTGAGAGTTGCGAGTGAGAAATTGCGAGGGAGCGTAGCGACTGGGGGGGGGGGGGGGGGGGCGGGGGTGGGGGGGGGGGGCTGGGATGGGGGTGTTCCCCCTCCCATGGTAAGGAGCTTTTACATTTTTCAGCTTGAAATTGTGCAATCTGGTGCATACTGTAGCGAGTCTTTTAACTCACACTTGGATGCAACATTTATGCTTTAAATTGGATTAGGTATGAATAAGGTTAGGCTAATTACATTCCTGATTACATTCCACAATAGTTCCAGGCTCTGCTCAATAGGTGCAGCATTTGAATGACTATATTCATGTATGGAAATCAGATTATATTCATGCTGTTATGTATATATTTAGAGAAAAAAACAGAGAAACAAAGCAAAAGTCAGACTTCCATCACTGTTCTGCACAAATAAATAAATCATCCACTACAACCTACTGACTCTCCCACAGCTACCCTGGAACTACTCCTCCTCCCACCCTGCTTCCTGTAAGGACTCCATCCCCTATTCCCCAATTCCTCCGTCTACGCCGCATCTGCTCCCAGATGAGGTGTTCCACACCAGGTTCATCACAAATGGCCTCATTCTTCAGAGAACGGGGATTCCCCTCCCCCACTATTGATGAGGCTCGCACCAGGGTCTCCTCCTACCCCGCAACACTGCCCTCGCTCCCCATTCCCCCACTCGCAACAAGGGCAGAGTCCCCCTGGTCCTCACCTTTTCACACCCCACCAGCCGGCAAATACAACAGATAGATCCTTCCCGCCAATTTCGCCACCTCCAACGTGACCCCTCCACCCGCCACATCTTCGCCATCTCCCCCCCTGTCTGCCTTCCGCAAAGACCCGCTCCCCATCCGCAACACCCTTGTCCATTCTCCCTCCCC
Organism: Okamejei kenojei; assembly: GCA_035221665.1. Classification (NCBI taxonomy): domain Eukaryota; kingdom Metazoa; phylum Chordata; class Chondrichthyes; order Rajiformes; family Rajidae; genus Okamejei; species Okamejei kenojei. The sequence continues at coordinate 2,715,733 of CM069169.1, read as the reverse complement.
TCCCACCTACCCCTTCCCCGGGCACTTTCCCTTGCAACCGCAAGAAATGCAACACTTGTCCCTTCACCTCCCCCCTCCACTCCTTTCAGGGACCCAAGCAGTCCTTCCAGGTCCGACAGAGGTTCACCTGCACCTCCTCCAACCCTCATCTCTACTGCATCCGTTGCTCCAGATGCCAGATGATCTATATCGGTGAGACCAAGCGGAGGCTTGGCGATCGCTTCGCCGAACACCTCCGCTCGAACTCCCGCAATAACCAACCCGACCTCCCGGTGGCCTCAGCACTTCAATCTCCCCCTCCCATTCCACATACCTCTCGGTCCTGGGCCTCCTCCACGGCCAGAGTGAGCAACACCGCAAGCTGGAGGAACAGCACCTCATATTCCGCTCGGGGAGTCTGCATCCTTTGGGCTTGAATATTGAATTTTCTCAATTCTGTTTAACCCTTGCTGTCTCCTCCCCTTCCCACCTCTCCCTCAGCCCTCGGGCCCTGGCATTCCCCTCTATCTCATCTCCCTCCCCCACCCAATCGCACCAGCTTCTCATTTTCACAACCACAACAGCTTACAATGGCTTGTCCCTTTATCACCGATACTTTTTTGCATATCTTTCACTAAAAAAAACATTGTTCCTTATCTCTCCACATCACCGTCAATAATCTCATCGATTCCCTGATCCCTGACCAGTCTGAAGAAGGGTCCTCGACCCGAAACGACTATAAATCGCCTATCTCCTTCGCTCCATAGATGCTGCTGCACACCGCTGAGTTTCTCCAGCTTTTTGTGTACCCTCGATTTCTCCAGCATCTGCAGTTCCTTCTTTAAAAAAAAAATCAATCAATTTGTTCAAGAAGGAACTGCAGATGTTGGAGAATCGAAGGTAGACAAAATTGCTGGAGAAACTCAGTGGGTGCGGCAGCATCTATGGAGCGAAGGAAATAGGCAATGTTTCGGGCCAAAACCATTCTTCAGAAACAAGACGAAAACAATGCCACATATTCAATCATATATGGTTCAATGAAATTAAGATATATATGTAAAGATATATGTGGAAACGGGCCCTCCCGCCCACCAGGTCCACACTGACCAGCAATCTATCATACACCAATTCCATCCATCACGCCAGGGACAATTTACAGAAGCCAATTAACCTACAAACCTGCACTTCTTTCGGATATGGAGAAAACCGGAATATCCAGAGAAACCCCACGTGGTAGTGAGGCAGCAACTCTACCGCTGCACCACCGTGCCACCCCATTCAATTATTTTTTCTGTAATATATTTATTATGGTGTCATGTGAATAAAGATGAACGCATGATTCTGATTTCTGCCCTTAGTTGGATAACACACATGTCCAGTCATTGTATGGAAATGTCATTGTGTTTTATGGCTGGTTTTCCACCTCTTCAGGCTGAAGGTCTCGACTCGAAACATCACCCATTCTTTCTCTCCAGAGATGCTGCCTGTCCTGCTGAGTTTTTCTAGTTTTTAGTGTCTATCTTCAGTTTAAACCAGCATCTGCAATTCCTTCCTACACTATTTGTTAAGCAAAACGCAACTTCTCATTATATAATTTTGTGATCAGCGTGAGAGCATGAGAATTTTGTGAAATGCGCGGGTCTCACGCTCAATGCGTGAGAGTTGGCAGCCTTGCTAATAATTCAAACATGTTATGCAAGTTCCAATTGTTTGGACAAAAATCACTTATTACTGCTTTATAACAGTTAAGTTACTTTAAGACTATTTCAGAAATTATGGCAGTCAACAAAAAATCAACTAACAAATTAAAGCAAACTAAAAAAAAATAACATGTTCCCTTTCCTGACTCTACCTCATAAGTACTTTAACGCTGTTAACAGAGCAAAGAGATATTAATCTCAAGAATCAAAATGGGGAAAGTGAGGGCAATTTTGCTTAAATGGTAATTCTAAGCCCATTCAGATCTGCATAGAGTCAGTTATACAACATGTACATGGCTGGCCCAATTTGTCCATACTGATCAAGTTGGCATTCTGCGTGCCCAGGGACTGGCTGCCGTTCCCACGTCAGCTCGCCTGCAACAGAATGAGTGGTGGGCGGGGAAGGTATTGAGAGGGAGAAGAAATAAATTAGAAAGGTTAAAAGAAGATATGAGGTTGCTTTGGCAAGAAAGGTGAAAGTAAATCCAAAGGGTTTCTACAGCTATATTAATAGCAAAAGGATAACGAGGGATAAAATTGGACCATAGAGAACCAGAATGGACAGCTATCTGCAGAGCCAAAAGAGATGGGGGAGATATTGAACAATTTTTTTTCTTCGGTATTCACCAAGGAGAAGGATATTGAACTCTGTGAGTTAAGGGGGAAAAAAGTAGAGTAGCTATGGGAACTATGAGATTCAAAGAGGAGGAAGTACTGACACTTTTGAAAAATATAAAAGTGGATAAGTCTCCAGGTCCTGACAGGATATTCCCTAGGACACTGAGGAAGTTAGTGTAGAAATAGCAGGAGCTATGACAGAAATATTTCAAATGTCATTAGAAACGGGAACAGTGCCGGAGGATTGGCGTACTGCGCATGTTGTTCCATTGTTTAAAAAGGGTTCAAAGAATAAAACCTAGCAATTATAGACTTGTTAGTTTGACGTCAGTGGTGGCAAATTAATGGAAAAGGATACCTTAGAGATAATATCTATAAGCATGTGGAATAAACAGGATCTGATCAGGACAGTCAACATGGATTTGTGCCTGGAAGGTCATGTTTGACAAACCTTCTTGAATTTATTGAAGAGGTTACTAGGAAATTGATGATGGTAAGGCAGTGGATGTTGTCTATATGGGATTTCAGTAAGGCCTTTGACAAAGTTCCCCCATGGAAGGTTGGTTAAGAAGGTTCAATCTTTGGGTGTTAATGGCGGAGTAGCAAGATGGATTCAACATTGGCTGAATGGGAGATGTCAGAGAGAGTAATGTCGGATGGCTGTTTTGTCAGGTTGGAAGCCGGTGACCAGTGGTGTGCCTCAGGGATCTGTGTTGGGTCCCACTGTTGTTTGTCATGTACATCAATGATCTGGATGATGGGGTGGAAAATTGGATCAGTAAGTATGCAGATGATACTAAGATAGGTGGGTTTGTGGGATAATGAAGTAGATTTTCAAAGTCTACAGAGAGATTTGGGCCATATGGAAAAGTGCTGAAAGATGGCAGATGGAGTTTAATGCTGATAAGTGTGAAGTGCTACATCTTGGCAGGACAAATCAAAATAGGATTACATGGTAAATGGTAGGGAATTGAGGAATGCTGTGGAACAGAGGGATCTAGGAATAACTGTGCATAGTTCCCTGAAGGTGGAATCGCATGTAATAGGGTGGTAAAGAAAGCCTTTGGTGTGATGGCCTTTATAAATCAGAGCATTGAATATAGGAGTAGGGAAGTGATGTTACAATTGTACAAGGCATTGGTAAGACCAATTCTGGAGTATGGTGTACAATTTTGGTCGCCTAATTATAGGAAGGATGTCAACAAAATAGAGAGAGTACAGAGGAGATTACTAGAATGTTGCCAGGGTTTCCTGCAACTATGTTACAGGAGAAAGGTTGAACAAGTTAGAGGGGGTATTCTTATTCTGAAGTGGACGCGGGGCAGAAGGTTAAGGGGGGGACTTGATTGAGGTATTTAAAAATGATGAAAGGGGATAGACAGAGTTGACGTGGATAAGCTTTTCCCATTGAGGGTAGGGAAGATTCAAACAAGAGGCATGACATGAGAATTAAGGGACAGAAGTTTAGGGTGTAACGTGAGGGGGAACTTCTTTACTCAGAGGGTGGTGGCTGTGTGGAATGAGCTTCCAGCAGAGGTGGTGGAGGCAGGATCGATTTTAACATTTAAAGGTAAAGTGGATAGGTATATGGACGTGAAGGGAATGGAGGGGTATGGTCTGAGTGCAGGTAGATGGGACTAGGGGAAAACAAATGGTCGGCACGGACTGGAAGGGCCGAGAGGGCCTGTTTCTGTGCTGTAATTGTTATATGGTTGTTATATGGTTATAATAAACAAAGGTTCTTAGACAAATAATCCCAATACTAGTCCAAAAAAGAGAAAACTTCTTAGTGCAACCTAGGACACTCACTCCATAGTTCATCAGCCTGGAGATTGTCGGGATGACAGTATTTTGAACCTGGTGGTCAGCTCTTCAGACTCCTACTTCCTAATGTTAAGGAAGGAACTGCAGATGCTGGTTTAAACCAAAGATAGACACAAAATGTTGGAGTAAACTCAGCAGGACCAGGACAGCAACACCGGAGAGAAGGACATGGGTGTCGTTTCGGGTCGGACCCTTCTTCAGGGACTGATGTCTGTCTGACGAAGGTCTGAAGAAGGGTCTCGACCTGAAACATCACCCATTCCTTCTCGCCAGAGATGTTGCATGTCCCGCGGACTGACTCCAGCGTTTTGTGTCTATCTGAGGTACAGACTAGGGTGGCTGGGTGAGATGATGGGTGAGCAGCGTATCATCGTTTGGGCCGAACGCATATAAATTAACTTCATCTAACGCGCCTCGCGTTGTCCAGTAGCAATTACAGTATTGAGCCACCAACCATCCTGACCGGTGTTTGCACCCCCCCCCCTTCCCCCCCTACCTCATAACTGTTCCTCCACCAATTCAATACATCCCATCCCCCACCCCCAACCCCACCACCCACACCCCCCCCCCCCCGCCCCCCCCCCCCCCCCACCCCCCCCCCCCCAACAAACCTAAAATACCGATAAACCATCCCTCCCCCGCCCACCACCCTCCCCCCCCCAACCCACCCGACCCCCTCGCCCCCCGCGCCCCCCACCCCCCCCCCCCACAGACCCCCAACCAACCCCCCACCTCCCCGCCTCCGTTGCCCACCAGGGACCGGCCCCCCCCCCCCCATCCCCCCCCCCCCCCCCCCCCCCCCCCCGGCCCCCCCCCCTCCCCCCCGCACCCCCCCCCCCCCCCTAGGGCCCTCCCGTGGCAGTTGCCGAGGGGATTTTATGGACCCCACCCCGCCCCCCCCTTGGGGGGGGGTAACCCCCAACCCCCTCCACCACCCCAACCAACCCCACCCACAATACATTACCCAGTCAGGGTAGGGTGAAGCCACTGGGTACCATGAGTCGGGGTGCACCTCTCACTAAACTCCCCCCCCCCCCCCACCCCCATACCAACCCCCCCACCCACCCCCCCCACAACCCCCTCAACCCCCCACCACCCACTAACCAACACACCAACCCCCCACCCACCCCATACCCACACACCCCACCCCCACAATAACATCTTACTTACACTAACCTACCCAACACCACACCCCCCCCCCCCCCCCCCCCACCCAACCCCCCCCCCCCCCCCAGCCCCCCCCCCCCCCCCCCCGGGCCCCCCCCCCCCCCACCCCCCCCCCCCCCCCCCACCCCGCCCACCCCCCCCCCACCCACCCCCCCCCCACCCCCCCAAAGGCCCCCCCCAGGCTGGGGTGAAGTGGGGGAGCAGCCCCCCCCCCCACCCCCCAGAGCCAGAGCCCCCAGGCCCAGCCCCCCCCCCAGCCCCCACAGCCCCACCCACCCCACCATCAGACACCTCCAGACCCCCACAGAGTCCCAGCAGCACCCACCAGCCCCCCCCCAGCCCAGACCCCCCAGAGAGTCCCCGCTGAGCCCCACAGCCCCCAGCCAGCCCCACCCAGCCCAACCAGACCCAGCCCCCCCCAGGTGCCCCCACCAGCCCAAGAGTCCCCCCCACCAAGAGGCCCCCACCCGCCCCGCCAGCCCCCCCACAGAGATGAGTGATAGAAGGTTGTCATTTAAAACTCACCCAATATGCACCAGACGCTGCCCGAAGTAGCAACGCGATCAGCCAACGAAGCAAACCATGCCAGGTGGTGAACCAACACCCCTATGAACGGTGAGCACCAAAGACCCATGAGCCGCCATAAATCAGTAGCGCCAAAGTAAGCTGTTATACCAGACTAAGGACAAGCGAAGCCAACACAGAGGATCAATCGATACGCATCCTGATCGTAACCCTTATGAGAACACTCGCTACCTCACTCACAAACTTGCTCCACACCGCCCCATACTGACCTCCAGCCACCAGTGCCTCTCGTGCAACATTGGGTAGCCGTGTTGCGAGTACGAGGTGTGAGATTGCGAGCCGGAGCGTTAGCCTGCCACTCAGGGCTAGCCAAGCCGTGGGCGATTTCTGGAGTTAGGTTGCAGCCGCTGTGGACTAGGCGCAGATGAGTGCTCTGAACCCGCCTAAGCAAGGCTTATAGGAAGCATTATTGTCGACAAGTACTTTCAAGGCTTGTCAGAAAGATCTTGTGTCATAACATGGATGCTAACAATCTGCCTAGCGAGTCTTTTACTCACCACTTGGACTGTTGATGAGCATTGTGAATTGCTGTTTAATATTGAGTAAGATAGGTTGACTGATGAAGTCGTAATGTTTAGGCAATGATACCATTCGGTGCTTGGAGGGTTAGGGCATTGCCACAGCAGAGATGCCTGTTCACTATCATTGTGCTATCTGCTCCTCTAATAGCTGATTGCAGCATTGATAGTAGAGACGCTTATTTCTAATGAAGGTATGAATAGAAATCAGATTAGTTCGCAGGCTAGTTATGTGTTCGATCTGGTGATTTAGAGCATGAGAAACAATGTAGATTAATATTGAGAACAAGACACGCAAAACCCGAGATTCCAGACATGTCCTGATCCCTACTGGTCCTGCTCAGAACTAAATCCACATACTCGCATGCATCGTCGCGTTCATCGCCGACATGAGGTAGTACTTGCAGATGTTTGGAGACACTGAAGTAGAGCAATATATTTAGTGCTGGGAGTACATCTTCGATTGTACCAAACAAGAAAACTCCACTGGTGTCGGTTGCTCCGTGCAGTTCTCCTGTTTCTCTTGTGACACAAGGATTGATTGATTTATTTGTGCAGAAAAGAACAGTGATGGAAAAGGCATCTGCACACAAAACAGATAAAGCACTAGTCTGGAACCAAAACTGGAGACCAAAGCACAAACAAGCCAACCAGTCGGAAGCAGACATTTGGAAAAGGCAATGATGGCGAACTGGAAAAGACAAGGAACAAAATCAGCAAGCCAAAAAAATTGATGTGGGAGAAAGACGGCAAAATTGCGGGGCGCGAAAACAACCTTGGAAAAAAAAATCAACAACAGACGGCTGCATTGGAACCTCCCCCTGTAGGCACTCATAGCCAGATAGACAAATATCATCTATCGGGCCCTCCAACCCAGCACAGTCAGCCCTCAGCACAGATTCCCCATATCACACACACCCTCAGTCCCCATTCCCCCCCTATGGAGAATGCCTCCCTATACCCATCTCTCTTCAGCATCTATACCACCCTATAGAGCAGGTTAGCAGTCCCCCATGCTCTGCACCTCGGAGGCCAGTACACCAACCCTGAGAAAGTGGACCTCACACAAATACATGACCCATAGGCTACTGTTTGTTCTGCGCCCCGAGCTCCACCAACACAAAAAAACAAACAAACCTCAACACACAAACCACCTCTACTTCAGAAACACCCTAGACGCCGCGTCCCCACACACCCCCACACCCCTCACACTGCCACACTATTACCATCATACCTTATGGTTCAATAAATTAAGATATCTCTGTAAAGATATATGTGGAAACGGGCCTCCCGCCCACCAGGTCCACACCCAGACAGCAATCTAGCATACACCCAATTCCATCCATCACGAGGGACAATTTAAGAGCATTAAACCTACCAAACCTGTGCGCTTCTTTCGGTTTATGGGAGAACCGGAATTCAGAGAAACCCCCACGTTGGGTAGTGAGGCAGCAACTCTCCCGCTTTGCACCACCGTGCCACCCATTCATTTATTTATTTTTTCTTGTAATATATTTATTTATGGTGTCATGTTGAATAAAGATGAACGCATGTGATTCTGATTCTGCCTTAGTTGGATATAACACACATGCCAGTCAGTGTATGGAAATGTCATTGGTTTTATGGCTGGTTTTTCCACCACTTCAGGCTGAAGGTCTCGATTCGAAAACATCAACCCATTCTTTTCTCTCCAGAGAATGCTGCCTGTCCTGCTGAGTTTGTCTAGTTTTTAGTGTCGTTCTTCAGTTTTTAAACAGCATCTGCAAATTCCTTCCTACCACTATTTGTTAAGCAAAAACGCAAACTTCTCATTATATAAATTTTGTGATCAGCGTTTGAGAGAGAGCATGAGAATTTGTGAAATGCGCGGGTCTCACGCTCAATGGCGATGAAGAGTTGGCAGCCTTGCTAATAATTCAAATCTGTTATGCAAAGTTCAATTGTTTGGCAAAAAATCACTTATTTTTTTACTGCCTTTATAAACAGTAAGTTACCTTAAGACTATTTCAAGAAATTATGGCAGTCACCAAAAAATCAATAACAAATAAAGCAAACTAAAAAAAAATAACTGATCCCTTTCCTGACTCTACCTCATAAGTCCTTTAACGCTTTAACAGAGCCAAGAGATCTTAAATTCAAGAATCAATGGGAAAAGTGAGGGCAATTTTGCTTAAATGGTAATTTCTAAGCCCATTCAGCTCTGCATAAGAGTCAGTTATACACAGGTACATGGCTGGCCCAATTTGTCCATACTGCTCAAGTTGGCATTCTGCGTGCCCCGGACTGGCTGCGTTTCCCAGGTCAGCCTCGCCTGCAACAGAATGAGTTGGTGGGCGGGGAAGGTATTGAGAGGGAAGAAGAAATTAGAAATGCTAAAAGAAGATATGAGGTTGCTTTGGCAAGAAAGGTGAAAGTAAATCAAAGGGTTTCTACAGCTGTAATATAGCAAAGATAAAATAAACGAGGGATAAAATTGGACCTTAAGAGAACCAGAATTGGACAGCTATTGCAGAGCCAAAAGAGATGGGAGGAGATATTGAACAGTTTTTTTTCTTCGGTATTCACCAAGGAGAAGGATATTGAACTCTGTGAGTTAAGGGTGAAAAACAAAGTAGATAGCTATAGGGAACTCTGAGATTCAAAGAGGAGGAAGTACTGGGACACTTTTGAAAAAACTATAAAAGTGGTAAGTCTCAGGTCCTGAAGGAAATTCCCTAGGACACTGAGGGAAAGTTAGTGTAGAAATAGCAGGAGCTATGACAGAATATTTCAAATGTCATTAGAAACGGGAATAGTGCCGGAGGATTGGGTACTGCGCAGGGTGTTCCATTGTTTAAAAAGGTTCAAAGGAATAAACCTGCAATTATAGGACTTGTAGTTTGAACGTCCAGTGGTGGGCAAATTAAGGAAAGGATACTTAGAGATATATCTATAAAGCATGTGGAATAAAAGATGGATCAGGAACAGGTCAACATGGTATTTGTGCCTGGAAGGTCATGTTTGGCAACCTTCTTGGAATTTTTTTGAAAGGTTACTAGGGAATTGATGAGGGTAAGGCAGTGGATGTTTTCTATATGGATTTCAGTTAAGGCCTTGACACAGTTCCCCATGAAGAGTTGTGTTAAGAAGGTTCAATCTTTGGGTGTTTAATGGCGGATTAGCAATGATGGATTCAACGTGCTGAATGGGAGATGTCAGAGAGTAGAATGGTGGATGCTGCTGTTTGTCAGGTTGGAAGCCAGGTGACACCAGTGGGGTGCCTCAGGGTCTGTGTTGGGTCCACTCTGTTGTTTGTCATGTACATCAATGATCTGGATGATGGGGTGGAAAATTGGATAAGTAAGTATGCAGATGATACTAAGATAGTGGTGTGGTGGTTGTGGATAAATGAAGTAGATTTTCAAAGTCATACCAGAGAGATTTTGGGCCATTTGAAGAAAAAGTGGGCTGAAAGATGGCAGATGGAGTGTGGTTTAATGCTGATAAGTGTGAAAGTGCTACATCTTGGCAGGACAAATCAAAATAGGACGTACATGGTAAATGGTAGGGAATTGAGGAATGCTGTGTGGAACAGAGGGATCTAGGAATAACTGTGCATAGTTCCCTGAAGGTGGAATTGCATGTAGACAGGGTGGTAAAGAAAAGGGCCTTTAGTGGTGCTGGCCTTTATAAATCAGAAGATTGAATATAGGGAGTAGGGAAGTAATGTTAAAATTGTACAAGTCTATTGGTGAGGACCATTTCTGGAGTATGGTGTACAATTTTGGTCGGCCTAATATAGGAAGGATGTCAACAAAATAGAGAGAGTACAGCGGAGACTTTACTAAGAATGTTGCAGGGCAGGGGGTTCCAGCAACTATGTTACAGAGAGAAAGGTTTTGAACAAAGTTAGGTTTCTTTATTCTTTGGAGGCGCAGTAGGTTATTAAGGGAGGGGGGGGGGGACTTGGGGACTTGATTGGAGGTCTTCTTTAAAATGATGTTGAAAGGGTATATAAACAGAGTTGACTGTGTGGATCATAAGCTTTTCCCATTGTGTTGAGGTAGGAGATGATAATAAATTTGAATATTTAGATTATAAAATATAATATATAATATATAATTGAAAAAATAATTTGAATAATATTATGATTATGGAATTTTAATGAAATTGATTAATGATAAATTTAAATTTGGTTTATATGAAATTATATGATGAAAATATTATGAAGTTAAATAAATGATAAATGAATTATAAATGAAATTATGATGAATAGATATGTGAAATATATGATTATATAATGATTTAATGAATATATATTAATATTGAAATGATTATATAATATATGATGATTTTATAGATAATATGATATATGATTAAATTAAATGAAAGAATCTATATGATTCAAACAAGAGGGCATGACATGAGAATTAAGGGACAGAGGTTTCGGGGTAACGTGAGGGGGAACTTCTTTACTCAGGAGAGTGGTAGCTGTGTGGAATGAGCTTCCAGCAGAAGTGGTGGAGGCAGGATCGATTTTAACATTTAAAAGTAAAGTGGATAGGTATATGGACGTGAAGGGAATGGAGGGGTATGGTCTGAGTGCAGGTAGATGGGACTAGGGGAAAACAAATGGTCGGCACGGACTGGAAGGGCCGAGAGGGCCTGTTTCCGTGCTGTAATTGTAACATGATTATATGGTTAAGAGGGGTGGGAGAAGGTAGAGAGAGAGGTTTAATTGAAGCAACTTTCAGTGAGAGCGTTGCTGTTGCCCGCTAGTGTTGAGGAGAGGTGGTGGTCGTGGCTTCTGTTCCAGGTCAGGACCCCGCGAAAACGAATTGAAAAAAAAAACGTGTTTTTTTCGGGTTACGGGCCGTGTGCCTGTAGTCCGAACCCTGTCCTAGATGCTTGGCCTCATTGAGGTTGTCGCCCCCCCCCCCCCCCCCACCCCCACATGTTTGACAACTGCTTCACCTGGTTGTTGCCGGCAGCTGCACATTCGACCAAAGAGAAGAGAAGAGATGCGACGTCACTTTACAGACGTCAAACCGACACGCTTCCCCAGACCGCACAGAGCGCTGGCAGCTGGCGCAAAGGACAAACACTCGTGTGTGTAGGGACCTGAACTCAGCGTGTGGAGGAGAACCGGTCTGCGGTGGAAGACGGCATGAGCGTGAGAGCGTGAGAAATAGCTCCAAGGCGTGATTCGGATGCTGAAAGCGTGAGAGTTGGCAGCCCTGCAGCATGTCCAGAGTCTCACCTACCTGCGTTTGGTACATATCCCTCCAAACTTGTCTATCCATGTACCTGTCTAACTGTTTCTAAACATTGGGATAATCCCAGCCTCAACTACCTCCTCTGGCAGCTCTTTCCACATACCCAGTACCCCCACGGGACTCACCCCCCCCCCCGCCCCCCCTACACCCCGTCCAGATCATGCCCGTTCAACACCTCCCATCGGACCCCGGCTCTCCACTCCCGCAGGCAGGTGGGACTAGTGTAGCTGGGACATGTTGGCGTCTGGCAAGTTGGGCCAAAGGGCCCGTTTCCACATTGTATCACTCTATAACCTTAACCCCGACCCCTCCCCTCCCCTCACACACAGTGTGTTGCTCTCGTTGCCTCCAGCCGTTCTGTGAGCCTCTGGGTTTAAACCCGGTATAACAAAAGCCCCGGACTCTCGGCTCGGAGAGAGTCGCTCCTTGTCCCCTGATCCCAAGAAACCCCAGCGCCCGTGTCTAGCACCACCTCCCCCCGCGCAGAGTAGGTGAGGGGGGGGTGTGAGGGTGAGGGTCAGTAGGGGGAGGGGCGGGTAGGGGGAGGGGCGGCGGGGGGAGGGCGGCGGGGGAGGGGCGGGCGGGGGAGGGGCGGCGGGGGAGGGGGGGGCGGCGGGAGGGGGCGGGGGGGGGGGAGGGCTGGCGTGGTGGGGGGGGGGGGAGAGGGGCGGCGGGGAGGGGCGGCGGGGGGGAGGGGGGCGGTGGGGGGAAGGGGCGGGGGGGGGGGGAGGGGCGGGTGGGGGGAGGGGCGGTGGGGGGAGGGGGGTGGGGGGGTGAGGGGTCAATGGGGGGGACTAGGGGTTGGGGTGAGGGGCATTAGGGGAGTGGTCAATGGGAGGGGGGAGGGACAGGTGCGAGACTAGGGTGATGGGGCAGCGTGGGAGGGGGTCAGTGGGGGGGAGGGGCCAGTGGGGGAGGGGGCAGTGGCAGGGAGGGGGTGGGGGGGGGAGGGCAGGTGCGAGACGAGGGGGGAGGGGTCAATGCGGGGGGCTAGGGGCTTGGGGTTGGGGTTGAGGGGGGCATTAGGGGAGGGGTCAGTGGGGGAGGGGTTTCAGTAGGGGGAGGGGGTCAGTAGGGGGAGGGAACTAGGGGTGGGGGGTGAGGGGCATTAGGGGAGGGTCAAGTGGGGGGGGGGGGGGGTCAGTAGGGGGAGGGGTCAGGGGGTCTCAGTAGGGGGTGGGGTCGGTCAGTAGGGGTGAGGGGGTCAGTAGGGGGAGGGGTCAGTAGGGGGAGGGGTCCAGTAGGGGGAGAAAAGGGGTCAGTAGGGGAGGGGTCAGTTAGGGGAGGGGTCAGTAGGGGGCCGAGGGGGTCAGTGGGGGGAGGGGTCAGTGGGGGGAGGGGTCAGTGGGGGGAGGGGTCAGTGGGGGGACTAGGGGTTGGGTGTGAGGGGGGCATTAGGGGAGGGGTCAGTGGTGGGGGGGGAGGGAGGGACAGGTGCGAGACTAGGGTGGTGGGGGGTTCCGAGTTGAGGATCAGGGGACGTTGCAGGCGCTACTCTGATGCAGGACCCAGTGAGGGAGGAGCGGGCGGGACCGACCCACCCTCGCCCTCCCTTGAAGTCGCCCGGACAGCGGGCGGAGACCATCATCACCCCGACAGCAGCGCAGACCCCAATCTCCCCCCCCCCCCACCTCCTGCCAGTGTCCCGCACGGCTTCCCGCAGCCCCGGGGTGGGAGTGACTGAGCAACCCCCGGATAAGGGGTCCCCTCAGGACCCTGAGCCGCGCTCCCCTCACTCTTGCCCCGTCCGCGGCGCCACACCAATGCAACTGCCGGAGCGTCTGCTGACAATCAGCGAGGACCGACACAAAATGCTGGAGTAACTCAACGGGTCGGGCAGCATCTCTGGAGAGAAGGGAGGCTGACGTTCCGGGTCGAGACCCTTCCTTTCAACTCGAAACCTCATGTTCCTTCTCTCCAGAGACGCTGCCCGACCCGCTGAGTTACTCCAGCATTTGGTGTCTGTTCTCGGTGTAAACCAGCATCTGCAGTTTTTGTAACTTTGTCCACGCTCTTTATGTGGCGACTCTTTGCATACCCTGGGTTTGCTGGCAAAAGAGTTTCCTGTGACAATAAAGACGGGTCTCGACCCGAAACGTTGCCTATTCCTTCGCTCCATAGATGCTGCCTCATCCGCTGAGTTTCTCCAGCTTTTTTTGTCTACCTTCAATTCTTCCAGCATTTGCAGTTCTTTCTTAAACATAAAGTATTCATTCAATCCTTCCTTCATCAATTAATTAATTAATTATTTTCTTCCTTCATTCATCTATTCATTCATTCATTCATTCCCCCATGCCTTCATTCCTTCCTCCACTCATCACTGATGGGGATGAGTCGGAGTACAGAAGAGAGATCGAGCGACTGTCCATATGGTGCCAGCACAATTACCTGGCCCTCAACACCAGCAAAACCAAGGAACTGATTGTGGACTTTGGAAGGAGTAGGATGGGGACCCACAGTCCCATTTATATCGCCCCCCCCCCCCCCCCCCCCCCCCCCCCCCCCGGGTTGATGGTTTTCTTTTTTGTTGAAAGGGTCAAGAGCTTCAAATTCCTGGGCTCTCTGAAAGATTCTCTGAAGATCTTTCCTGGTCCGAGAACACTGATGCGATTATCAAGAAAGCTCATCAGTGCCTCTACTTCCTGAGAAGATTACAGAGAGTCGGTTTGTCAAGGAGGACTCTCTCTAACCTCTACAGGTGCACAGTAGAGAGCTTGCTGACCGGTTGCATCGTGGCTTGGTTCGGCAACTTGAGCGCCCTGGAGAGGAAAAGACTACAAAAGGTAGTAAACACTGTCCGGTCCATCATCGGCTCTGACCTTCCTTCCATCGAGGGGATCTATCACAGTCGCTGCCTCAAAAAGGCTGGCAGCATCATCAAGGACCCACACCATCCTGGCCACACACTCATCTCCCCGCTACCTTCAGGTAGAAGGTACAGGAGCCTGAAGACTGCAACGACCAGGTTCAGGAATAGCTACTTCCCCACAGCCATCAGGCTATTAAACATGGCTCGGACAAAACTCTGAACATTAATAACCCATTGTCTGTTATTTGCACTTTATCAGTTTATTTATTCATGTGTGTATATATTTATATAATGGTATATGGACACACTGATCTGTTCTGTAGTCAATGCCTACTATGTTCTGTTGTGCTGAAGCAAAGCAAGAATGTCATTGTCCTGTCAGGGACACATGACAATAAACTCTCTTGAACTTGAACTCATCCATTCTCCCATTCCTTCCTTCCTTCCTTCCTCCCTCCCTCCCTCCATTCCTCCATTGCTCCATACTGCCCCCCACAGGGCACCCAGTGCCTGGTCAGTACTGCAGAGTGACTCCAGGGGGCGTTGCTGGCCAATCTTACATTCTCAACATTATTGCCCTTGATTATTACTTCATAAGTAATAGGAGCAGAATTAGCCCATTCGGCCCATCAAGTCTACTCCACCATTCAATAATAGCTGATCTATCTCTCCCTCCTAACCCCATTCTCCTGCCTTCTCTCCATAACTCCTGACACCCGCACTTCAGGAATCTATCAATCTCTGCCTTAAAAAATATCAGTTGACGGCCTCCACAGCCTTCAGTGGCAAAGAATGCCAATGATTCACCACCCTCTGACAAAATAAATTCTTCCTCATCTCCTTTCTCCATGTGAAGAAGGGTCCCGACGGAGTCAGGGGATATGGGGAGAAGGCAGGAACGGGATACTGATTGTGGATGACCAGCCATGATCACATTGAATGTTGGTGCTGGCTGGAAGGGCCAAATGGCCTCCTCCTGCACCTATTGTCTATTGACCCGTACTGCCAACTCGCCACGTTCTCCACAGACGCTGCCCGACCCACTGTGTTACTCTGGCAACAGACACAAAGTGCTGGAGTAACTCAGCGGCTCAGGCAGCATCTCTAGTACAAATGATGGTTGACCTTTCAAGTCAGGACCCTTCTTCAGACTGAAAGTATAGAGGATGGAACTAGAGGTAAGAAAAGGCCAGAACAGAGCAGGGCCGGCAACAGATGACCAAGGACCGGGGAAGAGGTGACGATAAAGGGATATAAGGATGCGAACAGTGTGAACTAGAAGGACGACTAGCATTGGGGTGGACGGAGAGAGAGGGTTTAGTTGAAAATTAGACAGATAAACATTCATACCGCTGGGTTGTAAGGTGCGCTAGTGAAATGCAAGGTGCTGTCCCTCCAATTTGCGTGCGGCTCTTACACCGGTTACTGTGTGCTTTTGTTTGGTATCCCGCTTACATGGAATGTTGTTTCTTCAATACTGTACTTGCACTGGACACGCGAGGCCGTTCGGCCCATAACGATTATCGCTGCCTCCCTCACCCCTGCAACGCCACTGCCGAAGGGGAAATGTCCATGCTCCCTCGCGATAAACTCAGGATCAACCCCGGTTAATTTAAAACAGCTCATAACACAAACAAAGCCCGCAGAAACCAGAATTCCGCCACACGGCACAGTGGCGGGGCGGCGGAGTTCCTGCCTTGTCCTGCCAGAGACTCGGGGACGTTTTCTTGTTCATTCGTTCAGGAAGTTGTCGGGGCAGAATTTAGGCCATTGCGGCCATAAATCCGCCATTCAATCATGATGATCTATCTCTCCTTTCGATCACATTCTCCCGCCTTCTCTCCATAACCCCTGACACCCGTACGAATTAAGAATGTGTCACAATCTCCACCTTAAAAATACCATTGACTTGGCCTCCACAGACGCTGTCAGAAGCCCACAGATTCACCACCCGCTGAAATACAAGATGGCTGCCTGACCCACTGAGTTCCGCTGCATTTTGTGGCTATCTTCGGTGTAAACACCTCTGCAGTTGCTTTTACACAAAGACATTTAGTGGTAGTTTGGATGTTAATTGGCTTCTGTAACTTGCAAATTGTGCCTAGTGTGTGCAGCAGGGCAGTGTTAGTGTGCGGGGATAGGTAGTCGGCGCGGGCTCGGTGGGCCTGAAGGGCCCCTGTTTCCCCTCTGTATCTCAAATAATTACAGTAAAGAGGATGTTCTCCAATATAAGGGACCTTGGGTTGTGTGAGGGACGCGGCATCACTTATACAGTGACAAAGAGACATTTTGAAACTAATTTTGAGATTCAGTTTAGTTCAGGTATACGGCGCGGAACAGGCCCTTCGGCCCGCCCACACCACCGCGCCGCCCCACACCCACTGGGACAATTTCATTTTTACCAAGTCAATTAACCTACAAATCTGCACGTCTTTGGAGTGTGGCAAGGAAACCCAGGAAGTTTTCGGAGAAAACCCACGCAGGTCACGGTGGGAACGCACAAACTCCACACAGACAGGGCCGCGGTCAGGACCGAACCCGGGTCTCTGGCAGCAATCTACCGCACCACAACCCAAAGATTACACGCGGACCTCGATATTCGTGTCATCCTTGACCACAGTACAAAGCCTGGCCTTACCGGCCTCTACAGCGGGTGTGTAGGAAGGAACTGCAGATGTTGGTTTTGACTCCGAAGACAGGCAGCGTCTCTGGAGAGAAGGGATGGGTTGAAGAAGGGTCTCGAAGTTGAAGCGTCACCCATTTCATTCCTTCTCTCCAGAGATGCTGCCTGTCCGCTGAGTTACTCCAGCTTTTTGTGTCTATCTTCATAACAACTGGTCTTCTCCAAAAAAAATCCCTGGCACACGAGTTGATTGTACAACTTTTGGCGGCACGACGGCGCAGAGGCGAGTTGTGGCTTCACTGCTTCAGAGATCCGGGTTCGATCCCGACTACGGGCGCTGTCTGTACGGAGTTTGCACGTTCTCCCCGTGACCTGCGTGGGTTTTCTCCGAGGTCTTCGTTTTCCTCCCACACTCCAAAGATCTACTTTGTAGGTTAATGGTAGTCCGTAGCCTGTTGTATAAATGTAAAAGTGTCCCAAATGTGTGTAGGGTAGTGTCAGTGCGGGGATCGCTGGTCGGTGCAGACTCGGTGGGCCGAAGGGCCTGTTTTCACGCTGTATCTCCAAACTAAACTAAACTTTGATACACAGACACACGAACATGTCTCCCGGACACCCGCAATCTTAGAGAAGGAAGGTACGGGGATACTGAGTTGGATGATCAGCCATGATCATATTGAATGGCGGTACAGGCTCGAAGGGCCGAATGGCCTGCTCCTGCACCTATTGTCTATGATTCTATGTTAAAGTCACCGCGAATTCTTCAGTCCCGGCCATACTTATAATTGTAATCGTTTAATAGTCGCAGAAAATATCCTTTTCATTCATTTAAACGTGAAAGACCATTAGTTCCACAACACATTACCGCTTCCAATGGCACCGAGCGCGAGTACACTTGAAACGTGTACAGAGAGAGAGAGAGAGAGAGAGAGATAGAGAGAGAGAGAGAAAGAGAGAGATAGAAAGAGAGACAGATATATATATATATATATATATAGAGAGAGAGAGAGAGAAAGAGAGAGGATAGAGAGAGAGAGAGAGAAGAGAGACGATAGAAAAGAGGAAATAGAGATTAGAAAGAGGAGCAATAGAGATAGAAAAGAGAGAAATAGAGATAGAAAGAGAGAAATAGAAATAGAAAGAGAGAGATAGAGATAGAAAGAGAGAGATAGAAAGAGAGAGATAGAAAGAGAGAGATAGAACGAGAGAGATAGAAAGAGAGAGAGAGATAGAGAGAGAGAGAGAAAGAGAGAGATAGAGAGAAAGAGATAGGAGAGAAAGATATTCTGGCCCCGACTGACTGGCAACCGACTCCGGGGCAAACGGGGATTCTCAGCCGCCCTCCGGTTTGGGAAGTAGCAGGACTGCCTTCACTCCCCCCCCCCCCCCCCCCCCCCTGCTCCCCCCCCCCCCCCCCCCCCCCCCTCCCCATCCATCCCAGCCCATAGTGGAAACTTTGCTCGCACACCCACCGTCCCAGCCACAATTCCAGGGATGTGACACCTCTTTTTCTCCTCTCTCTCCCCACCCCACCCGGCCACTCGGCGGGCGGTCCCGGGGGGGCAGCGGGTCCGCGGGCTTGCATTAGCGCTACTGACTGTCTTGTCACGTCCCGGGAGCTACAGAAGCGCGCAGTGCCAGGGTTGGGGTGGGGATGAGGGGCCGGGCGGGGCCTCGGGCCGTGGGTGCCACCGGGAGGAGCACCGTCCGCCGTCGCAGACACACCCACACGCCAGGCATCCAGACCCACCCACACTGGCCAGGGTCATTCCATACACTCCTGGCTGGGTCAAACCTACCCCCATCCTCCCGGACTCCACACACCTCTGGCCGTGTTAATGACACCCACATATCCCCGGGACGCTCCAAACGCCCGCCTGTCCATTCTCAGCCACACTGTGGCCATTCCACACTCCGCTATCCCGGGTCATTCCACACATCACTGGCCGGGTTAAAAACATCTTCTACCCCAAGGATCGCTCCACACACCCTCCCGCTGGCCCGGGTTAACCACGCGATCCGTGACAGCCCACACCCGCTGTCCCGCCGTCACCTTACACCCCTTCTCCGGACTCTACACACACCCTGGCCGTGTTACCCGCATCCCTTACCACGGGACAGTCGGCACGTCTAACCCACATACCTATAGCCCGGGTCACCCTGCACTCCTCTCGCGGACCTCAGTACACACTCTGACCCGGGTTACCTCACACCCGTATCCCGGGACGCCTCACACGTGCTGACCCGGGTCATTCCATCTATCCCTGACCTTGATCAACGTACAGTCCCTCCCGGACCTCCACGATACTCTGCCCCGGAATTAACGGCTCCCCCCACCCCCCCCCCCCCTTCCGGGAAGCTACGTACCCCCTGTCCGGGTCATTCCTTCTACCCCTGTCCGGGACATTCCACATACACCTAGCCTGGATGTCAGCCAAATACCGCCTCTCCGTACAGCACACGCACCCTGACCCGGGACAGCCATACCCCCTAACCCGCGTCATTACATTAACCTGGTCCAAGTCACCTTATACCGCCTCTCCGGACTCCACACTCACCCTGGGCCGGGTTGCCCGCTATCCCGGGACAGCCCATACACCCTAACCGGGTTATTACATTAACCCCTGGTCCAAGTCACTGATACTTTTTACCGCCTCTCCCGGACTCCCACATCACCCTGGCCGGGTTGCCGCTATCCCGGGACAGCCCATACCCCCGTAACCCGGGTCAGCTACACCCCGTCGCCCACACCTCCGTCTCGCGCCGCCGGGCCTGCGTCGCTGCCGGGGCCGATAATGCTCGGTTACCTCTGCTGCTGGAGCCAGTGTGCCGGCGGGCGGGCGGTGCGGGCGGCCGTTCTCCTGGGAGGCTGCGGGGGCGGCTCTGCGGGCTCCATGGGGCTGCGGGCACCGGGGACACAGTCAGACGGGCAGCGCCGGGCAGCAGCAACGGCGGCACCGGGGGACGCGCGAGCAGCCGGCACCCAGCGCCCGGCATCCCGACTGCGAGGCAGGCGGAGGGCAGGCGGCGCAGCGGGCCAGGGAGATACGAGCCGCTGACTTAATCCTTCTCACGCTGCAAACATTCCGCAAATCAGCGGACAAAACTGCGGCGGGGGGGAGAGGACCGGGCCCGGGTATTTAAAGAGTAACAGCACCAGCCTAGCCAGCCATGCGAGCCTTGCAGCTCACATCCCCTGGAGGCAAGGCTCACTGTATAGCCCAGTAATATGCCCCTCTGATAGAGAAACATAAACATTATTTAAGGATTGTACGGGCTAGATGCAGGAAAAAAATGTTCCCGATGTTGGGGGAGTCCAGAAACCAGGGGTCACACGCAGTTTAAGGATAAGGGGAAGGCCATTTAGGGACTGAGATGAGGAAAAACTTTTCCAACCCACAGAGTTGTGAATCTGTGGAATTCTCTGCTACAGAAGGCAGTGGAGGCCAATTCACTGGATGTTTTCAAGAGAGAGTTAGATTTAGCTCTTCGGGCTAACGGAATCAAGGGATATGGGGGAGAAAGGAGGAACGGGGTTATGATTCTGGGTAGACAAAAATGCCGGAGAAACTCAGCGGGTGAGGCAGCATCTGGTGTGGAGCGAAGGATGGAAATAGGCGACGTTTCCGGCAGAAACCCTTCTTCAGGATTCTGGATGATGATCAGCCATGATCATGTTGAATGGTTGGTGGGTGCTGGCTCGAAGGGTCCGAATGGCCTACTCCTGCACACCATTGTCTATGGTTCTATGTTTCTTCACATCACACATTCACACACACATTAACACAGGTCTGGCAGGGTTTGTATGTGACCCGGCGGGTCAGGGGCTGGGAGAGTACTGGCGAAGACCCTACAATGTTCGGGGCAGTGCCAGAGAAACAGTAGCCGCACTCGGACTTGTTTTTATGAGACATGTGCAGGTTTGTCCACTAACTGGCTTGATAACATTGTAAATTGTCCCTAGGATGTAGGATAGTGCTAGTACGCGGTATCGTGGGCCAAAGGCCTGTTTCTGCTCTCTATCTGTAAACTAAACTAAACCAGTCCAAGTGTGGCTCCAGTAATCCACGTGAGTGGGAGGCTGATGGGTGACATCTGCCCTTCTGGGGTCACAGCAAGGACCTGTTGTCCCCAAGTGGTCATTGCCCCTGGAGCTCAACCCTTCCATTGTTCCACCTTCTCCCTGCCTCCAACGTGTGAATGGGTGGATGGTGTTTAATCTCTGTGTAAAAAGGGTGATACATAGAAACATAGAAAATTCTGCCCTTCGAGCCAGCACCTCCATTCAATATGATCATGGCTGATCATCCAAAATCAGTACCCTGTTCCTGCTTTCTCCCCATATCCCTTGATTCCTTTAGTCCTAAGAGTTAAATCTAACTCTCTCTTGAAAACATCCAGTGAATTGGCCTCCACTGCCTTCTGTGGCAGAGAATTCCACAGATTCACAACTCTCTGGGTGAAACATACAGCATGGAATGAGGCCTTTCGGCCTGTTGTTCCTATGCCAGCCCTTGATGACGTTATATCCATTCATTCCATTCTCAGCAAACCTCTCCCCATGCACGGAGTGCGTTTTGAAATACGACCCGGCTAATGGTGTGTTCGACATGTTGAAGTCACCAGCACAGGAATGGGCCAGTCTGAAGAGGCTTCTAACCCTAAAACATCACTATTTTTTCTCCAGAGATGTTGCCTGACCGCTGTTCCTCCTGCAATTTGTGTCATATCTTCGGTATAAACCAACATCTGTAATTCCTTCCTTTATTTCACGTGGGACGGGCCTTTCAGCCCACCACGTCCATGTTGACCGTCAAGTAACTTCAGAGGCGTCACACCGGTGGGGTGGGTGCGGCGGGTTAGAGTTGCTGCCTTACAGCTCCTGCAGCGCCAGAGACCCGGGTTCCATCCCGACTACGGGCGCTGTCTGTACGGAGTTTTGTACCTTCCCCCGTGACACGCCCGCGTGGGTTTTCTCCAAGATCTTCGGTTTCCTCCCACTCTCCAAAGCGTTACAGGTTTGCAGGTTAAATTGGCTTGGTTATAAATCTAAAATTGCCCCGCGTTTGTGTAGTATAGTGTTAATATGTGGGGATTACAGGCTGGTCGGTACAGACTTGATGGGCCAAAGGGCCTCTTTCCGTGCTGTATCTCTAAAACTAAACTAATTACATCCATTTACCAGCACTTGCCCAGAGACCCGCCGTGCCTCACTGATCCAAGTGCTCATTCAATATTTCGGTGGAACCTCGCTCCGCCACCTTCTCACTCAGTATGTCCTAGATTCCAAACAAGCCTCTGTTGATAAAAAAAGTCTCAAACTCCCTATCCATTGCAACATTTTTAACTCCCTTCCCATTGACCACACTGACCTTTCTGTCCTGGGCCTCCTCCATTGCCTGAGTTAGGCCACACACAAACTGAAGGAACAGCTCCTCATATTCCACTTGGTAGTTTTACAACCCAACATTGTTATGAGCATTGAAGTCCCCAGTTTTAAGAAACACCCCTCACACCCCCCTCTCTCTTCCCTGCCAGCTTCCTTGCCTGGTGCACAGAGAGTAACATAGAAACATAGAAATAGGTGCAGGAGGAGCCAGCACGGCCATTCATTGTGATCATGGCTGATGCCCCTATCAATACGGTGCTGGCTCAAAGGGCCGAATGGCCTCTCCTGCACCTATTTTCTAATAACCCGTGACTGCCTCCTTGACTCCACTAGCCCCTAGAGCTCTATCTAACTCTCTCTTAAATTTCATCCAGTGACTTGGCCTCACTGCCCTCTGTGGCAGGGAATTCCATAAATTCACAACTCTCTGGGTGTAAGTTTGTTCTCACCTCAGTCATAAATGACCTCCCCTTAATTTAAGACTGTGGCCCCTCTGCCTGGCCTGTTATTTGGCCCATGGTCTGGGACTCACCCCACATTTAGGAACATTTTTCCTGCATCTAGCTTGTCCAGTCCTTTTATAATTTTATATGTTTCTATAAGATCCCATCTCATCCTTCTAAACTCCAGTGAAATGTTCTCTCACCATCTCCAACACACCCACTCTGCCCATCACCCTTCCATCTGCCCATCACCCTTCCACTTTCCCATGCATTCCCACACTCATCTCCCATCCCTGGATCCCTTATTTGTCTTTTATCCCCATTTTATTTCCCCCCCCCCCCCCCCCCCCCCACCTTCTACCGTTATCCCTCTTTCCGGATTTACATTTCACCCCCTCTTCTTATCTCACAACCCTCTGTCTCCTCTCCATCTCTGGTCTTTGTCCAGCCATCTCCTATCAAACTGTATCACCTATCCTGCCCCCACCTCTCCTTTCCAGCTTTTGCTACCCTACTTGGACTGATCCAGGATGGGGAGGAATCTGCCTACAGGCAGGAAGTGTCACAGCTGGCGTCCTTGGTGCCGTCGCAATAACCTAGAGCTCAATGCTCTTAAGACAATGGAATTACTTGTAGACTTTAGAAGAGCGCTCGCTCCCCTCACCCCACTCACCATCAACAACACCACAGTCACATCTGTGGAGTCTTTTAAATTCCTGGGAAACCATCATCTCCACTTAAGGACCTTAATTGGGGGGCTACCATCGACTCCATAGTCAAAAAGGCACAACCGAGGATGTACTTCCTGCAGCAGCTGAGAAAACACAATCTGCCACAGGCAATGATGGTCCAATTCTACAACGGCCATCGTAGAGTCTGTTCTCTCACCTTCTCCATTCATGGTCTGGTTTGGCTCAGTCACCAAGCACGACACCTGGAGGCTGCAGCGAATCGTCCGATCAGCAGAGAAGGTTATTGGCTGCAACCTTCCCTCCATTGACGAACTGTACACTGCAAGGGCCGGGGGAAGCGAGCGGGCAAGATCATCTCTGACCCCTCTCACCCTGGCCACAAACTCTTTGAATCTCTTCCCTCTGGAAGGCGACTCGCGGACTGTCAAAGCTGCCACAGCCCATCAGACATAAAAACAGTTTTTATCCACAAGTAGTTGCTCTACTCAACAGCCATAAAAATCTGTAGCCTCCCTTTGATCTGGTATTTTGTTGGTTCACATGCTTGATCAATGGTGTTTTATCATTAATGTTTTATTATTATTAATGTTTAGTGTTTTCTGAGTCATTTGTAACTGTCACTGTATGTCATGTTGTTACTTGTGGGCGGAGCACCAAGGCAAATTCCTTGTATGTGAATACTTGGCTAATAAACTTACTTACTTACTTCAATCGTCTCAAGAAGAGTCCCGACCTGAAAGGTCACCTGTCTAGTCTCTCCATAGATGCTGCCTGACCTGCTGAGTTCCTCCAGCACTTTGTGTCTTGCCCATGCCTGACTATCGTGTTCCATCTCACTGGACACTCTCACTTGGATTACAAAGCACTGGAGTAGCTCAGCGGGTCAGGCAGCATCTCTGGAGAACATGGATAAGGTGATGTTTCGGATCGGGACCACTTCTTCCTGAGTAGATGCTGTGAGGGTACCTGTCCCCACCACCTTCTCAGGCAGTCCGTTCCAGATTCCAACCAGATCGGTTGAAAAGTAAGTCCTCATCTCTTTCCCATGTAACCATTTTAACTCCCCTTCCCATTCCCACACTGGCCTGATGCTATGTGAGTCGCTGAGTTACTCCAGCAATTTTCGTCATTTTTTTGTATCTGCAGTTCCTTGTTTCCCCCTCCTCACTTTGATGATCCACACTTACAGTAAACCAATGTTACTCTGGGGCCTCCATGGTACTAACTCTCCTGGTCTTTTCTTAGTAATGTGAAATATTCTTTGGAACAGGTTCCAACTCTCATTCCTTGTACCTCCAGTATCAGTGCTAATTCCTGGAGTTACTCCAGATTGGAAAATGTTGTCAGTTTTACTTTTCTATTTTCCATTTTGCTTGTCAGTTTTGCTTGGGGTGGCACAGTGGTGCAGTGGTAGAGTTGTGGTCACAGAGAGAACGTACAAAGTGCGAGGGGACTGAGGCGAGGAGACTACGCTCAAAGGTGTAGAAGGTGAGAGGCACAACCTATTGCGATTTGTCTACTGAAACAATGGCAGAAGTTGCTGCAGTGTGACTCTTGCAGGATGTGGGAAGACAGGGACACTTCTGGTGCCTCTGTCAACTGCAACTGTGGAAATTGCGTCCAGATGCAGCTCCTGAAGGACCGTGTTAGGGAACTGGAGCAGCAGCTGGATGATCTCAGGACCATCCAGGAAAACGAAAGCTTCCTGGACAGGACCTACAATGAAGAGCGAAGTTGGGTGATGATGAGGAAGGGAAGTAAGTGTGGAGTGCAGGAGACCCCGGTGGCTGTACATGTCTTCTTCATCTTGCGTATAACATGCACAGCCTAAAGTTGTTAGTCAACTTGTTCTATTTGATCTTGTTAGTGCATGTCGGGGGGTTGATTGCATTAGTCGGAACAGGGTGGACCATGTGAAGGTTGCAATCCCCCACCCTGCTGAGAGAATGGAGCAGCTGGGCTTGTAAACTCTGGAGTTTAGAAGGATGAGAGGGGATCTCATTGAAACATATAAGATTGTTAAGGGCTTGGACACGCTAGATGCAGGAAACATGTTCCCGATGTTGGGGGAGTCCAAAACCAGGGGCCACAGTTTAAGAATAAGGAGTAAGCCATTTAGAACAGAGACGAGGAAACACTTTTTCTCACAGAGAGTGATGAGTCTGTGGAATTCTCTGCCTCAGAGGGCGGTGGAGACAGGTTCTCTGGATGCTTTCAAGAGAGAGCTAGATAGGACTCTTAAAAATAGCGGAGTCAGGGGATATGGGGAGAAGGTAGGAACGGGGTACTGATTGGGGATGATCAGCCATGTTCACATTGAATGGCGGTGCTGGCTCGAAGGGCCTAATAGCCTACTCCTGCACCTATTGTCTATTGCCTATTGTCTATTGTACCTGTTGAAAACAGATACACCCTCTTGGAAGCTGTCGGGACGGACGACACTTCCAGTCCGAGTGGCGGACAATCTTTCTAACAAATCCTGGCGCTGTGGCCCAACCGGGGAGACCTATGTCAGGTAGCGCCATAGTGGTAGGGGACTCAATAGTGAGAGGCACCGACAGGAGATTCTCTGGCAACAGGCGAGACTCGAGGATGGTGTGTTTGCCTCTCTGGTCCCAGGGTCCAAGACATCTCGGACCGATTGCTGGGCATCCTCAAGTTGTGCATGTCGGCACAAACGACATCGGGAAGGAGAGGAGGGCGGTTCTGCAACGTGAGATTTGATAAGGGAATTCTCGACCCGAAACTTCACCCATTCCTTCGCTCTGTAGATGCTGCCTCACTCGCTGAGTTTCTCCAGCTTTTTGTCTACCTTAGAGATTTAGGAAGAAGAATATTTACCTCATCGGTGACCCTCAGTTAACCCTTGATCAGCTTCCCCTTGCACTAAACGTCATTCCCTTATCATGCATCTATACACTGTGACTGGCTCGATTGTAATTATGTATAGTCTTTCTGCTGACTGGTTAGCACGAACAACAGCTGTTCATTGTACCTCGGTACACGAGACATGAAACTATAATGAACCGAATCCGTGCGGACCAGCGATCCCCGAACACTAACACTATCCTACACACACATTAGGGACAATTTACAATTATGCCAAGTCAGTTAACATACAAACCAGTACGTCTGGTGGGAGGATACTGGAGATCCTGGAGAAAAACCCACGTACAAACTCTGTTTAGACAGCAAACTGTAGTCGGGATCAAACCTGGGTCTCCGGCAGCTGTAAGGCAGCAACTCTACTGCTGCGCCACTGTGCGCCCCTTTCCATTGCATCTGTTCTGATGACTCGACCCATCATATCAGTGGTTTCAGCATGTCTTCCAATTTGTTTCACTCTGAACGTGTTTACCAAGCCAAGGATACTGATGATCTAGTGGCAGCTTTAATAAATAATCTGGAGTGAGGATTTATGAACCTGAATCCCCTGGTGTTTATGTTCATGTTCAGTTATTAAAATCAGAAACTGCTGCTGGAGATGCAGAGTGAATCGGTGACATGTTATTGATGGAAATGGATTGCATTTTTATGATTGATTGAAAGATACAGCATGGAAACAGGCCCTTCGGCCCATCGACTCCACGCCAATCATCTGTAATGACATCAAGAGCCGTGTAGAGACCAAAGTGCAGAGAAGACACACAGGCAGGTTAAACTCAAAGGCTTTTACCAGAATGTTTAAGAAGGAACTGCAGATGCTGGAAAATCGAAGGTAGACAAAAAGTGCTGGAGAAACTCAGCGGGTGCAGCAGCATCTATGGAGCGAAGGAAATAGGCAACGTTTCAGGCCGAAAACCCTTCTTCAGGACTCCTGAACAACAAGGAGTACAAGGCTCAGCACGGTGGCGCAGCGGTAGAGTTGCTGCCTAACAGCGCCAGAGACGCCGGTTCGATCCTGACCACAGTGATGTCTGTGTGGAGTTTGTATATTCACACCTCCCACAGGTGTGGTCCTCGGGACCACTGGGCATCTCTGGGCACCTGCAGGAGAAGCAGACCACTGCCCTCACTGCACTGCACCATGGAGCGTTGAGATGGACAAACACAGACTGTATCTTTATCTTGCCATCACCCTCTACGCTGAAGCCTCTCGAGCCAAAGCCTCACACTTATGCCCCTATCCCACATAGGAAACCTGAACGGAAACCTCTGGAGACTTTGTGCCCCACCAAAGGTTTCCGTGCGGTTCCCGGAGGTTTTTGTCAGTATCGACCATTAGGGAGACTGACAAAAACCTCTGGGAACCTCCGGGAACCGCACGGAAACCTTGGGTGGGGCACAAAGTCTCCAGAGGTTTCCGTTCAGGTTTCCTAAGTGGGACAGGGACATTACCCTCCACGCAGGTCCTGAGGTCGACCAGCTGCTGCTCCCGTTCCCTGACGCGGTGGGTAAGGAGCTGCAGGTGGACCCTCCTCCCACAGGTGGTCTTCCATCCACGTTCTGCCCCCACCTTGGGCATCACCTCACTGTAACTTGGACAGGTTGGGGGAGTGGGCAGAGAAGTGGCAGATTGAATGTACTGTAGCAAAGTGTGCACTCACGTACTAGAAAGAAAGGTTCAGATTATATTCTAAATGGGGAAGAGAATTCAGAAATCGGAAGTGCAAAGGGACTTGGGAGTGCTGGTGCTGGTGCAGGATTCGCAATATGATCATTTGCAAATCAAATTGGTAGCAAGGAAGGCAAACGCATTTATTTTGAGTGGACTAGAATACAACAACAGGGGTGTAATGCTGAAGAGCTAGGCTTAGGTTTGTTAGGCACTGGTCAGACTGCATTTGGAGTATTGTGAGCATTCGGGAAACTGCGGACGTCACAGACAAGAGTTACATTGAGGTGACGGACAGCAGTTCATAAGTTCTAGGAGCAGAATTAGGCCCATCAAGTATACTCCGCCATTCAATCTTGGCTGATCAGTTCTATCTATCTTTCCCTCTCAACCCCATTCTCCTGCCTTCTCCCATAACCCCTGACACCCGTACTAACCAAGAATGTGTCAATCTCTGCCTTGAAAATATCAATTGACTTGGCTTTCACAGCCATCAGTAGTAGCAATGAAGCCAACAATATACCCAACACTCTCTGTGTGGAAAGGTTGCCTCCCCCCCCTCTAAGGTTCCTATTAAAATGTTTCCCTCTCACCATGAATCTATGCCTCGGGATCTTGATTCCCTATCTCTGGGTTAAAAGCCTTTGTGCATTCGCCCCATCAAAATCATGAAGGGAAGGGGGAAATTTCTACAAAATGAAAATTTAATTGTTGGGGGAGTCCAGAACCAGGGGGCCACAGTTTAAGAATAAGGAGTAAGCCAGTTAGAAACAGAGACGAGGAAACACTTTGTCTCACAGAGAGTGGTGAGTCTGTGGAATTCTCTGCCTCAGGTGGAGGCAGGTTCTCTGGATGCTTTCAAGAGAGAGCTGGATAGGGCTCTTAAAAATAGTGGGATATGGGGAGAAGGCAGGAACGGGGTACTGATTGGGGATGATCACATTGAATGGCGGTGCTGGCTCGAAGGGCCAAATGGCCTAATCCTGCACCTATTGTCTATTGTCTATTAATATTCATGCCATTGTGTTGTAGACTAGAGTGGATGTAAGTTTTATGCTTTAAGGGGCAGCACAGTGGTAGAGCTACTGCCTGACAGCGCCACAGACCCAGGTTCCATCCTGTCAGGAGTTTGTACGTTCTTCCTGTTAATTTGTGAGTTTTCCCCGGGTGCTCAGGTTATCTCTCACACTCTGGAGATATACAGGTTTGTAGGTTAATTGGCTTCAGCAAATTATACATTTTCCGTAGTGTGTAGGACAGTGCTAGTGGACGGGGGGACAGCTGGTCAGCACGAACTCGGTGGGCCGAACGGCCTGTTTTCATGCTGCATGAAGTACTGACACTTTTGAAAAATATAAAGGTGGATAAGTCTCCAGGTCCTGACAGGATATTCCCTAGGACATTGAGGGAAGTTAGTGTAGAAATAGCAGGAGCTATGACAGAAATATTTCAAATGTCATTAGAAACGGGAATAGTGCCGGAGGATTGGCGTACTGCGCATGTTGTTCCATTGTTTAAAAAGGGTTCAAAGAATAAACCTAGCAATTATAGACCTATTAGTTTGACGTCGGTGGTGGGCAAATTAATGGAAAGGATACTTAGAGATAATATATATAAGCATCTGGATAAACAGGGTCTGATCAGGAACAGTCAACATGGATTTGTGCCTGGAAGGTCATGTTTGACAAACCTTCTTGAATTTTTTGAAGCGGTAACTAGGGAAATTGATGAGGGTAAAGCAGTGGATGTTGTCTATATTGGATTTCAGTAAGGCCTTTGACAAGGTTCCCCATGGAAGGTTGGTTCAGAAGGTTCAATCTTTGGGTGTTAATGGCAGAGTAGCAAGATGGATTCAACAGTGGCTGGAATGGGAGATGTCAGAGAGTAATGGTGGATGGCTGTTTGTCAGGTTGGAAGCCGTTGTGACAGTGGGGTGCCTCAGGGATCTGTGTTGGGTCCACTGTTGTTTGTCATGTACAATCAATGATCTGGATGATGGGGTGGAAAATTGGATAAGTAAGTATGCAGATGATACTAAGATAGGTGGTATTGTGGATAACGAAGTTAGATTCTCAAAGTCTACAGAGAGATTTGGGCCATTTGGAAAAGTGGGCTGAAAGATGGCAGATAGAGATTTAATGCTGATAAGTGTGAAGTGCTACATCTTGGCAGGACAAATCCAAAATAGGACGTACATGGTAAATGGTAGGGAAATTGAGGAATGCTGTGGAACAGAGGGATCTAGGAATAACTGTGCATAGTTCCCTGAAGGTGGAATCGCATTGTTAGATAGGGTGGTAAAGAAAGCCTTTGGTGTGCTGGCCCTTTATAAATCAGAGCATTGAATTATAGGAGTAGGGAAGTAATGTTTTAAAATTGTACAAGGCATTGGTAAGACCAATTCTGGAGTATGGTGTACAATTTTGGTCGCCTAGTTATAGGAAGGATGTCAACAAAATAGAGAGTGTACAGAGGAGATTTACTTTAGAATGTTGCCAGGGTTTCCAGCAACTATGTTACAGAGAAAGGTTGAACAAGTTAGGTCTTTATTCTTTGGAGCGCAGAAGGTTAAGGGGGGACTTGATTGAGGTCTTTAAAATGATGAAAGGGATAGACAGAGTTGACGTGGATAAGCTTTTCCATTGAGGGGTAAGGAAGATTCAAACAAGAGGACATGACATGAGAATTAAGGACAGAAGTTTAGGGGTAACGTGTGAGGGGGAACTTCTTTACTCAGAGGGTGGTGGCTGTGTGGAATGAGCTTCCAGCAGAGGTGGTGGAGGCAGGATCGATATTAACATTTAAAAGTAAAGTGGATAGGTATATGGACGTGAAGGGAATGGAGGGGTATGGTCTGAGTGCAGGTAGATGGGACTAGGGGAAAACAAATGGTCGGCACGGACTGGAAGGGCCGAGAGGGCCTGTCTCCGTGCTGTAATTGTTATATGGTTATATGGTTATATGACTTTTATAGAAAAGTCTTTAAAAGACTTGGGAGGCAGAGATCTTTAAAAGGATGAATGCACAGAGTATTTTACCCAGTGAGGAAATCAAGAATCAGAGCACATCATTTGTGAGATAGGAAAGGTTTAGTGGGAACATAAGGACAAATTTCTTTCACGCAGAGTGTGGTGGGCATATGGAACGAGCTGCTGGAGGAGGTAGTTGAGGCAGGTATCATAACAAAATTTAAAAGATATTTGGACAGGTGCAGTAATAAGAAAGGTTTAGAGGGATATGGGCTAAATGTGGGCAGGTGGGATTAGTGTAGATGGGGCAAATTAGGCCAAAGGGCATGTTTCTGTGCACTGTGACACTGTGTAATTAGCGTTGTCAGAGTAGGTGCTTTTTATGTTCCCAATGTCGTGTTTAATAACCTGATGGCTGTGGGGAAGTAGCTGTTCCTGAACCTGGATGTTACAGATTTCAGGCTCCTGTACCTTCTTCCCGATGGCAACGGTGAAATGAGTGTGTGGCCATTATGGTGTGAGTCTTTAATGATGTTGGCAGCCTTTTTGAGGCAGCGACTGCGATCGATCCCTTCGATGGTAGGGCGGTCAGAGCCAGTGATGGCCTGGGCAGTGTTCACAACTTTCTGCATTATTTTTCAATCCTGGGCGTTCAAGTTGCCGAACCAAGCCACGATGCAACCAGCAGCTGTACACCTGTAGATGTTCGAGAGAGTCCTCCTTGACTTACTGACTCTCCGTAATCTTCTCAGGAAGTAGAGGCTCCAATGTGACTTCTTTATAATTGCATCAGTGTGCTGGGACCAGGGAAGATCTTCAGAGATATGCACGCGCAAGAATCTGAAGTTATTGACCCTTTCCACCATCGGGTCCCCATCCTTCCCCTTCCACAACCAGTTCCTTGGTTTTACTGGTGTTGAGAGCCAGGTTGTTGTGCTGGCACCATTTGTCCATCGGTCGATCTCACTTTTATACTCTGACTGGGACCAGGACTTGGCCTCCACAGCCTTCTGTGGGAATGGGTTCCACAGATTAACTACCCTCTGACTAAAGAAGTTCCTCCTCACCTCTTTTCTAAAAGGGCACCCTTTAATTCTGAGGCTATGACTTCAGGTCCTAGACTCTCCCACCAGTGGAAACATCCTCTCCACATCCACTCTATCCATGCCTTAGATGCAGGAGGTTGGCAAGGTCCTCAATGAGTATTTCTCCTCTGTTTAATACTGTGGAGAAATACATCAAGGACTGGAACGTGGACAGTTAAAGTGTCTTGTGGGATAGTTGGTATCAATGTCACAGAGGTACTGGATGTCCTTAGGGCATATAAAGGTAGGATCAATCACCTGGACTGCCAACACTGAACAACACCCTTGGCCTTTCCCAGGGCCGCTGCTGCCGCACCACTGTGACCCTTACCTACACTCCGACCGTCCGCGGACCGCCACCATTGACTCCGCCAATCTCGTCTCTCTCCCCCAGCTGAGGTCAACTCACCTGGATTCCAGGCCCTGTTCTGGACCCAGTCTGAAGATGGATTTCGGCCAAATATCACCTACCCGCCCCCCGTGTTCTCCAGAGATGCTGTCTGACCCGCTGAGTTACCCTTCCCTGCACATTGTGTCCTTTTGTGTCGAAGGATTGAAGGCAGATTTCATGCAAACCTACCGAAAATATGAAAGGCCGAGGTAGGGGTAGATGTGGAGAGGATATTTCCTGTAATGGAGGAATCTCTTGACCAGAGGGCACAGCCGCAGAATAAAAGGACATACCTTCAGAACAGAGATGAGGAGGAATTTCTTTAGTCAGAAGGTGGTGAATCTGTGTGGGACTTCATTGTCACTGAAGCCAAAGTCATGTGGGTACGTCTCTAAAGCAGCAATTGATAGAGTTCTTGATTAGGAAGGCATCAAGATTTATGAGGAGAAGGAAGGAGAATGGGTTTTTGAGAAGGGAAAATAGGATCAGCCATGATGAATTGTGGAGCAGACTTGATGGGCCGAATGGCTTAATTCTGCTCCTATGTCTTATGACCATGAGCTTCAGCAGTGGTTTTGATAACGTTCATCATGGTTGGGCTGCTCGGGAAGGTTCGGGTCATCTCCACAGATGCTGCCTGACCCTACCCTAAGTTACTCCAGCACTCTGTGAAACATCACCTATCCAGGTATGTTCTCCAGAGATGCTGCCTGACCCGCTGAGTTACTCCAGCATTTGTGTCAGCTTGGATTTAAATCAGTATCTGCAGTTCTTTCCTGCACCAAGTGGATCCAGACTTGGCTTCATGGAAGAAAGTACATCGTGGTTGATCAAGCTCCAGTTTTTCCCCTTTATCGCTCGAACCCGTGCAACCTGAGTAACAATGACTAACTCGGTCTTGAATACATTTTAAATGACTTGCTTCAACTGCTTCCTGCGGCTGATTTGAGAATTTCCCTCATCTCAGGCTGAAAATGTTGACCATGGGCCAAATAAAGCACCTTGTCCATCACCCTTGAACGTCAGCTGAATCTAAAGAGATGGCCGTGAGACATGCAGCTCACGGTTTTGTGAACGTCTTTCAGAGAGGCGGGTTGGACTGGACGTTAATGTAAGAACATTGGAACCCAGGGCATTGGGGGGGGGGGGGGAGGATCTCCCTGTCGGTCTGATCCTGGGCCTGGCCAAGATGGGCCGTTCACAGGTCCAGGCAGCAGGTTACACGGTTGTGGGTCACACCAGAGTCGTCGCTGCCTGCCCCTCTTCCGGGCCTACATCCATGCTCCCGTGTCCCTGGAGCGGGAAACACGCGGTGTCCACGGGGATTCTGGAGGCCTTCGTGATTGCTGGTCGCCGAGTGTGTTATTGATTTAAAGTTGGCGATATTTTAATATGATCCTGTGCTTGTAAACTGCCAGTATAGGCAGTGTTTGATCGTGTTCCTACTCTGTATTTTTGTTTGTTTTGAATAAAAGCATTTTTGTAATATTAAACAAAAGGGCATTAGGAGGCCATTCTTTTGGTTATGTAGAATTGTATGAGCCTTGAAATTGGAACCTTGGTGAGTCTTCATCTCATTGTAGTAGAGGGCGAAAATAATAGTCTAACGAAGGGTCGTGACCCGAAACGTCACCCATTTCCTTCTCTCCAAAGATGCTGCCTGTCCGCTGGAGTTACTCCAGCGTTTTGTGTCTGTCATTCTATGCGCCAAAAGTAGTACGACAGTAGCTACGGATAGGGATCTGAGCAAGATGGATAAGAAGCAGATATTGTTTGCATTTAAAAAAATTCACGTTAAATTTAGTGCACGTAAAATACACAGAAGCAGGTTTTTTGAATTAGCAACATAATTAAACACGCTAGAGTTCTGTAGCCAAGGAAATTCTGCGCTTTACCTCAAAGTGTCAGTAACTTATAAATATGAATCAGGTCTGCAAACAGTGTGATGAAGAAGAAGTCTCTTGGAGCGAACAAGCATCAAATCTCTGTCATGTCCAGTGATGAAAGGAAACTAAGGAAGCGGAGTTTTATTTACCTTGTAATGTCCCATCTTGTGAAAGATTCACACAAAAAGGTAAGATTCTCAATTAATTACATGTGACCCACTTTAAGTGACTTCCTGGAGCTACTTAAATCCAGATTCACAAGGGAGTCTCATGCCCACACAGCCCATCCCAGCTCCGTGCCTGTCCACAGACCAGACACAGCTACATTGCAGTTCCAGACAGTGTGTTGCTGACTTTGAACACTGGTGTGATGCTGAGCCAGTTATGTCACTTGATGTATAATTCAGAGGCCAGAACTGATCGTCCAAATTGCACCAAAGCAGTTCAGCATATGATTTCCAGTTTCAAGTAAAGTAGAAGCTCTGCACCATAAAGCAAACCCCATCTTGTTCACAAGTTGTGGGAGCACAATGAGGCCATTCGGCCCATCAAGTCTACTACACCAATTCAATCATGGCTGATCTATCTTTCCTCTCACAACCCCATTCTCATGCCTTCTCACCCATAACCTATGACACCCGTACTAATCATGAAATCTGTCGATCTCTGCCTTAAAAATATCCATTGACTTGGCCTCCACAGCCTTCTGCGGCAATGAATGCAACAGATTCACCACCCTCTGACTAAAGAACTTCCATCTCATCTCTGTTCTTATAGGTACGCATGTGTATTCTGAGGCTGTGACCTCTGGTCCTGGACTCTCCCACTAGAGGAAACATCCTCTCCACATCCACTCTAGCCAGGTCTTTCCCTATTCGGCAGTTGTTCCCAAACTCCAACTCATTCCCAATATCCCTTAGGGAAAGTGGCGTGCCATCCTGACACTATCAATTCTACACTGCAGTCCCACACTACCGTGGTAGTGTCAGCTGAGGTACTGGATCCAGGAGAAGGTCCACCACCTTGTCTCCTGGTGTCACAGAGAGACACAGTATGGAAACAGGCCCTTCAGCCCACTGAGGTACAGCACGGTGGCGCAGCGGAGGCCAAGTCAATGGGTATTTTTAAGGCAGAGATAGATAGATTCTTGACAACAGACAATAGACAATAGGTGCAGGAGTAGGCCATTTGGGCCTTCGAGCCAGCACCGCCATTCAATGTGATCATGGCTGATCATCCCCAATCAGTACCCCGTTCCTGCATTAGAACGGGTGTCAGGGCTTATGGGGATAAAGCCTGACCTGCTGTGTTTTCCAGCATATTTTAACATGTTTTTTTTTGGTTTTTGATTTGTTCAGTTTAGTTTGGTTTAGTTTGTTGTCATGTGTACAGAGGTACAGTGAAAAGCTTTTGTTGCGACTATCCAGTCAGCGGAATGACAATACATGATCACAATCGAGCTGTTTACAGCGTATTTACAGATACAGGGATATAGGGAATAGTGTTTAGTGCAAGGTGAAGCCAGCAAAGACTGATGGGTCAGAGAGTCTCCAATGAGCTAGATAGTAGAAACATAGAAACATAGAAACATAGAAAATAGGTGCAGGAGTAGGCTATTTGGCCCTTTGAGCCTGCACCGCCATTCAATATGATCACGGCTGATCATCCAACTCAGTATCCTGTACCTGCCTTCTCTCCATACCCCCTGATCCCTTTAGCCACAAGGGCCACATCTAACTCCCTATTAAATATAGCCAATGAACTGGCCTCAACTACTTTCTGTGGCAGAGAATTCCACAGATTCACCACTCTCTGTGTGAAAATTTCTCATCTCGGTCCTAAAAGACTTCCCCCTTATCCATAAACTGTGACCCCTTGTTCTGGACTTCCCCAACATGGGGAACAATCTTCCTGCATCTAGCCTGTCCAACCCCTTAAGAATTTTGTAAGCTCAGTACAGCTCTGCTCTCTGGTTGTGGTAAGATGATTCAGTTGCCTGATAACAGCTGGGAAGAAACTGCCCCATGAATCTAGAGATGTGCGTTTTTACATTCTGTACCCGTTGCCCGATGGGGGAGGGGAGAAGAGGGAGTGACCGGGGTTCATCTCATCCTTGATTGTGCTGCTGGCCTTGCCGAAGCTTCGCTTAAATTTGGTTTGGTTTGGATGGAGATGGAACGTGCATTTTGGCACATGGAGTGCATGCTGAATTCATACTGGTTCGATGTCAGATCACTCTCTCACTTCCTACAACAATGGGGGCAATGTTGTATTTTGGTGAGGGCTTTGTGCTTATTCTGGCTTTCACATTTGCCCTTCAGTCTCTTGTTCTACATTTCTGTTTCAGTTCTGGGCGGGCAATAACTCTTTATTCATGTCTGACAAAATTAGCTCTCTTAAAGTAAGACTCCCCAAAGGAGAGACGTCAACTTTCAGTCTCCGTGGAGTCCAGCTGAATCGGGGATTGGTAACAATAATGAAAAAGACTCATGCAGGCTTAACGCTTTCTGACAACATCTTCAACTTCTTCCACTTAATTGCAAGCTCCTGGACCAACCTTGTCGCACTCCCGCCCCGGCTCCCACTCCGACACTTCATCTCACTTTTCAAAGGAAATAACAAAGAAGGTCGATGAGGGCAAGACCATCTACACGTTGACACATTGTCAGCAACAGACTGGTTCCACCGAGATGCAGCACAGAACGCCACAGGAGATCATTTTTCCCTGTGGCTATCAAACTGTACAACTCCTCCCCCTTCTGTCGTGGGGTCGTTTTGTTCACCTTGTTAAAGGAAAGATGCCATTAATCTGGAAAGCGTGCAGGGAAAATTTACGAGGATGTTGCCAGGACTCGAGGGGCTGAGCCACAGGGAGAGTTTGGGCACACTAGGGGCATTCTTTGGAGTGCAGGAGGGTGAGGGATGATTTTATAGAGATGTATAACATCAAGGGGAGGGTGAATGTACAGAGGCTTCTGCCCAGGGTCGGGGAGTCAAGGACTAAGGTGCAAAGATTTAGCCAATAGTCAATGCTCATTGGAGTTTTATTTGTCCCATATGCGACTGCACGGTGAAATTATTTTTGCTTATATTACACATGCTGTGACACCATTATTGGCGCCATTATTCAAAGACTGGTCGGCCCGCGCGCTCGATGTCCTGACGTCCCGCCGTTCTCTCCTCGCCCGCCCATCTTTGTGTCCCGGGGGTGCCTCCTGCAGCCGACCTTGAAGATGCTGGAGGCATTACCCCGATTCACCATCCGACCCGCCCTTGCACCTCATATCCCTGGGATGGTGGCACTGTCATATGAAGAAAGATTGAAAAAAGACTAGGCTTGTATTCACTGGAGTTCAGAAGGATGAGAGGATATCTTATAGAAACATATAAAATTATAAAAGGACTGGACAAGCTAGGTGCAGGATAAATGTTCCCAATGTTGGGCGAGTCCAGAACCAGGGGCCACAGTCTTAGAATAAAGGGGACGCCATTGAAGACTGAGGTGAGAAAAAACGTTTTCACCCAGAGAGTTGTGAATTTGTGCAATTCCCTGCCACAGAGGGTGTGGAGGCCAAATCACTGGATCGATTTAAGAGAGTTAGATAGAGCTCTAGGGGCTGGTGGAATCAAGGGATATTGGGAGAAGGCAGGCACGGGTTATTGATTGGGGACGATCAGCCACGATCACAATGAATGGCGGTGCAGGCTCGAAGGGCCGAATGGCCTCCTCCTGCACCTATTTTCTATGTTTCTATGTTTCTATGTCCAACTTCTCCGGTTCCCTCCAGCTTACGCCGGCCACGAGCCTTCAGGTGGGTTCCCGGTTCCGCCAGGGACCGCAGCAGGTGAGCCAGGCCTACTGAGGTCGGAGAGAGGGAACATTCAATGGGAATCCTGAGGGACAACTTTACCACTGAGGGTAATGGATAATACGAGACTAGCTGCCAGATGAATTGAATGGAGGCAGGTACAATAACAACATTAACAATTACATTTGGAATATACATGGATAGGAAAAGTTCAGAGGAATAAGGGACAAATGTAGGCAAAAGGAACTAGCATGGATGGAGAGTAAAAATGCCGGAGAAACTCAGCGGGTGAGGCAGCATCTATGGTGCGAAGGGAAAAGGCGATGTTTTGGATCGAGACCCTTAGGGCTGTAGGGCCTGTTCCCATGCTATATGACTCTGTTTAACTTTCTCTCACCGTTGACATCTTCTGTGGCCCAGGACAGTAGATTTCGGAAGGTCATTTTGGGGTATAGTTTCTCTTTTGGGATCTAGGTACGGAATTTGTTCATTAGCTGTTCCAGACATACAAAGCTGTTTGAACTCTCATTTACATTTGACCCTGCCGAGTAAAATAAAGTTCTCAAACCAGGGTGACCGACTGTGTTTCAGAGCTTGGACGATTGGTACGGTGGCGCAGCGGTAGAGTTGCTGCCTTGCAGCGCCAGAGACCCGGGTTCCATCCTCACTACGGGTGCTGTCTGAATGGAGCTAGTACGTTCTCCCCGTGACCCAGTGGGTTTTCTCCGAAATCCTCGGTTTCCTCCCATAATCCAAAAGACGTCCAGGTTTGTAGGCTAATTGGCTCGGTATCAATGCAAAATTGTCCTTAGTGTGTGTGCGGGAGTTGCTGGTCGGCACGGACTCAGTGGGCCGAAGGGCCTGTTTCCATGCTGTATCTCTCTAAACTAAACTACAGTGGTGATGTGATACAGTTTGACTAAAACAGTTTAAAATGTGTGCAACACAAAGGACAACTGACCGTGGCAGTGGCAATTCACCACCTGTGGATAACCTGAGCTTTAACTTACTAAAAATAATGTTTGTAAGCTGCTGAACAGTGAACTATTTGTTAGTTTTATTGAAGCACTGACAGTCAACTTAGTAAGATTTTAAAAAACATTTGCTCATAAACCTTAAAACCACCATAATTAATGCCTTCGCATTGAGAAGAGCCAGGTGCACTTTCTGCAAACAGAGTTAGCTGATATGGTGTTGAATTGCACCTGGGCTTAGCCTGAAGAAGATCCCGGACTGAAACGTCACCCATCCTTTATCTCCAGAGATGCTGCCTTATGCACCTGTCCCCACCTAGGAAACCTGAACGGAAACCCTCTGGGGACTTTGCGCCCCACCCAAGGTTTCCGTGTGGTTCCCGGAGGTTCCCGGGGGTTTTTGTCAGGTTCCCAGAGGTTTTTTTCCAATTTTTTGAAATAATCGCCGGAACATGGAAGAAGCGGAAACCACTTTCGACCATTAGGGAGACTGACAAAAACCTTCGGGAACCGCACGGAAACCTTGTGTGGGCACAAAGTCTCCAGAAGTTTCTGTTCAGGTTTCCTAAGTGGGACAGGGGCATAACCCGCTGAGTTACTCAAAGAACGTTGTGTCTCTTGCGGGCTCAGGCCAGTTTAGTGGTCAAGAACAGGTTGGGCCGATGGCCTGTTACCATGCTGAATGACTCTATGAGTCTCTCTGATTCATTGGTTATGCAGCTTCTGCAAATTGCGGCAATTATAATCCTCTGCTTGCATTTTTATTGATAAAGCAAGTTGTGGATTGAAGAATCTCTGCTAGTTCTGATGGTGATGTCAGAAAGGTTAACTTCAGGAGCTGCTTCCAGTATGTCGAGCGCAATAGACGGCTTTGAGTTACGTAAACGGCACCAATATATGGTGACCCGTGCATGTGTGAGCGATGCAACATGGAATTTCACTGTGCAGACGGCACGGTGGCGCACCGGTACAGTTGCTGCCTCACAGCGCCAGAGACCCAGGTTCGATCCCGAACTACGGGTGCAGTCTGTACGGAGTTTGTACGTTCTCCCAGTGACCACAATCGTTTTTCTCCGAGATCTTCGGTTTCCTCCCACACTCCAAAGACGTACAAGTTTGTAGGTTAGCTAGCTTGGTAAATGTAAACGTGTCCCCAGTGTGTGTAGGATATTGTTAGCGTGCGGGGTTCACGGTTGGAACGACCGCTGGTCGGCGCGCGACTTGGTGGGCCAAAGGGCCTGTTTTCCACCCTGTATCTCTAAACTAAACTAAACTAAAGTGACAATAAAGAATCATTAATCCACTGAAATTCCCAGCCTCCCCGTAGACATTGAGTGACTAAATGCACAGAGTCTCTTGCCCAGAGTAGGGGAATCGAGGAGAGCACGGACATAGGTTCAAGGTGAAGGGGAAACAATTTAATAGGAATCCGAGGGTAACTTTTCACACAAAGGGTGGTGGGTGTATGGAACGAGCTGCCAGAGGAGGTAGTTGAGGTTGGGACTATCCCAATGTTTAAGAAACAGTTAGGCCGGTACATGATAGGACAGGTTTTGGAGGGATATGGACCAAACGCAGACGGGTGGGACCAATGTAGCTGGGACATGTTTGGCTGGTGTGGGCAAGTTGGCTGAAGGGCCTGTTTGCACACTGTATCACTCTATGACCAGTGCAGCTGGGTCATGTTGGCCGGTACGGGTAAGTTGGGCTGAAGGGCCTGTTTCCGCACTGTATCACTCTATGACCAGTGCAGCTGGGTCATGTTGGCCGGTATGGGCAAGTTGGGCTGAAGGGCCTGTTTCCACACTGTATCACTCAATGACACTACGACTCTACCTGCACAAAAAATCACCTTCATGTTTCACGTGAGGCATCTCACTTTTGCAGCAGATTTAGTCTCTGCTGAGTGTGATCACCGCCACTGGTTGTGAACGGGGATGTTAATGGGACATTACCCAAGGTGAGAGGTTTCACTTGGCCAGGCTTGCAATCTATCAAACATTGCAACAAAGTTAGTGGAACATAAAGTAGGTTTTTGAGATAATGGCTCCCTGCAGAAAATCATAAAGCTAACTTGAAAATGGAGGTTATTGTGTTGCTGGCATCATATATTATGCTATTATGTATAGCCTGCTACTATGAGATAGGTTCTGTGTAATGTGCATCAGTCCAGCAGTATTTATAAATGATTGATCACCCTGACACAGCTGGGACTGCTGGTAACCCCATTTTTCTTCTTTAACTGGGGAAGACAATATTTCAAATCGATACAATATGCTTGGAACCGCTCGGCTTCAAAACCGTGTCTGTGGCGAGGCAGGAGTATATGTGCAAACTAAAATCATTCAATCAGGTCTGACTAACAAGAAACTTTCTACAG
This sequence comes from Okamejei kenojei, assembly GCA_035221665.1. NCBI lineage: Eukaryota > Metazoa > Chordata > Chondrichthyes > Rajiformes > Rajidae > Okamejei > Okamejei kenojei. The sequence continues at coordinate 2,674,082 of CM069169.1, read as the reverse complement.
GAACAAAGAGTCACCCAGATTAGTTGAGGGAACCAAAGTGAAAAGAACTGCAGATGCTGGTTTAAACCGAAGATAGACAAAAATGCTGGAGTATCTCAGCAGGGCAGGCAACATCTTTGAGAGGAGGAATGACCCAAAACGTCACCCATATCCTTCTCTCCAGAGATTGCTGCCTGTCCCACTGAGTATACACCACGTTTTGTGTCTACACTCGAGTGAAGTTCACATTTTAAACTCTTCTCCGACACTCTCTGTGCGCCCAGTGCCTGCGACAACTCTTTTGTGACAAGCTAGATGCAGGAAAAATGTTCCCAATGTTGGGCGAGTCCAGAACCAGGGGCCACAGTCTGAGAATAAAGGGGAGGTCATTTAAGACTGAGGTGAGAAAAAACTTTTTCACCCAGAGAGTTGTGAATTTATGGAATTCCCTGCTACAGAGGGCAGTGGAGGCCAAATCACTGTATTGATTTAAGAGAGAGTTGGATAGAGCTTTGGGGGCTAGTGGAATCAAGGGATATGGGGGGAAGGCAGGCACGGGTTATTGATAGCGGACGATCAGCCATAATCACAATGAATGGCGATGCTGGCTTGAAGGGCCGAATGGCCTCCTCCTGCACCTATTTTCTATGTTTCTATGTTTCTACGTGACTTTTGTCACTTTTATCGTCACTTTTATCATATCTTTTTTAACCTTAATTTTATCCTTGTAATATCATTGCTGAGGTGACCTGTTGTCTTGTCTAACACATTTCATTGTACCATCGACCCAGTGTTAACCTACATATGACAAATAGAACTGAACTGAACTGAAGCGCTGCACCTTGCCCCAGCTCATGCAACGAGTGCAATTTCTCCCGCATTATGGGCATTTACACCGTTTGACAGAATCTCAAAGTGACTCAAAACGCATCTAAATTAACGTATTGGTAAATTAAAATCGATTTTTTTTTGTTGGTTGACATCACACTGTCAGATTGTGGCAATGAGGAAAGGGAATGAGAAATTATATCACAGATCATGGTAGGGCGGCACGGTGGCGCGGCGGTAGAGTTGCTGCCTCACAGCGCCAGAGACCAGGGTTCGATCCTGACTACGGGTGCTGTCTGTACGGAGTTGGGCCAAAAGGCCTGATCCTATGCTGTATAAATCTGTGACTCTATCACACAATCATAGAGTCAAGTAGCATGGAAACATGTCCCAGAGCCCATGAGCCTGCACCAATAATCAAATATTATTTTACGCTAATCCTCCACGAATTCTACACCAAGCCTACACTCATCCAATTTTATTCCCCTTACTTTGGCCAAGAAAGTACACCAACATCTTGGTGGGCCACAGTGGCCAGCGGTAATTGCTGCCTCACAGCCCTTGCAGCGCCGGAGACCCGGGTTCGATCCCGACTACGGGTGCCGTCTGTTTCGTAGTTTGCACGTTCTCGTCGTGACCTGCGTGGGTTTTCCACGAGATCATCGGTTTCCTCCCACACTCCAAAGGTTTGTAGGTTAATTGGCTTGGTGTATGTGTAAATTGTCCCCAGTGTGTGTAGGATAGTGTTAGCGTGCGGCAATTGCTGGTCCCTGTGGACTCGGTGGGCCGAAGGCCTGTTTCCACGCTGTATCTTTAAACTAAACTAAAAAAATCATCCTTACTTCCTCAGAAGTTCAAAGGAAATAGGCAACGTTTCGTGCCGAAACTTTGTGTTTCGGCCTGAAACGTCACCTATTTCCTTCCCCCATAGATGCTGCCTCACCCGCTGAGTTTCTCCAGCATTTTCATCTATCTTGGCATAGCACCTGTTCTTTTTTTAATTTATTTTATTTTATTAGAAGTAAGTACAGGAATTTGGCACCAAGATGCCCAATATATATTGACATATTACATTTTATGTACAGCTTCTTATTATTTTAATAATTAAAAAGAAAAAGAGAGAATAGATAATAAAAGATAGAGAAACATGTGATATATAGTGTGTGAAAAGGAAAAAAATGTGAAAGAAGCAATTGCAAAGAAGAAAGTAGAAAGAGAAAGATGGAATGTAGAGATTAAAGGAGATCGTTAATTATATTCTTGACCATCCCTCACCCAATCCTGAAACAGTAAAAGGGCCTGTCCCACGAGCATGCAACCAGCATGCGGCAAGCGCGACCAAACTGGAAGCGGGGGCCGCGGCAGAGGTCGATTTCTGTGATCCCCGTACAGGGCTGGTCCCACCAGCATGCGCCTGTACGTGGCGAGCGCGACCAAACCAGCAGCGGGGGTCGCACAGACGTCGGGTGAGCGGCGCGAAGTGGCGCGAAGTTGGAGCGAAGTTGGAGCGAAGTCCATGTTTGCAAGACAGAGAGGGACAGAGAGAGAGAGAGACACGAGGAGGCACACAGAGAGGGTCAACGGAGGCACATATAGAGAGGGACACGGAGGACACACAGAGAGAGGTCACGGAGGCACATATAAAGAGGGTCACGGAGGCACACAGAAGAGGACAACCGAGGCACACAGAGAGGGTCACGGAGGCACACAGAGAGGGTCACGGAGGCACGTATAGAGAGGGTCACGGAGGCACACAGCGAGGGTCATGGAGGCACACAGAGAGGGTCACGGAGGCACACAGAGAGGGTCACGGAGGCACACAGCGAGACACGGAGGCACACAGAGAGGGTCATGGAGGCACACAGAGAGGGTCACGGAGGCACACAGAGAGGGTCACGGAGGCACACTGAGAGGGTCACGGAGGCACACAGAGAGGGTCACGGAGGCACACAGAGAGGGTCACACGGAGGCACACTGAGAGGTTCACGGAGGCACACAGAGAGGGTCACGGAGGCACACAGAGAGGGTCACGGAGGCACACAGAGAGGGTCATGGAGGCACACAGAGAGGGAGGCACACAGAGAGGGTCACGGAGGCACACAGAGAGGGTCACGGAGGCACACAGAGAGGGTCACGGAGGCACACAGAGAGGGACACGGAGGCACACAGAGAGGGTCACGGAGGCACATAGAGAGGGTCATGGAGGCACACAGAGAGGGAGGCACACAGAGAGGGTCACGGAGGCACACAGAGAGGGACACGGAGGCACACAGAGAGGGAGGCACACAGAGAGGGTCATGGAGGCACACAGAGAGGGTCACGGAGGCACACAGAGAGGGTCACAGAGGCACACAGAGAGGGTCACGGAGGCACACAGAGAGGGTCACGGAGGCAAACATAGAGAGAGGGTCATGGAGGCACACAGAGAGGGTCATGAGGCACACAAGAGAGGGTCATGGAGGCACACAGAGAGGGTCATGGAGGCACACAGAGAGGTCACGAGAGGGTCACGGAGGCACACAGAGAGGGTCACGGAGGCACATATAGAGAGGGTCACGGAGGCACACAGAGAGGGTCACGGAGGCACATATAGAGAGGGTATGGAGGCACACAGAGAGGGAGGCACACAGAGAGGGAGGCACACAGAGAGGGTCACGGAGGCACATATAGAGAGGGTATGGAGGCACACAGAGAGGGAGGCACACAGAGAGGGTCATGGAGGCACGACGTCGAGGCGGTGCGTAATGCGTCGAGGCGACTGCGGGCCGACAGACCGTTGCCGTGCGGAATTTTTGAACGGTCAGTTTTTCGGAGCCCCGCGCGATGTCGGGACAAGCTTCGCACAACTCCATACGGCTCCGGCGATCGAAGTGGGACCGGCCCCGCGAGGCCGGACGGCTCAAGCAACCACGTTAGGTCGCGCTCACCGCATGGAGTCGCATGCTGGCGGGACAGGAAGCTTTTACGATTTTTGTTGCACCAATATGCTTCCAGCAAATCGACAAAAAAATGGAGACCAACTCCTTAAGAATTGGTCTGATTGGAGGAATTGCATTTCCTCAAGATGTGCGGTAATCCAACGTGTTTGAAATCCACATCTTAAGAGTTGGTATGGATGCATTTTTCCAAAAGTTAAGTATGTTTTTTTGCCGTTATTAACCCATAATTAAAAAATAACTTTTGAGATGATCTTCCATTACGCCAAATATAATCATTTCAGTATAGGTTCCATTTTTATCTTGAATAATTTTGTAAATATTTCAAAAATATCACTCCAGAATTTATAAAGTTTTATGCAGGAGACAAAAGAGTGTGTATAGCAACTGTTCTGATCGCAACAAAAGTGCAGCGGGTTATGGATACAGCCCAGTGCATCACCCAGACCAGCCTCCCCCCATCATCAACACCATCTATTCTTCACGCTGTCTCAGGAAAGCGGCCAACATACCCTATTTTCTGGCGTCGAAGAACCATTTTGAGTTGCCTAAATTTTGAAAAAATGGGTGGGGTGGGGGGGAGCTAAATCTCTAAACTATAAATTAAACATTCAGAGCAATTTTTAGTGCCCAATTGTGCTACTGACACCTCACCTCACAGGGATGCAGTAGATAATTGGAGCATCTGGGTTCTCCTATACAGAGTGTAGGGAGGAACTGCAGATGCTGGTTTAAACCAATGATAGACACAAAAAGCTGGAGTAACTCAGCAGCATCTCTGGAGAGAAGGAATGGTGGACGTTTCGAGTCTAGACCTTCACCAGTCTGAAGAAGGTCTCGACCCGAAACATCACCCATTCCTTCCCTCCAGAGATGCAGCCTGTCCTGCTGATTATTACTCCAGCTTTTTGTGTCTTTCTCCTATACAGTCACAGGGGAACGTGCAAACTTCACACAGACAGCTCCTAGGGGTAAGTATTGAACCAAGGTCACAGGATCAAGTGATTTTTGTAACTCTCTGCAACCTGCACCGCGGCCCTTGGGCTGGTGGGAAGATACTGTCCCTGAAATCTGGAGTTTTGCCTTGAGGGGAGAGGGGAGACGAGGGAGAGGTTCAGGGTGCGACTCTTGCTGCTAGCCTTGCCGAGGCAACATGAGCTAACACATTGAGTCAATGGAAGGGAGGTTGGCTTGTGTGATGGACTGGGTTTGCGTCCACAATTTGCTGGGGCTGAATGTTTTGCCCCATATAGGTTTGCTTTGGTGTGTTTTCTGCAAGGTTCAGCTGAAACAATTTCCCCTCTGACAAAGGAATGAGAATAATGGAATTTGTCACGGTGTTCATGAGGTGAGAGATAATGACGGCCAAGCTCATGCGCTCTTCCACAAGAACCAAATGGGTCAATGCTGGCCATTGGGTCTTTTTGATTTGAGACATTGTGAAGTTTTTAGAGATAGTTTGATAGATACAGTGTGGAAACAGGCCCTTTGGCCCATCGAGTCTGTGCCGACCAGCGATCCCCGTACAGTCGGGACAATTTTTACATTTACCGAGCCAACTAACTTACAAACCTGTAGGTCTTTGAAGTGTGGGTGGAAACCGAAGATCTTGGGGAAAACCCATGCAGTCATGGGTAGAACGTACAAAGAGGGGAGTTGTTATCTGGTAAAACAGATTAAGTTGTTTTTTGAGACTAATGACAAACCCGGAATTTCAGCGTCATTTCTTTGGGACACATTTAAAGCCTTTATGCTTGGTGCTATAATATCTGCACAAGCATACCTTAATAAGGAAAACCGAAAGATGCAACAAACTTTAGAAAATAAAATAAAGCAATTAGATATTGAAAATGCAATATCTCCATCTAAGGTGATACATAATAAAATTGCAATATTAAATATGCTAAATAAAATATACTCAAATCACGTTATAAAACTTTTTCAACAGACTAAACAAGTACATTTTGAATTTGGTGACAAACCACAAAACTTATTGTCACTTAGAAAATCAGATGAGGAAAAAATGATATATAAAATCAGATCAAAACAAGGTGAAATATTAACTTTGCCTAATGACAAATTTCTGCATTACTATCAAAAACTTTATTCAACCAAAACTGACGGGACAATCGGATGGAATGGAAGCATTCTTACATGAATGTCATATCAAAGGTTTAGATCAGGAAGGCAGAGACTTGTTAGATGCTGAAATATCAGTAAAAAGACATTGAGGAATCAATCAGGTCATTGAAAAATGGGAAAGCCGCTGGCCCCTGGCGGCCTAAGTGCATCTCATTTCACTAGATGCGGAAAAAGCATTCGAACCAGGTTGAATGGCCTTATCTTATTTAAGATAATGCAGAAATTTCAACTGGGGCGTTAGGCTTTGTAAATGGGTTAAATTTTATACTCCAACCCTACAGCAAAAAATACTATCAAATCAAATGTTATCAGCTAAATTTAACTTTCTAGGGGTTGTAGACAAGGATGCCTGTTATCACCTTTATATTTGCTCTCGCAATCAAGCCATTAGCCGAAAGGATTAGATCAGATCCAGAAATATATGGATACAATACTAATACTACAACAAATAAAATATCTTTATATGCAGACGATGTTTTAATATATATCACAAAACCGGAGATCAGTATTCCTAACTTACTTAACATTATAAATAAGTTCGGTACATTTTCAGGATATAGAATTAATTGGAATAAAGTGAAATTATGGCCTATAACTGGAATAAAAATGTAAACATATTACAACAATTTCCGTTTAAAATAGTTACGGGATAAATTTAAATACCTAGGAATTAATGTATCTAAATCTTATAATCTATTATTCAAATTAAATTATCCTCAGTTATTGGATAAACTAAAAAATATTTTATACTGGAAAACACTAATATCAATGATTGGCAGAATAAATGCTATAAAAATGGTCTTTTTACCACAATTATTATATTTATTTCAAGCTATCTCTTTATATCTCCCCAAAATTATAACCATATAACAAAACCATATAACAATTACTGCACAGAAAACAGGCCCTCTCGGCCCTTACAGTCCGTGCCGACCATTTGTTTTCCCCTAGTCCCATCTATCTATATAACCATATATTATTATATAACCTATATTATTATTTTTTTAAATCGATTCTATATTATTAACAGCTTTATTTGGGATTTATAAAAATCACAGAATAATAAAAAAACATTTATGTAAATCCAAGATAAATGGAGGATTAGCGTTACCTAATTTTTTATATTATTTTTGGACGATTCAGATTAAGAAAATGAATTTTTGGCTGGTAAAAATGGACCAGGAACCAGCTTGGCTAAAGATGGAAATGGAAGACTGTTTACCATTTGATATAAGTTCGATTCTTCTTGCTCCAAGTGAAGTACAAAAAAAACTTACGGGGATAACCCTATAATTTATAGCAATATATGTATTTGGAAACAAATAGTTAAGACTTTATATATGTCACTCTGTACACCAATTATGAATAATCCTTTATTTAAACCTATATTAGATAAGGGGTTTTAGACACTGGAAAATTTGGGAATTATAAGGATAGAACACCTTTACAGGAAAGGAAAATTTCTATCATTTCAAGAATTAAAAGATATCTATGGATTACACCCAAAAAACTTGTTTAGGTATTTACAAATTAGAGACTATATCAAGTCAAACATGCAAGACTATAATAATAGAGAGCCAGGGTTATTGATGAGTGGCTTACCAAGCATCCAAATACAGAAAAATTAATAGCGTGCATATATATATACTCTTTTTGGATAGGGAAGTCCCAACAACAGAATCATACCAACAGATATGGGAAAATGAAATAGGTTCTATAGCTAATGCTCATTAAATGCCAGACATACTTTGGTACAATTTTAAAGTAATACATTGATTACACTACTCAAAAGATGAAATTAAATAGAATTTTTCCTAACATTTCTTCTATTTGCGATAAATGTCAGATTTTAGAAGCTAACTTAACGCATAGTTTTTGTAACATGCAATAAAACTTAATAGTTATTGGGCTGATATTTTTGGAATCATCTCTGAGGTTCTTAAAACTAAATTGGGACCCTGACCTAAAGTTAATAATATTAGGAGTCCCTGACTCAAGCTTAATATTAAACAGTAAGACAAAGAAATTTCTTGATTACTGTTTGATAATTGGAAAAAAATTAATATTAAAATTCTGGAAGGGAACATTATTCCCCACAATCAAAATGTGGACTGTGGAAATGTCGGAGACATTGCATTTGGAGAGAATTAGGTTTGTCCTAATGGACAAATATGAACTTTTTGAACAAATATGGTCTCCATTCATTGATTACTTAAAGGGGTAGCTGAGCTCAGCACCGTAACTCAATAAGTACCCTGGTGTAGGATTAGATGAAAAAAAGTATTGGGATCTGTACACATTTCTCAATAGATATTGTTATATGAAACTGTTCCATTCAATGTAAAGATGTATTCCTTATTTTAAAAAAAATTATTATACAATTAAAAATAATTGTTTTTATTAAATAATTAATAATTTAATATTTAATTTATTTATTATTAGATATTTTTTGTTTATCTTTATTCTTTTTAATTTTTAATTTTTTCTTATATAATCATTATTATTTAATCACAACGTCTTGATTATTGATTTATACTTTTACTTTTTTTTCACTCCCTTACCTTCCCAAAAAAATCAAAAATAGAAGCATATATAAATTATCCCGTAATATCCGTGCAACGTTTGTGATAAGTCTGACTCGTATTTGAAGTGCTGTTGTACCTTAGATAATGTGCAATGCTTCTAATAAAAATATTAAAAAAACAAAAACAAAGAGGGGAGTTGGTCTACCCCACGACAGAATCCATCCCTGGAATAAATTCACTCTGATGTTAAATTTAATGCAATACTGAACAATTCCTGGCCTTGACTCGGAGCACGAGGTTTTGGGTTCCTAGGTTCCTGGATCCTGAACTCAAGTGTGGCTGGTTGAACGATGAACCGAATGGTGTTATGGGCTTTGTCCACTTGGCGATTTTTTTTTTGGCAACTGCCGGCGTAAAAACCAGCGACTGGACCCCCTTATGACCTAGTTGACATCAAGCTACGGGCAAGCTACCGACAACCGGCGACCATTAGGACGTCCACCTACGACAACCTACGACAACCTACATCCACCCGCGACAAGCTATGACAAGGTACGACAATTCAGTCACCGGTACCTGTCGCCGGTTGACGTTAGTTGACGTAGGTAGTCAGTCGCCAATGGAATTCACCGAAGTCAGCAACGGCGACAACCTACGTCATCCTGGTGACAACCTACGACGACACCTACGTCAGGCTTAACGATCATTGGCGTCAAGCCCATGGGCGCCGACTGGTGCCAAAACGTTTTGAACATTTCAAAATCCAGCGGCGACCAGAAAAAAGGTACGAATCTTTGGGCGACTGAGGAGACCATACAGGTGACACCCCGGCGACCATGTGACGACAGCCTAGTCGCCCGTAGTCGCCTATAAAATCGCCTAAATGGGACAGGGGCATTACTTTTAACGAGACATTCCATGTGATATCGCCTAGGTAACATTCTGACGTATTCCTCCTGTGGAGTCGACTTTCGACTTTAGAGATACAGCGCAGAAACGGTCCCTGCGGCCCCGCGAGTACAGAGAGTTGCGAGTCTGTGGAATTCTCTGCCTCAGAGGGCGGTGGAGGCAGGTTCTCTGGATACTTTTAACAGAGAGCTAGATAGGGCTCTTAAAGATAGCGGAGTCAAGGGATATAGGGAGAAGGCAGGAACGGGGTACTGATTAGGGATGATCAGTCATGATCACATTGAATGGCGGTGCTGGCTCGAAGGGCTGAATGGCCTACTCCTGCACCTATTGACGATTTTCTATTGTCTAGTGTTGGTAATAGTAAGCATAAAACGGCAAGATTTGTAGACTTTAGGCTTTAGAGATAAAATGCGGAAACAGGCCCTTCGGCCCAGCAGGTTCATGCCGATCTGCGATCACCCCGTACACTAGCACAATCCCACACACTAGCGACAACTAACTTTTTTTTTTCATGAACCATTTAACCTACAAACCTGTATGTCTTTGGAGTGTGTGAGGAAACTGGAGCACCCGGAGAAAGTCCATGCTGTCACAGGAGAACGCACAAACTCCGTAGACAGCGCCTGTAGTCAGGATCAAACCTGGGTCTCTGACGCTGTAATGCCCCTGTCTCACTGTGCGAGTTGACCCACGAGGTACCCCGAGTGATAGACTCGTGGCTGCGCACGAGACTGCAAGTGTATGATCAAGTGTGTGGCCGAGTTCCCACGGGTATGTAATTGCTGCGATGTTGCAAGTTCCTCTCCCGAGTTAGCAAGTTCCTCTCCCGAGTTAGCAAGTTCCTCTCCCGTTACTCTTGAGCCAACCGTGAATGAAGGTATGGTTTAATAAAGCAACAATGTTAAAATACATCTCCATCCTGTGGTTTTGAGTTATTTCAGCGCGGCCGCATCTATTGATATGACCTACAATGGGAAAATGCGCATTCTACCAAGCATTTCTTGTTTTTTTATGTTTTTAAATACTTTTTTGCAATGGATCTCTATTTTAAATAATTTTAAAAAAGGAAGCAGCCCGGGTGACTGACATTGAGCGGCCGTTGGGACCCGACAGCAGACGCAGACACACACACACACACACACACACACACACACACACACACACACAGAGAGAGAGAGATACACACAGACAGCAGCTGGCCACCACTTCAGAGGAATTAAGCAGCTCGGGTGACTGAGCGGCCGCAGGGACCCGACAGTACACACACACACACACACACACACACACACACACACACAGAGATAGACAGAGAGGGAGAGAGAGAGAGACACACACACACACACACACACACACACACACACACACACACACACACACACACACAGAGAGATACACACAGACAGCAGCTGGTCACCACTTCAGAGGAATGAGGCAGCTCGGATGACTTTGAGCGGCCACCGGGACCCGACATCAGACACACACACACAGATACACACAGATAGACAGAGAGGGAGAGAGAGAGAGACACACACACACACACACACACACACACACACACACACAGAGATACACACAGACAGCAACTCCACCACCCCTGTATTTGTAAAATAGATATTTGTAAAATCCAAATGGTTCATTTGTAGTTCTCAGGCAAGTACATCTGGCATTGCTGCCCACTCCAGTTGCATGTGACTCCAAACACTGGACAATCAGCCACTCACTGATCAGTGGTCAGTTAGGGATAGTCAATAAAAGCCAGCCTTGCTAACCACATCCACATCCCATGGGAATGATAAATAAAAAAGAGGAGATGGACACAAAAAGATGGAGTAACTCAGCAGGTCAGCATCTCTGGAGAGAAGGAATAAGTGATGTTTCGGGTCGAGACCCTTCTTCAGACTCCAGGTCTAGGATTCTAGCAGCACCTGCAGTTCCTTTCTACAGATAAAAAAGTGATGTTGGAAATTGAGTTAGTCATTTTGTGTCATTATTGATTATTTGGACTGAAAACAACAGGAGTAACTGCTCACAGCAAAGATCTTCCTGATCACAGTCAGAACCTCTATCCCAGGGTGGGAATGTCCAACACTAGAGGGCATACAGAGGCTATGAGGTAAGCAGAGAATGTTTAATGGGTAGGAAGGAACTGCAGATGGTGGATGAAACCAAAGTTAGGCACAAAAAACTGGAGTAACTCAGCAGGTCAGACAGCATCTCTGGAGAGAAGGAATGGGTGATGTTTCGGGTCGAGACCTCCCTTCAGACTCCAGGTTTAGGTTTCTGAAGAAGGGTCTCCACCCGAAACACATCTTTCTGGGACCAAGGCATCAAGTATGGATCAAAACCCATTTCTACCTGGTTTCCACACAGAAATGGGATTCTAGATGGAGCAATATTAGTCTTCTGTGACAAGAATGTTGGGAGGTTGTTACCAGGTGTGCAAATGGCAGCTCGGTGGTGCACTGGTAGAGTTGCTGCCTCACAGCACCAGAGACCGGGTTCGATCCTGACTACGGGTGCTGTCTGTATGGAGTTTGTACGTTCTCCCCGTGACTTGCAATGGGTTTTTTCCAGGATCTCCAGTTTCCTACCAAACTCCAAAGTCGTACAGATTTGTGGGTTATTTGGCTTGGTTTAATTGTAAATTGCCCCGAGTGTGTGTGGGATAGTGTTAAGGGCCTGTCCCACTTTCACAAACTAATTCATGACCTCTGCCGAGTTTGTCCTTGAGTCATACTCGCAGCATGGTTGTCCCGAGGTCGTAGGAGGCCGTAGGGGGTCGTAGATAGGTTGTAGCAGGCCGTGATGCCAGTCGTAGGTACTCGTGGCATCATGTAGGTCGGGGCGTTTTTTTCTAGCCTGATGAAAAATGTCCACGAGTAAAAAAAGGTTGTGTATTAAGTTGTGAAAGTGGGACAGGCCCTTTAGTGTTTGGGGGTCAGTGGTTGGCGTGGGCCTGTGGGCCTGTTTTCATGCTGTATCTCTAAACTAAAAACTGAAAAAAGACAATTGCAGGAACCACGAGGAACAATTGTAACCTGATTTCGTAATCTGGGATGTGACGCTATATAATAACAATTACAGCACGGAGACAGGCCCTCTCGGCCCTTCCAGTCCGTGCCGACCATTTGTTTTCCCCTAGTCCCATCTACCTGCACTCAGACCATACCCCTCCATTCCCTTCATGTCCATATACCTATCCACTTTACGTTTAAATGTTAAAATCGATCCTGCCTCCACCACCTCTGCTGGAAGCTCATTCCACACAGCCACCACCCTCTGAGTAAAGAAGTTCCCCCTCACGTTACCCCTAAACTTCTGTCCCTTAATTCTCATGTCATGCCCTCTTGTTTGAATCTTCCCTACCCTCAATGGGAAAAGCTTATCCACGTCAACTCTGTCTATGAACATGGTGAATGCCGGATTTACTGCTGGACTTACAGTTGAAATTTAGTTTAGTTTAGATGTTCGCGCTGTAAGGCAGCAACTCTACAGCAGTGTCACCGTGCTGCCCATGATTGTGAATCACGACCGTGACATTGGGAACTCCTTGTGTTTCACTGGACTGTTCCAAGGTGAATGATAAAGTTTGCCAGGGATCAGTACCACAGCCAATTTGTGGCTCTGTATAAATGACCTTGGGATGGCAAAGTATAATTTCTAAACTTGGAGATGACACATAACTTTGCTCAATTGTTTAGTTTAATTAAGTTTTAGAAATACAGCGCAGAAACAGGACCTTCAGCCCACCGAGTCCGCGCCGATCAGCGTTCCCCGCACATTAACACTATCCTACACACACTAGGGACAATTTACATTTATACCTAGCAAATTAACTTACAAACCTGTACATCTTTAGAGTGTGGGAAGAAACCGAAGATCTCGGAGTAAACCCACGTGGTCACGTGGAGAACGTGGGTCTCCAGCGCTGCAGGCGCTGTAACGCAGCAACCGTTGCGTGCCGTACTGCACTAATTGTAAATGGTTAGAAATTATAAACAAGTTGGTGCAATAGAGAGACTCGTGGAAATGAGATTCAAAGTGCAGAGATGAGAGGTGATGGAGAGAAGTAGAAGAGGCAATATGGAACAAAGGATGCTGCTCTAAAAAGGATGTCGGAGCACAGGGACCTGGAGGAATGGATTCACCTTACAGAAAGTTGAGGAGGTGGGTTAATAACATAGAAACATAGAAATTAGGTGCAGGAGTAGGCCATTCGGCCCTTCGAGTCTGCACCGCCATTCAATATGATCATGGCTGATCATCCAACTCAGTATCCCGTACCTGCCTTCTCTCCATACCCTCTGATCCCCTTAGCCCCCCCTTAGCCACAAGGGCCACATTTTAACCCTCTTAAATATAGCATATTTCTCCCTCTTAAATATAGCATATAGCATAAATAAAGCATGCACACTTCTGAGATTTATCAAAAACTAGAGTGAGACCGGATGGGTCCCATTTTCACATGGGAGGGCTGGTCCCCCAACTCAATATTCCACCTCTCCACCAATTCCAATATTGGTAGGTAGTGGGGTGGCGGGGGGGTGGCGGGGGGTGGGGGGGGGGGGCTTTCTGGAGCGCTACTATGGGTGTTGTGGGCCAAAGGGACTGGTTTCCAGAGGGATAGTATGAATATTATGGGCCGAATGGATTCTTGGACTCACAGTTCAGTCACTCACGGCTGGTGGGCTCACAGTTCACTCACTCACAGCTGGTGGACTCATAGTTCACTCACTCACAGCTGGTGGACTCACAGTTCACTCACTCACGGCTGGTGGACTCACAGTTCACTCACTCACGGCTGGTGGACTCAAAGTTCACTCACTCACGGCTGGTGGACTCACAGTTCACTCACTCAAGGCTGATGGACTCACAGTTCGTTCACACATAACCTCCATCTCACACACACACCCTCCATCTCATACACACACACCCTCAATCTCACACACACACCCACACACACCCTCCATCTCACACGCACACAATCACACACCCTCCATCTCTCTCTCACGCACACACAAACCCTCCCTCACACACACACACACACACACACATTCACCCTTCATCTCTCACAAACACACACTCACACACACTGTCCCACACACACACACACCATCCACCTCACATACACATCCTCCATCTCACACACACACACAAACACTCACACACACCCTCCATCTCACACACATGTACACACACACCCTCCATCACACACACCCACACACACCATCTCTCACACACACACACACCCTCCATCACACACACACACCTTCTCGGCTCGGCGGACAGGAACATCGGGAGCTGCAGGTCCCTGGTGGGAGACCGCTTTTCGGAGCTCCCGCAACGGCAACTTCTCCTGCTGGAATCGTGGGGGTTAAAGGACACAGAGCCGGGGCCTAACATCACTCGGCATGGCTTAATGGCCACAGGCCCGCCGGGGGCTTTAACATCGGGAGCCCCAGTTGTCTAGATGCTGCAGTTGGACTGCTGGACTGTGGGTGAAGAACAAAGGGAAGAGATAAGACTTTGCTTTCCATCACAGTGAGGAGGTGTTGGAGATTCACTGTGATGGATGTTTATGTAAACTGTGTTAAGTGTGGGTCTTGTGTTTTTTTTGTAATGTAAAAAACAGTAGGAAATGCAATTTTGTTCAAACCAAGTTGTTTGAATGACAATAAAATGCATTCTATTCTATTCTATTCTATTCATCTCTCTCTCACACACACACACCCTCCATATCACACACTCCCTCTATCTCACACGCACCCTCCATCCCTCTCTCTCACACACACACACCCTCCAACTCACGCACACACCCTGCATCTCTCTCTCTCTCTCTCACACACACACACATACGCTCCATCTCTCACACACACACACACACACACACACACACACACACACACACACACACACACACACACACACACACACACACACACACACACACACACACAATCACGTCTTGTAGACTCACAGTTTACTCACTAACAAGCTGGTGGACTCACAGTTCTGGACTCAACTGTCACTCACTGCTTCCGGGCTGAGTGACTCATGGCCAGTCTCCGGGCTTTATTCTCCTCGCCCCCAGAAGGGGTGTTACCTTCATGGCCTTTATAGTAAAAATTGGAAAGAGCCATGGTTTTCAAGGGAAATTAGACACTTGTTTCGAAAAAAGAGAGATATCTACAATAATTATAGGAGGCATGGAGTAAATGAGGTGCTAGAGGAGTATAAAGAATGTAAAAAGAATCTTAAGAAAGAAATTAGGAAGTCTAAAAGAAGATATGAGGTTGCTTTGGCAAGAAAGGTGAAAGTAAACCCAAAGGGTTTCTACAGCTATATTAATAGCAAAAGGATAACGAGGGATAAAATTGGACCATTGGAGAACCAGAATGGACAGCTATCTGCAGAGCCAAAAGAGATGGGGGAGATATTGAACAATTTATTTTCTTCGGTATTCACCAAGGAGAAGGATATTGAACTCTGTGAGGTAAGGGAAAAAAAAGTAGAGTAGTTATGGAAACTATGAGATTCAAAGAGGAGGAAGTACTGACACTTTTGAAAAATATAAAGGTGGATAAGTCTCCAGGTCCTGACAGGATATTCCCCTAGGACATTCAGGGAAGTTAGTGTAGAAATAGCAGGGAGCTATGACAGAAATATTTCAAATGTCATTAGAAACGGGAATAGTGCCGGAGGATTGGCGTACTGCGCATGTTGTTCCATTGTTTAAAAAGGGTTCAAAGATTTAAACCTAGCAATTATAGACCTATTAGTTTGACGTCAGTGGTGGGCAAATTAATGGAAAGGATACTTAGAGATAATATATATAAGCATCCGGATAAACAGGGATTGATCAGGAACAGTCAACATGGATTTGTGCCTGGAAGGTCATGTTTGACAAACCTTCTTGAATTTTTTGAAGCGGTAACTAGGGAAATTGATGAGGGTAAAGCAGTGGATGTTGTCTATATGGATTTCAGTAAGGCCTTTGACAAGGTTCCCCATAGAAGGTTGGTTCAGAAGGTTCAATCTTTGGGTGTTAATGGCGGAGTAGCAAGATGGATTCAACAGTGGCTGAATGGGAGATGTCAGAGAGTAATGGTGGATGGCTGTTTGTCAGGTTGGAAGCCGGTGACCAGTGGGGTGCTTCAGGGATCTGTGTTGGGTCCACTGTTGTTTGTCATGTACATCAATGATCTGGATGATGGGGTGGAAAATTGGATAAGTAAGTATGCAGATGATACTAAGATAGGTGGTGTTGTGGATAATAGAAACATAGAAACATAGAAATTAGGTGCAGGAGTAGGCCATTCAGCCCTTCGAGCCTGCACCGCCATTCAATATGATCATGGCTGATCATCCAACTCAGTATCCCGTACCTGCCTTCTCTCCATACCCTCTGATCCCCTTAGCCACAAGGGCCACATCCAACTCACTCTTAAATATAGCCAATGAACTGGCCTCAACTACCCTCTGTGGCAGAGAGTTCCAGAGACTCACCACTCTCTGTGTGAAAAAAGTCTTTCTCATCTCGGTCTTAAAGGATTTCCCCCTTATCCTTAAGCTGTGACCCCTTGTCCTGGACTTCCCCAACATCGGGAACAATCTTCCTGCATCTAGCCTGTCCAACCCCTTAAGATAATGGTGTATGGCATAATGAAGTAGATTCTCAAAGTCTACAGAGAGATTTGGGCCATTTGGAAAAGTGGGCTGAAAGATGGCAGATGGAGTTTAATGCTGATAAGTGTGAAGTGCTACATCTTGGCAGGACAAATCAAAATAGGACGTACATGGTGAATGGTAGGGAATTGAGGAATGCTGTGGAACAGAGGGATCTAGGAATAACTGTGCATAGTTCCCTGAAGGTGGAATCGCATGTAGATAGGGTGGTAAAGAAAGCCTTTGGTGTGCTGGCCTTTATAAATCAGAGCATTGAATATAGGAGTAGGGAAGTAATGTTAAAATTGTACAAGGCATTGGTAAGACCAATTCTGGAGTATGGTGTATACAATTTTGGTCGCCTAGTTATAGGAAGGATGTCAACAAAATAGAGAGAGTACAGAGGAGATTTACTAGAATGTTGCCAGGGTTCCAGCAACTATGTTACAGAGAAAGGTTTGAAACAAGTTAGGTCTTTATTCTTTGGAGCGCAGAAGGTTAAGGGGGGACTTGATTGAGGTCTTTAAAATGATGAAAGGGATAGACTGAGTTGACGTGGATAAGCTTTTCCCATTGAGGGTAGGGAAGATTCAAACAAGAGGGCATGACATGAGAATTAAGGGACAGAAGTTTAGGGGTAACGTGAGGGGGAACTTCTTTACTCAGAGGGTGGTGGCTGTGTGGAATGAGCTTCCAGCAGAGGTGGTGGAGGCAGGATCGATTTTAACATTTAAAAGTAAAGTGGATAGGTATATGGACGTGAAGGGAATGGAGGGGTATGGTCTGAGTGCAGGTAGATGGGACTAGGGGAAAACAAATGGTCGGCACGGACTGGAAGGGCCGAGAGGGCCTGTCTCCGTGCTGTAATTGTTATATGGTTATATGGTTATATGGACTGACGGGCGAGAAGACCAATCTGCTGATCTCATGATTTTTTAAACCTTCATAACTTCTCTATTATTTCATCGATCGGAACAAAACCTAGTGCGCTTGGAGCAGGGGAGAACGGTGAGCAAGGTGGAGAAAGATATTCTAGCAATAAAGGGTAGCATTTTTTTTTTTGCGCAAATTTAATTACACGCAGACCGGAAGTGGTCAAGATGAGAGTTTTAGTAATAGTACAGATAACAGAGAGAATAAAGGCAGGCAGGGATCTGGCTAAAGCTGTGTACAACGCTGGTTTGTCGCAGCCGGACTATTTACTGGTTGCATCAACAGAAGAAATGGTGGCACGGTGGCGCAGCGGGAGAGTTGCTGCCTTACTGCGCCAGAGACCCAGGTTGATCCAGACTACAGGTGCTGCCTGTACGGAGTTTATACGTTCTCCCTGTGACCAATGGGTTTTCTCTGGGTGCTCCGGTTTCTTCCCACACTCCAAAGGATGTACAGGTTTGTAGGTTAATTTGCTTTGGTAAAAATTGTAAATGGTCCCTTTTGTGTGTAGGATAGTGCTAGCGTACGGGGATTGCTGGTCAGCACAGATTTGGTGGACCGAAGGGCTTGTTTCCACGCTGTATCTCTAAACTAAACTAAAATTAAACCATGCTGTGATTGCATGATTTTCTTCATTTACAGTCAGGGTTAACATGGAAGCAGTTTGGAAGAGCCTGCAGTTCTAAACAGAATGCGTCAATTCACAGCTTTTGCAAAGAATTAAAGATGAATTTGTCATAAAATCATATGTGAAATTTCGCGATTCATGCCTGCAGTCTCTGAATCTAGAAATCCTTCAGGATTTCTAGATTCAGAGACTGCAGGCATGAATCGCGAAATTTCACATATGATTGCATTATATAAACAGCGAGAGATGGAGAAAACCAGGAACTGTAGAACTGTTGCTCGATGCAAGTTGTGTGGAGATCACTGATAGATACAAAATGCTGGAGTTACTGCGGGACAGGCAGCATCTCTGGAGAAAAGGAGTGACATTTCAGGGCGAGACCCTTTGTGGAGATCACTCATATCTATTGCCAGTGACTGGGTGAGTGCACATTCAGCTCAGTGTGGGCTGATCAAAGGGAGTCATTGTGAGTGGCAGGTCATCTCCACCTAGCTGCATTGGAAGTGTCTGCATCTTGTCAACCTTCCAGAAGACATTGACAAAGTTCAGTGCAGGATAGTATTACTAATGAAAATACCAGAAAGTGGAAGTGGCTTTGCGTCAAGACAAATAGTTGAGTTTAATAAAAGATTCTCTGACCGGTACAATTTGCCACCTTGTGTGCCCCAGAGATTGATCTTAGGATCTCACAATCTTTAGAGGTTTAGAGATACAATTTGGAAACTGGCCCTTCGGCACACCGAGTCTGCACCGACATAATCCCCGAATATTAACACTGTCCTCCACACATTAGGGACAATTTTTACATTTTTTTTATATCAAGCCACTTTGGAGGGAGGGAGGAAACCGAAGATCTCGGACTAAACCCACGCGGTCACCGGGTGAACGTGCAAACTCCATACAGACAGCACCTGTAGCCCGTGTAATTTAACGAGGGGGTAACGATTAAAGGCCTAAAAATCAAGTTGCTTCTGCATTTTCTTCATCATTTTGTGATTGCAATAATGACCTCTGGTTCTTGATTATAGACAGTAGACAAAAATGCTGGAGAAACTCAGCGGGTGCGGCAGCATCTATGGAGCGAAGGAAATAGGCAACATTTCGGGCCGAAACCCTACTTCGGACTGATGTAGGGTGGAGGAGGGGTAGGTGGGGGTGGGGAAGAAGAAAGGAAGAGGAGGCGACAGAGGGCTGAGGGAGAGCTGAGAAGGGGAGGAGACAATAAGGGCTACCGGAAATTGGAGAAGTCAATGTTCATGCCGCTGGGGTATAAACTGCCCAAGTGAAATATGAGGTTCTGCTCCTCCAATTTCCAGTGGTGCTCACTCTGGCCATGGTGGAGGCCCAGGACAGAAAGGTCGGATTCGGAATGGGAGGGGGAGTTGAAGTGCTGAGCCAGTGGGAGATCAAGTAGGTTATTGCGGACCGAGCGGAGGTGTTCGGCGAAACGATCGCCAAGCCTACGCTTGGTCTCGCTGATGTAGATCAGTTGACCTGGGTAAAAGACTGTGCTTTCATCCTATCTATTCCCTTCATGAACTTAAACGCCACTATAAGTTCACCCCTCAGCTTCCTGTGCTCCAAGCAATAAAATCCCAGCCTGTCCAATCTCTCCTCAATCAGACCCTGGCAAACAAGCTTATAAAACTTTCCTGCACTCATTCCAGATTAATGGCATCCTTTCTGGGGTGGGAGATTGCAACCTTCACGTGGTCCTCCCTGTTTTGACGAATGCAAACAACCTGGCGTGTACAAACGGAAGATCAAACAGAACAAGTTGTCTTACAACTTTAGGCTGTGCACGCCACACAGAAGAAGAAGAGAAGGAGAATCCTTTCTATAGCTCCAAAAGCAAATCCTGCCCTGGTTTGACATCCCAAAATGCAACTCCGCACACTCATCTGCAGTGAACTCCATGAGCCATAGTCCATTTGGCCAGCTGAACAAGATACTGGTGTACATTTTGATAACCATCTTCACTGTCTACAACACCACCCACCTTGGTGTCATTTGCAGACTTACTGAACATGCCTTGTGTACGCAGATTGTGTAGGAAACAACTGCAGATGCTGGTTTAAATCGAAGATAGATACAAAATGCTGGAGTAACTCAACGGCATCTCTGGAGAGAAAGAATGGGTGACGTTTCGGGTCGAGACTTTTGTGCCTATGCCTTACACAGCACTGATTCCTGAGGCACTCCACTAGTCACAGGCCTCCTGTCTGAGAAACAACCTTCCACTATCACCCTCTGCTTCCTTCCACGAAGCCAATTTTGTATTCTGGATCTCCCGGCATCCCATGATCTAACCTTCAAGAGCAGCTTACCATGCGGAACCCTGTCAAATGCCTTGCTGAAGTCCATACAGACAATGTCTATGGCTCTGGCCTCCCCCAACAGTAACCTTTTTGGTTACTTCTTCAAAAACTCAAACACAGTGGCACAGCTGGCACAGCTGGTAGAGCTGCTGCAGCACGCTGCGAGAGACCCAGGTTTAATCCTGACCTCGGGTGCTGTCCGTGTGGAGTTTGCATGTTCTCCCTCTGACTGCATGGGTTTCCTCCAGATACTCCAGTTTCCTACCACATTGCTCTGTATCTCTAAACTAAACTCAACTAAAAGGGACTATTGCAGACGTGGCAGTCCATCAGAACTGTAAAACAGAACAGTCTATTGAATGGAAAATATTCTTTAGCCACAGAGAACATACAACAGAACAGCATGGGAACCAGCCCTTCAGCACTCAGTGTCAGTACCGAACCTGAATCCAATTTAAACTACCCTCCCTGAAATTTAGAAGGATGAGCGGATGTTATAGAAACATTTAAAATTCTTAAAGGATTGGACAAGCTGGATGCAGGAGAAATGTTCCCGATGTTAGGGGAATCCAGAACAGTTTAAGAATAAGGGGTTAGCCATTTAGGACTGAGATGAGGAAAAACATTTTCACCCAGAGAGTTGTGAATCTGTGGAATTCTCTGCCATAGAAGCCAGTGGCCAATAGACAATAGGCCATTTGGCCCTTCGTGCCAGCACCGCCATTCAATGTGATCAGGGCTGATCATCCCCAATCAGTACCCCGTTCCTGCCTTCTCCCCAATTCACTGGATGTTTTCAAGAGAGAGTTAGATTTAACTCTTTGGGCTAAAGGAATCAAGGGATATGGGGGAAAAGCAGGAATGGAATACTGATTTTAGATGATCAGCCATGATCATATTGAATGGCAGTGCTGGCTCGAAGGACCAAATGGCCTACTCCTGCACCTATTTTTCTATGTTTCTATGTTGCTATCTGTTGCCAGAGATAGACACAAAAAGGGTCAGGCAGCATCTCAGGAGAAAAGGAATAGGTGACGTTTCGGGTCGAGATCCTTCTTCAGACTGAGTGTCAGGGAAAAGGGAAACAAGAGGTATAGACTGTGATGTTGGAGATATAGAACAAATGAATGAAAGATATGCAAAAATGTATCGATGATAAAGGAAATAGGCCATTGTTAGCTGTGGACTAGGTGAAAACGAGTAACCAACAATGAGACTCAACAAGACAACTTTGAAAGTACTACAACAACTTGGGTGGGGGAGAGGCGGAGAGTGGGAATGCAGGGATTATTTGAAGTTAAAGTCAATGTTCATACCACTGGGCTGTAAGCTGCCCAAGCGTAATATGAGGTGCTGTTCCTCCAATTTGCGTTTGGCCTCACTCTGACAGTGGAGGAGACCTGGGACATTTGTTAGCCCACAGCTGACGATGGCCTGTTTCATTTATCATCGTTACTTTTTTGCATATCTCTCATTAATTTGTCCTGTACTTCTGCATATCACCATCTACATCTCTCGCTTCCCTTTCCCCTGACACTCAGTCTGAAGAAGGGACTCGACCCAAAACGTCACTTATTCCTTCTCTCCAGCGATTTTGCCTGACCCGCATTTTGTGTCCATCTTCGATGATTCACTGAGCATGATGCCAACAACACCATGACTCCAGACTGAGGAAGATGAAAAATGTTATGTTGCAACTTTATAAAGCACAGTTAAGGGACTGTCCCACTGCCTGCAGGGACCTAATCCGCGAGTTCAGACGAGTTTGCCCTCGACTCATACTCACAGCATGGTCGACACGAGGTCCTAGGAGGTCTTGGTCCTAGGAAGTCTTTGTAAGTCTCCTTCATGCTCGAGAATAGTCCCCGAGTACTCGAGGCCTCAGCTAGGTCGCGGCATATTTTTCAACATGCTGAAAGATGACCGTGAGTAAAAAAAGGTTGCCATGGAAACAATCAATATTTTTTTTACTCGTAGGTTTAGTCGAAGTAGGTCGGCATGTTAGTCGTAGGCAATCGAGGGTAGTCGAAGCTAGTCTTCATCATCCTCAAAGGGAGGTCGAAGGGAGATCGAAGGAGGTCGTCTTCACTCTCCATTATTCGGTGTCCAATTTTCCTGAAGCAAGTCGAAGCTGGTCTTCAACATAGTCGAAGGAGGTCTTCAACATGACACTTTTCCAAAGTCTCCTAAACTCTTCCAAACTCGCCAATTAGATCGCCACAGTGGGACAGCCCCTTAACACCACACTGGAGAGAGTGTAGAGTAGACTCATCAGGACGTCACCTGGATTGGAGGACCCCAATTCAATCCCTTCATTTAGCAGGTGCAGAAAGGAACTGCAGATGCTGGTTTACGAAGGTAGATACAAAGTGCTGGAATAACTCAACGGGTCAGGCTGCATCACTGGAAAAAAAGGATGGGTGACGTTTCGGGTCGGGACCCTTCTTCAGACCAGAAAGTTGACTATGACCCTGTCTCTCGAGAGCCCAAGGGAAAGTGTGCAACACCTGATTTACTTTAGAGAAACAGCACAGAAACAGAACCTTCCGCACACCGAGTCTGCATGGAGCAGCGATCCCCGCACGTTAACATTATCCTACACACACTAGGGACAATTCTTTTTTACATTTATACCAAGCCAATTAACCTTCAAATCTGTACGTCTTTGGAGTCTGGGAGGAAACTGAACTTGGAGAAAACCCACGCAGGTGAATGTACAAACTCCGTACAAGCAGCACCCGTAGTCGTGATCGAACAAAGGGCCGAAAAATCTCCTCATCAAACAGCAATCTAATGATAAGGGCAAGGGACGATAGGAGTTTTCCTCTAGTTGTTTACTCATCTGGGGTCTACTGATCAATCAATGTGCTCACGTAAGCATCAATTGTCAACTCTCTCTATTTTGTCAACAAAATAGAGAGAGTACAGAGGAGATTTACTAGAATGTTGCCAGGGTTCCAGCAACTATGTTACAGAGAAAGGTTGAACAAGTTAGGTCTTTATTCTTTGGAGCGCAGAAGGTTAAGGGGGGACTTGATTAAGGTCTTTAAAATGATGAAAGGGATAGACAGAGTTGACGTGGATACGTTTTTCCCATTGAGGGTAGGGAAGATTCAAACAAGAGGGCATGACATGAGAATTAAGGGACATAAGTTTAGGGGTAATGTGAGGGGGAACTTCTTTACTCAGAGGGTGGTGGCTGTGTGGAATGAGCTTCCAGCACAGGTGGTGGAGGCAGGATCGATTTTAACATTTAAAAGTAAAGTGGATAGGTATATGGACGTGAAGGGAATGGAGGGGTATGGTCTGAGTGCAGGTAGATGGGACTAGGGGAAAACAAATGGTCGGCACAGACTGGAAGGGCCGAGAGGGCCTGTTTCCGTGCTGTAATTGTTATATGGTTATATGGTTAATTGTTGGCTGTTTGAACTTGTTTCTGACTGAGAGGAGGTGCATGCAAGCTAATAACGCTGGTTGGCATTTTTCTCATGGTTTAATTACAAGATCCAACTAGCAGGCTGGGTGTCCATTTCGCTGAACACCTGCGTTCAGTCCCCCTTACCCTCCTGACCTCCTGCTTGCTCAGCACTTTAACTCCCCCTCCCATTCCCACACTGACCTTTCTGTCCTGGGCCTCCTCCAACGTCAGAGTGAGGCACAGCGCAAATTGGAGGAACTACAACTCATATTTTTCTTGGACTACAACTTGCACCCCAGCGGTTTGAACATTGACATTTGAACTTCAAATAACCCTTGCGTCCCCTATCTCTCCGTCCCCCCCCCCCCCCCCCCCCCACCCTCGTCGTCATGTAATTTTACTGTCGTCCATTTGAGTTTCACTGTCTGTATAATTTATTATCACCTACCCCACAGCCAACCATGGCTTCACTGTTTCACTGTTATCGTGTTTGTATTCCTTCATACAGGGGAACCGCCGAGGCTCCACTACGCCGAGGCTCATGTTGCCGTCGAGGCTCCACTACCGCCGAGGCACCACTACCGCCGAGGCTCATGTTGCCGTCGTGGCTCATGTTGCCGCCGAGGCTCATGTTGCCGCCGAGGCTCCACTACCGCCGAGGCTCATGTTGCCGTCGTGGCTCACGCTGCTGCCAAGGTATTCGCTGATGCCGCCGAGGCTCACATCGTTGCTCCTGCAGCGACTCCTTCGGCCCAGGAAGGCTTCACAGTCCCGTGGAGGCCGGTGGGGTGAGTCTGGCCGGTCGGTGCCGCGGTTGTTCGGCGGGTTGATCAGGTCTTCTCGAAAGTCAACAATGGACTATTGTGGGCTCCACCTTTCCTTGATCATCGTTGCGGGCTTTGATTTTTTACTTTTGCATATCTTTCCTTCATTTGTTTCTTTGTACCTTTTCCTATCTCTCGTTTCCCTCTCCCCTGACTCTAAGTCTGAAGAAGGTAACTTTTTTTACACAAGGGGGGGGGGGGGGGGGTGGGTGTACGGCACAAGCTGCCGGAGATGGTGGATGAAGCAGGGGCTATCATAATGTTTAAGAAACAATTAGACAGGTACATGGATAGGACAGGTTTAGAGGGATGTGGACCAAATGCGGGCAGGTGGGACCACTGTAGATGGGTTATGTTGGCCGTTGTGAACAAGTTGGGAGAAGGGCCTGTTTCCACACTGTATAGTGTGTGACTCTATGACTCCCAACTAATCAACAACCTTTCTCTCCGATCTCCAAAACTGTTTATTATTCATAGCAGTGTTCATTTAAAAACTCCTCCCAATTTCTTACATGCTCTTCTGCTTTTCACCCAACTGGTTAATTGATTTTAATTTCTTGGTGGTCTCTTGGAGTTAGGCGTGAAGAGTAGAGTGTGTAGAAAACTGGGTGGAGTTAGTTCAGTTTAGTTTAGTTCAGCACGGAACCAGACCCTTCGGCCCATCGAGTCCATGCCGACCAGCGATTACCCCGCACACTAACACTACCCTACACACACTAGGGACAATTTACAATGTTCCCGAAGCCAATTAGCCTGTATGCCTTTAGGGCCTGTCCCACTTGGGTGACTTAATCCGCGAGTTCTGGTGAGTTTGCCCTCGACTCATACTCGCAGCATGTTGAAAAATGCCCGCAAGTAAAAAAAGGTCGCCATGGAAAAAATCGATACATTTTTTACTTGTAGGTTTAGTCGTAGTAGGTCGAAGTAGTTCGGCATGTTAGTCGTAGGTAATCGAGGGTAGTCAAAGGTAGTCTTCATCAGCCGAAGGGAGGTCGAAGGAGATCGAAGGAAGTCGTCTTCACTCTCCACTATTTGGTGTCCAATTTTCCCAAAGTTGTAGGGAGGTTGAAGGAGGTCTTCAACATGTCATTTTTTTCAAAACTCGCCAATTAGGTCGCCCAAGTGGGACAGCCCCTTAAGGAGTGTGGGAGGAAACCAGAGATCTTGGAGAAAACCCATGCAGGTCATGGGGAGAACGTACAAACTCCGTATAGACAGCACCTGTAGTTAGGGTCGAACCCGGGTCTCTGGTGCTGTGAGGCAGCAATTCTACCGCTGCACCACCGTGCCACCCTTGGCTGGTGTTAAATGGACACTTCTATGAAGCTTTGGCAATTTGATCTGGGATATACAAAGTGAAGCACATGCAGTGAAAACTTGTTGGCTTGTCTGTCAGCACGATGTACAAATAATTCAGTTGTGCTTGCCCTTTACACTGTAGATTTATCTTGCTGAAACCGCTTTCTGTCAGATTATCCACTGTGAATCTCTGCTCCATCAGTCAACAATGTCACAGAGTCACAGTGAGTCAATGTCTCCCTGTATTCTCAAAGCCAATGCATTGTTGTATGACACCTTATTGGGACATACAACATGCATATAGGCCATTTGTTTAATTAAGCATTTGTTTAATTAAGCCAAGTTAAACCCTTTCTATTCTCCCCACAGATTCCACCACTCACCCACACACTAGGGGCAGTGGCAATTTGTAGTCATTATATAGCACTGAAACATGC
Organism: Okamejei kenojei; assembly: GCA_035221665.1. Classification (NCBI taxonomy): domain Eukaryota; kingdom Metazoa; phylum Chordata; class Chondrichthyes; order Rajiformes; family Rajidae; genus Okamejei; species Okamejei kenojei. The sequence goes on along the minus strand of CM069169.1, from coordinate 2,647,238 downwards.
CTCTTGGCCCAACCTGTCCACACCAACCAAGATTCCAGTTTAATTAAGTTTAGTTTAGAGATACAGAAGAAGGTGAAGACCATATCAGCTATATATTAGGATAATTTTGTAACTTAGTTGTCACCTTGAGGCGACTCTTTAGTGTATTGTGTCGGCAAAAACAAAGAGTTTACTGTACCTTCACGGTACATGTGACAATAATTTGTCTGTTTGTCTGTCTGTCTGTCTGTCTGTCTGTCTGTCTGTCTGTCTGTCTATCTATCTATCCATCTGTCTGTCTGTCATCTATCTATCTATCTATCTATCTATCTATCTATCTATCTATCTATCTATCTATCTATCTATCTATCTATCTATCTATCTATCTATCTATCTATCTATCTATCTATCTATCTATCTATCTATCTATCTATCTGTCTGTCTGTCTGTCTGTCTGTCTGTCTGTCTGTCTGTCTGTCTGTCTGTCTGTCTGTCTATCTATCTATCTATCTATCTGTCTGTCTGTCTGTCTATCTCTCTCTTTATGGGTCCCAACCAGAAACATAATCTATTCTCTTTGTCCAGATATGCTGCCTTAGTTACTCTAGCTTGTTGTGCCTATTTTCACAGTGTACAGATACAGGATAACGGGAATAATGTTTAGTGCGAAACAAAGTCCAGTAAAGTCCAATTAGAGATGGCTGGAAGGTCCCAATGAGGTTGTTGCTCAAAACCTCAATGGATCAATGTACCATTGCAAAATACAGTGAAATTATTTTTTGAGTCGCCAGATTTGGGGCCATTTCTAAAGTGTGGTCCCCGTGCCCCAGGCTGCTTGGTTCGGATCATCCAGCGAACCGTCGTCCCTCTCCTCGCCTGACCTCTTTTGTGCCCTGGGGGCACCTCCCGCAGCCGACCTTGAAGGGTATGGAAGGAAAGTTCCCGGTTTACTTTGCTACCGGCCTTGATCTTCGTCACCGTCATTGCCAGCTCTCTCCTCTTTGGTTCTTCAGCAGAAGAATTCTCTGCAAGAATAGAGCCTGGACCACCTTGGATCGGTTTATGTCATAGAAACAAAGAAACATAGAAAATAGGTGCAGGAGTAGGCCATTCAGCTCTTTGAGCCTGCACCGCCATTAAACATGGTCATGGCTGAACATCCAGAATCAGTACCCCGTTCCTGCTTTCTCCCCATATCTCTTTATTCCGTTAGACCCAAGAGCTAAATCTAACTCTCTCTTGAAAACATCCAGTGAATTGTGGATGCCTTCTGCGGCAGAGAATTCCACAGATTCACAACTGTAATGTCCAATGCCGCTCATGTGCAGAGGTGCAGTGCTGCCGGAGCTCACCGGAGCTCACCGGAGCTCACCGGAGCGCCGCTCCGGCACCTCTGTAAAGAAGAAGCCAAAATAAACAGAGGAGAATTTTAACTGGCGGGGAATTTAACAGTGGCCTCATGTTAAATAAAGGGGATTTTACAGAAGCATAGGTTGGGGTAGGTAAGATAATGTAAAGATTCGGCCTTCTTTAACTTCTTATATATATAAAAACTAAACTGGATTTGTATTGGTGTACTGACCATGTAATACCTCACATGCGAGGATATTGTGAGTATCGACACGTATACTTCCTGTCCAAACACTTCATCGAGAGAAACGATAGGAGGCAAAGTTGCCAACCTATCGCCTTTGATAGTAATACTGAGAGTTAGATAGAGCTCAAAGATAGCGGAGTCTAGGCATTTGGGGAGATCGGGGTACTGATTGTGGATGATCAGCCATGACCACAGTGAATGGCGGAGCTGGCTTGAAGGGCCTTCTGCAGTTGTACAGAGCCCTAGTGAGACCACACCTGCAGTATTGTGTGCAGTTTTGGTCCCCTAATTTGAGGAAGGACATTCTTGCTATTGAGGGAGTGCAGCGTAGGTTTACTAGGTTAATTCCTGGGATGGCGGGACTGTCTTATGCTGAGAGAATGGAGCGGCTGGGCTTTACACTCTGGAGTTTAGAAGGATGAAAGGGTATATTATTGAAACATATAAGATTGTTAAGGGTTTGAAAATGCTAGAGGCAGGAAACATGTTCCCGATGTTGGGGGAGTCCAGAACCAGGGGCCACAGTTTAAGAATAAGGAGTAAGCCATTTAGAACGGAGACGAGGAAACACTTTTTCTCACAGAGAGTGGTGAGTCTGTGGAATTCTCTGCCTCTGAGGATGGTCAGGCAGGTTCTCTGGTAGCTTTCAAGAGCTGGATAGGGTCTCTTAAAAATAGCGGAGTCAGGGGATATGGGGGAGAAGGCAGGAACGGGGTACTGATTGGGAATGTTCAGCCATGATCACATTGAATGGCGGTGCTCGCTCAAAGGGCTGAATGGCCTACTCCTGCACCTATTGTCTATTGTCTAATATTCTGTGATATTCGTGGCTTTAGCAATAGTTTATTAGACGTTCTTTTTTCAAACTTGATTACTTGGTTTGGTTAGTTCCAATTTAGGTGGCTAAAATGCAACAAAAATGTATTTGCTTTATTTCGGTTTCACTTCTGAGGGTTTGAGGCTGTCAAATGAATGGCAAATGTACCAAATGTCCTATTATGGAGCCGGTTGAAGTATACGCTTGAAGTCTCTCAGAAAAAAATTGTTGATCACAAACTATCAAAAGCTCACACTGCTGCTCTACGTGTTGTAAATACAGCTTGTGAAAATTATGTCATAGAAACGTAGAATATAGGTGCAGGAGGAGGCCATTCGGCCCTTCGAGCCAGCACCGCCATTCATTGTGATCATGGCTAATCGTCCCCAATCAATAACCCGTGCCTGCCTTCTCCCCATATCCCTTGATTCCACTAACCACTAGAACTCTATCTAACTCTCTCTTAAATCCATCCAATCCACAGGAACTGATCCTGAATCTATTGAACATTGGAAAATGATCACCAATGCATCCACTATTTCCAGAGCCACCTCCCTGAGGACCCTGGGATGCAGTCAATCAGGCCCAGGGGATTTATCGTCCTTCAGTCCCATTTGCCTAACCAATACTATCTCTCGCCGAATGACAATTTATTTCAGTTCCTCGACCCCCCTTAGATCCTCTGGCCTCCAGTACTTCCAGGACATTGTTTGTGTCTTCCTTAGTGAAGACAGATCCGAAGTACCTATTCAACGCTTCTGCCATTTCCTTGTTCCCCATAATCATTTCACCCGTGTCTGCCTTCGAGGGGCCCACATTTGACTTTGCTACTCTTTTTCCCTTAACATATCTAAAGAAGCTTTTACTGTCCTTTATATTCCTGGCCAGCTTCCCTTCGTACTTCATCTTTTCAGCCCGTATTACCCGTTTTGTTTCCTTCTGTTGTCCTATGGAAAGTTTCCCAATCCTCTGGCTTCCGGCTACACTTTGCTGTGTTATACATCTTTTCTTTTAGTTTTATTCTATCCCTAACCTCTTGTTAGCCAAGGTTGCCTCCTACTCCCCTTAGAATCTTTCTTCCTTTTTGGAATTAAATGTCCTGTGTCCTCCGGATTACGCCCAGAAATTCCTGCTATTGTTGTTCCACCGTCATTCTTGCTAGGATCCCTTTCCAGTCTACCTTGGCCAGCTCCTCTCTGATGCCTTCATAGTCCCCTTTGTTCAGCTGCATCACTGCCACTTCCAATTTAACCTTCTTCTCAAATTGCAGATTAAAACTAATCATATTATGATCACTTCCTCCAAGCGGTTCCTTTACCTCGAGTTCTCTTATCAAATTTGGTTCATTGGACAACACTAAATCCAGAATTGCCTTTTAAATGCTCATTAAATGCTAGACATATATTGATACAATTTAAGGTATTACACAGATTACATTATTCAAAAATGAAATTAAATAGAATTTATTCTAACATTTCTCCTATTTGTGATAAATGTCAGAACTTGGAAGCTAATTTAACGCATAGTTTTGTAACATGTATAAAACTTAATTATTATTGGACAGAAATCTTTAGAGTTATCTCTGAAGTTCTTAAAATTAAACTAGACCCAGATCCAAAATTAATAATATTAGGAGTTCCGGATTCAAATCTAATATTAACAGTAAACCAAAGAAATTTCTTGGATTACTGTTTGATAATAGGGAAAAAATTAATATTGAAATTTTGGAAGGGAACATTATCCCCCACAATTAAAATGTGGACAGTGGAAATGTTGGAGACGTTGCATTTGGAAAGAATCAGATTTGTCCTAATGGACAAATACGAACTCTTTGAACAGATATGATCTCCATATAGAGAATATTTGAAGGGGTAGCTGTTCTTGGCATCACAACTCAATTGTGTGCCCGGCAGGATTAGATGAAAATAATTCTCTGTTTTTCTTTTTGATTTGTATACATGTCTACATTGATATCGCTATTTGAAATTGTGTTATTTACTATTAAGATGTATACTATAATCTCTCTTTTTTTAATATAATACTTTATTTTAATTAAATACATATAACAAGAATATATACATATATATATGTTTTTTTCTCCTCTCTTTTCTATTTCTCTTTCTTTATAATCAAAATTATTATTTAATCACTATTCTTATTGATTAAAATCTATTCTTTTCTTTTTCTACTTTCAAAAAAATAGAAGTTTATAAGAACTATTCGTAACATTCGTATACTTATTGAAATAAGTTGGTTGTGTATTTGAAAAGTTGTTATACCGTTATGATGGATTTCATTTAATAAAAATATTATTACAGAATTGCCTTTTCTCTGGTTGGCTCCATTACAAGCTGCTCTAAGAATCCATCTTGGAGGCACTCTACAAACTCTCTTTCTTGGGGTCCTGAACCAACCTGATTTTCCCAGTCTACCTGCATATTGAAATCCCCCATCACCACAGTGGCATTACCTTCGTTACATGCCAGCTTTAAATCCTGCAGCAACTTACACCTTACATCCGGGCTACTATTTGGAGGTCTGTAGATAACACCAATTAGCGTTTTCTTACCTTTGCAATTCCTCAACTCAATCTACAGTGACTCTACCTCGTCAGTCCCTATGTCTTCCCTCGCAAAGGACTGAATTCCATTCCTCACCAGCTGAGCTACCCCCCCCTCCTCTGCCCACCCGCCAGCAATCACACCACGATTGCTTCACATCTGAAGGCAACTTGTTCCGTTTTTCATTCTGCATATTATTTAGCTCAGAATGACACACCATACTCTGATCACTTTGCCTGACTGGAACTTCAAAGCAAAGATGGTATTGAGGTTGGAATTGGACTGCATTCCTGCACTAGTCCTGCCAGGTCCTGACAGGATATTCCCTAGGACATTGAGGGAGGTTAGTGTAGAAATAGCAGGAGCTATGACAGAAATATTTCAAATGTCATTAGAAACGGTAATAGTGCCGGAGGATTGGCGTACTGCGCATGTTGTTCCATTGTTTAAAAAGGGTTCAAAGAATAAAACCTAGCAATTATAGACCTATTAGTTTGACGTCAGTGGTGGGCAAATTAATGGAAAGGGTACTTAGAGATAATATATATAAGCATCTGGATAAACAGGGTCTGATCAGGAACAGTCAACATGGATTTGTGCCTGGAAAGTCATGTTTGACAAACCTTCTTGAATTTTTTGAAGCGGTAACTAGGGAAATTGATGAGGGTAAAGCAGTGGATGTTGTCTATATGGATTTCAGTAAGGCCTTTGACAAGGTTCCCCATGGAAGGTTGGTTAAGAAGGTTCAATCTTTGGGTGTTAATGGCGGAGTAGCAAGATGGATTCAACAGTGGCTGAATGGGAGATGTCAGAGAGTAATGGTGGATGGCTGTTTGTCAGGTTGGAAGCCGGTGACCAGTGGGGTGCCTCAGGGATCTGTGTTGGGTCCACTGTTGTTTGTCATGTACATCAATGATCTGGATGATGGGGTGGAAAATTGGATAAGTAAGTATGCAGATGATACCAAGATAGGTGGTGTTGTGGATAATGAAGTAGATTTTCAAAGTCTACAGAGAGATTTGGGCCATTTGGAAAAGTGGGCTGAAAGATGGCAGATGGAGTTTAATGCTGTTAAGTGTGAAGTGCTACATCTTGGCAGGACAAATCAAAAATAGGACGTACATGGTAAATGGTAGGGAATTGAGGAATGCTGTGGAACAGAGGGATATAGGAAATAACTGTGCATAGTTCCCTGAAGGTGGAATCGCATGTAGATAGGGTGGTAAAGAAAGCCTTTGGAGTGCTGGCCTTTATAAATCAGAGCATTGAATATAGGAGTAGGGAAGTAATGTTAAAATTGTACAAGGCATTGGTAAGACCAATTCTGGAGTATGGTGCACAATTTTGGTCACCTAATTATAGGAAGGATGTCAACAAAATAGAGAGAGTACAGAGGAGATTTACTAGAATGTTGCCAGGGTTCCAGCAACTATGTTACAGAGAAAGGTTGAACAAGTTAGGTCTTTATTCTTTGGAGCGCAGAAGGTTAAGGGGGGACTTGATTGAGGTCTTTAAAATGATGAAAGGGATAGACAGAGTTGACGTGGATACGTTTTTCCCATTGAGGGTAGGGAAGATTCAAACAAGAGGGCATGACATGAGAATTAAGGGACAGAAGTTTAGGGGTAACGTGAAGGGGAACTTCTTTACTCAGAGGGTGGTGGCTGTGTGGAATGAGCTTCCAGCAGAAGTGGTGGAGGCAGGATCGATTTTAACATTTAAAAGTAAAGTGGATAGGTATATGGACGTGAAGGGAATGGAGGGGTATGGTCTGAGTGCAGGTAGATGGGACTAGGGGAAAACAAATGGTCGGCACGGACTGGAAGGGCCGAGAGGGCCTGTTTCCGTGCTGTAATTGTTATATGGTTATATGGTTATAGGGTGGTAAAGAAAGCCTTTGGTGTGCTGGCCTTTATAAATCAGAGCATTGAATATAGGAGTAGGGAAGTAATGTTAAAATTGTACAAGGCATTGGTAAGACCACTTCTGGAGTATGGTGTACAATTTTGGTCGCCTAGTTATAGGAAGGATGTCAACAAAATAGAGAGAGTACAGAGGAGATTTACTAGAATGTTGCCAGGGTTCCAGCAACTATGTTACAGAGAAAGGTTGAACAAGTTAGGTCTTTATTCTTTGGAGCGCAGAAGGTTAAGGGGGGACTTGATTGAGGTCTTTAAAATGATGAAAGGGATAGACAGAGTTGACGTGGATACGTTTTTCCCATTGAGGGTAGGGAAGATTCAAACAAGAGGGCATGACATGAGAATTAAGGGGACAGAGGTTTGGGGTAACGTGAGGGGGAACTTCTTTACTCAGAGGGTGGTGGCTGTGTGGAATCAGCTTCCAGCAGAAGTGGTGGAGGCAGGATCGATTTTAACATTTAAGAGTAAAGTGGATAGGTATATGGACGTGAAGGGAATGGAGGGGTATGGTCTGAGTGCAGGTAGATAGGACTAGGGGAAAACAAATGGTCGGCACGGACTGGAAGGGCCGAGAGGGCCTGTTTCCGTGCTGTAATTGTTATATGGTTATATGGTTATAGTGCTATGGAGATCATTCACCTCACAGCCATTAATATGAAAAAGAAAATTAGCTCACACATCAAGCAGAGAAATGGCAACATTTCTGTTCTCATTGATGAAACATAAGCCTGAGCATCAAGCCCGTCCTAATAGTTTATTTGAATTGTAAAAGTGATAAGGAAGGTGATCCCCATTCTATGTTTCCAGATCTAATTGAATTGCCTGATCGAAAGCTTCAGTGAGAGAAGTTCAAGGAAATAATCATTTTCAATCATTCATGGACAACTCAGTTCACAGTACATCACCTCAACATCAAAAGGAACGGTCTGAATGTGGCCTCTCAACTGGAACAACACATTTGCAAAATAGGCCATGTTCTGGGCACCGGGGGGGGGGGGGCTAGCTTGTTTCAAACAGTTTCAGCAGTGTGGCAACATTATGAAGCACTGTGTCTTTATTTTGAAAAATCAATGAAGGATGAAACAAGATCTGGGAGTGACAGAAAAACCTATGAAGGTCTGTTGACGAGACTCTTCAGTACAGTTTTTATTGGATTTAGCTCTAATGCCTGACACATTGCATGAACGTGGTTTACTGTCAGAGTGTTTACGGAAATCCACTTCTACGATTGTTTATGCAGACAAACTGATCCAACGGAGCATAATATCACTGCATGGTCTGAAAGAACAACCTGGTACAAACACTCTCGAAGCTCAAGAGACAGTTGAAAAGGGGAAGTTTGGAGAAATGACCTTAACAAGCAACAACAAAATCGTCTCAATGATCAAGAGTGTTTCATTGTCATATGTCCCAGATAGAACAATGAAATTCTTCTTCTTCTTCTTGCGTGTGGCGTGCGCGACCTAAAGTTGTTGGACAACTTGTTCTATTTGATCTTCCGTTTGTGCACGTTGAGTTGATTGCATTAGTCGAAACAGGGCGGACCACGTGAAGGTTGCAATCGTCCACCTCAAAATTCTTACTTGCTGCAGCACAACAGAATATGTAAACATAGCTTATAAACGAGAGGAAAAAAAAGTGTGTATATATACACATACACACATACTACTAGTCTTATAAACTATTTGCAGCACCATATGTTCATGACAACATCCTTGAAAGGTTCTCATTCTTCTGAACCTCATATTGTGTTTAAATCCCTGCTAAATTTTACTTCGGAGTCATGTGAGTGATTCCGTGAAGAAGTCCCGCCAGTGCGCATACGAGTCATTATGTCAGACGCATTGGCGCACCGACAGGCTGGAGAGAGCAGCTCCACCAGCGGTAAGTAAAACACCCGCAGGTAAGTGTTTTAAACTTTACTGCGGTTTGCTTAGGTTCCGTAAGGCTGGTTGCAGGAACCAAAGGCGAGGTGTGCCGTCTGTAAAAGTAAAAGCCTGCCTGCGGGACCACGGTCTGCGGGTGTATGCCAGCTCCAGACACGCTGGCCCCAGAGCTACCGGCAGTACAACCAGCGGCAGCAACCCTGGTGCCTCAGAAGAACTGTGGCCTTTCCTCCAGTAGGGAGGAAAGGCCAAGAGGAAATTATCCAGGCCTGTCGACTCTGATGAGTCAGGCCAGAAAGACTCCCCTCCTACCAACAATAAGGTTAGGGGACATCTGGACAAGATGGAACACCTCCTAAAGGAAATGCTACAACCATGAGGTGTTTCAGTCAGGGGTATACCCCCAGGGTTCCCCAGCAGCTCTCAGCAGCAACCTCTACCAGCGGTCCATATAATGCAAGAAGCAGATGCCTACGAGTTTGCATGGGAACGCATACCAGCAGCGCCATGTCATGGGCTGCATAATACCTCCCTTGGGCATGCACCGGGAGAGCCAGGGCAGCAAGAGTCTGACCCTGAACTTGGTGTTACTGCAGAAGAGCATACACCAAAGCACATGAGCTGCGCTCCAGGTGTGCCGGATGTGGCAGGTACATTTGCCATACCGGCTGGAACTGGTGAAGAAATGGAGACCTCCCTTATGCATGTGCAGGGAGAGCCAGAGCTGTATGATACTACCCCTGAAGTTGGTGGTATAGCACAGAAGCTACCCGAAAGCCAAGAGCTTAGCTCCCAGTTGCCGGACGTGGCATGTAAATTCGTCATGCCGGCAGGAACTGGTAAGGCAAAAAATTTGGCCAGAAACATTAATTACATGACCTCTCACCAGTTCCAAGAATTAACAATGGAAGAAATACCCAAACGATATGAGACACCTGTAAAGTGTGCATCACTCAGAGAGCCCACTGTAACCCAGTGTATCTGGGGGCAAATGGGTGCAACCATGCGATTGCATGAAACAGGCTACAGAAAGCCTTAAAACTAGTCGGATCAGGTATAGCGGCTTTGGGCGGTCAGTCGAAAGGGCACCACTATCAAACTCACAGCGGACATGTTAGCCTGCTGTGTAACGCCCACTTTGAGATCAAACTGCCTGACGGAAAACGGCATCAAGCCAACTTCAATCCGAAATTTGCAGCACTATGCAGGTCATCCAACATAGCCACCAAACTTGTTGTTTGGTGAGGTTCTGGCAAAGTTAGCCAATAACTCAGATGACGAGGCGAAGACTGTGCATGATGCCGCCTCGTCAACCATACCCCTTCAGATTGGTCACAAACGCTGGTGCGGGGCGAGCTCCCATTACTACGCCATTGGAATGCACCAGTGCACATCTCCAGCAAAATTAGGAGGCAAAAGAATCCAACAACCAAGGTGGTACAAACAGCTGGACTTGTCCTGAACATATCCTCTAGAGACCAGTCAACAGTATGGGGTAGTTTGCAATTGTTCTACAATGAAGGGTACTGTATAACATCAGAGGCATTTATAATGGACAGTTTTAGGGGTTTCGAATTCAGTTAATTTTGAATTACCCAAGCAAAAGAAGGATGTTGGATGTCGAGCCATTATAAGATCTAGCCCGACTGAAACTCCTATAAACAGTGTCCAGTATAAACACTTTTAAATGGAAACATTCAGTACTGCTAAGCAACTGCTTTCCAAAGGATGTTATATGGCAAGTATAGATCTGAAAGATGCATATTATTCAGTACCAATTTATTACAATATCACAGATATTGGAAGTTAGTTGGATGCGACAGAGGTGGCAGGTAAAACTTGCCAAAATGTGTAAACCCAGCCCTAGCTTGTTTACAAAATTGTGAAAACCAGTATGGAGACTACTCCAGGCTCAGAATCACTTGTGATGGCATACTTGCATGATGTTCTGATCATAGGCAACACTCAGAAGGCAGCTGAATTTCTGTTTCAATTACCAAACATAGTTTCGAGAGGTTGGGCATTCACCCGACCACATCCAAGTTGATGTCATCTCAGAATCATTGACTATTGGGTCATTGATTCAACCAACATATCAATGACTCTGCCTATAGCCAAAAGTTTAGAAATAGGCCTGCAGCAGTCTGGTAGAAGAACAGCAACCCTCCTTCCAACGAGTGGCTAATGTTATTGGTAAATTAATAGCCTTCCCTGGAGTGCAATTTGGGCCTCTACACTATCAGAACATGCAACGGGCTAAGGAACAGGCACTCAAAAACATGCAGGTCATTTCGATAGACCGATGCAGTTGGCAGCCCAAGCTATCACCGAGTTGCAAAGGTGGATAACAAATGTCTCACGTTGCTCTGGTAACATTCTGAGCAAACAACCTTCAGCTGCTTTACAAACTGATGTGAGTGTTCCAGGCCGGGGAGCCACTGATAACACAATTCCAGCCGCAACAGCAAATGGAGTATGCATTAATCCTACATATGCATGGGATAAAATATTTCGAATATTTGGGGGCATTCTATGCCCCCAAAAAGCGTACTGTCCAACAAATGCATGACTTACATGTTCAGCTCCAGATTGACAATACCACAGCAATTGTATATATTAATTACATGGGCGGAATTAAGTCATTATCATGTGATAATCTGGCTAAACCCCATCTGCCACTGCTGTATTACTAGAGACATCTGGGTCTTAGCAATCTACCTTCTAAGTAGAGATAATGTGGTGGCAGACACCAGGCCACGTAAATTTAAAGACAACATAGAATGGATGTTGAATCCAAATTTTTTTTAAACGATGGTCACTCAGTATGGATTGCCAGACATAGATCTGTTGCATCCAGATTAAATCACCGGTTATCTAAATACACCTCATAGGAACCAGGGGCAGTAGCGATGGATGCATTCCCGCTACATTGGGGAGGTGTGCTCTTCTACACTTCCCCATTCTGCCTTATCACTCAATGTCTCATCAAAATTGAGCAGGGCGCCGCCTCAGGCGTTTGGTAGTCCCGACTGGGCCACACAACCATGGTTACCATTAGTTCTGAGACTGATGACACAGCCATTAATGGTTATCCCCAAATGCAGCAACTTGTTGGTTCACCCTGTGACAGGAGAGAATCATCCTTTCCATGATCATATTCATCTGTTGATTGCAGATTCTGATGAGACCTTTCCAGGGGCTCGGACTATTGAGGCGAACCGTGGATGTGATAACTATGGCCTGGAGGGATAATACTAAATAACAATAAGTATCTCATATATAAAAATGGGAGATGCTCTGCTTACAGTCAAATAAATATCACACTGCAGGCATATCTGATGTATTGGAGTTTCTTGTTACATTACACTTTGACGAGCAATGGAGTTATAATGCCATTAATAGTGCTAGGAGTGCATTGTCCTATTTATGGCAGGGATTGGGACAACATTCTGTCGGATCTCATCCATTGGTGTCCTGATTCATGAGAGGTATTTAGCACGAACCCTCCTAGACCTAGATATACGTGAATCTGGGATATGAGCATAGTTCTCACACTGCTTCATCAATGGGCTCCGATTACATCTGTTTCCAAAAAACTAACATTTAAACTGGTCATGCTCATGGCGCTCATTTCAGCGCAACGGGGTCCAGACATTGCAAAAGTTACGACTGGACAGCAAGCATTTTCTGTAAATAATATTACGATTTATGTATATGATCTAATCACACAAAGCAGGCCAGGAACATCCAGAACAAAAATGAACTTTAGAGCATTCCCCATTGACCGGCGACTATTTGTAGTTATGAAACTACGTCAGTATTGAGGTCACCAAGAATCTTAGAGGCTCCAAAACAACGATGCTCATCAGTCACAAAACCTCATAGAAAGGTGTCGGTTTAGACCATTCTGAGGTGGCTGCAGCAGGTTTGGATTCTGCTGGAACAGACACTGATGTGTTTAAATCTCACTCCACCAGGGTGATTTCAACACCGCAGTGAGGGCACTGGACGCCATTTTTAGTCCAAATCCTTGGGGCCGTAGGATGGTCTAGTGAAGGGATTTTCAACGGTTTTATAACAAACCTATCCTCACTGGAAGGATTTGGGCATGTTATTTTGGGTCCTGTTTGTAAATTCCCCTAGGAGAAAGGGGTTGTTATTGCTTATTTTGTTATTGAGACATTAATTTGTATAATTCAAACAATGTTCAATCATTTGTTTATCATGTGTCAACCGAAGTAGTGTGTCATATGGAACTGGATCTACAGCATGAAATCACAGAGCTTTGAAATCTTCATGGAATCACTCACGTGACTCTAAAATAGTAAGATTAAATGAGAACTTACCAGTTTGAAGTTTGATCTTTATTTCATGAGGAGTTACGGTGAGCGATTACGTGCCCTCTGCTCCCGGCCCTCATAATTGCAAAGATCATCTGGTAGTTCTTGTCTTCTGAGTCTTACTATATCACTTGGACTGTAGTTATTGTGATTTCACGCTGCTGCTTTGAAGAATGACGCACTGGCAGGGACCCTGGTTCAATCCTGACTACGGGTGCTGTTTGTATGGACTTCGTACGTTCTCCCCAAGACCTGCATGGGTTTTCGCTCACCGTAACTCATAAAATAAAGATCAAACTTCAAACTGGTAGGTTCTCGTTTAATCTTACTATTAATCTTACTTTTAATTGTGTGTCCTTGATAAATGCTGTTGGCCTGCTGAAATACCACTTCATTATGGAGAAGCTGCAATATCATCTCTCTGTAAGAGGTTTAAACTTTCTTCTTCCTCTGTAATAAATGCCTTCAGAGATTATGTGGAGGCCGCATCCCTCAAGATATATGCCCATTACTGAGCTGTTCGCAAGTTATTCCGATTAGTACTGCTGAGTGTGAGAGGGGATTCAGTCACATGAACTTGATAATAACACCAACACACTCAAGAATTCTCATAAATCATGTATCAGCACTCATGTGTGTTAAACTACACGGATCTCCTCTGGTTCAGTGGAATCCTGAACCGTACATTACATCATGGCTGCGCTACCACAGATCAACAGAAGACAGTTCTGGCTCGAAGGGCCGAATGGCCTACTCCTGCACCTATTGTCTATTGACACCAGGACCACAAGAATTCCTTCCGACCCCCGAACACATATCACGCCTGACCCTTTGTGGAAATTACTGTGAAACTTCTCATTGGTGGCATTTGGAAAGTAGGTGCTTACTTTAAATTGGTAAAATACATGACTACCGTCTTTTTATTTACTTGCTTGATAATTATATTTCATAATAATTAGTAAGTGCAATATTTTGTCATATTATTAAATTGCATGATATGTTTTATTGCATTAGTTATACACTGGGATGATGTGATAGGCTAGAATCTTGTTTGACCTTCTTGGGAGACTAGCTTGTGTTCCCCCCCCCCCCCTCCCCCTCAAGCAAAATCTGAAATGACGCCCCTGTTTGACAGCTCCGGCACCTAAAGAATTAGCATTGTAACACTGCTCATGTGGTATAGTTTAGTTTAAAGATACAGTGTGGAAACAGACCTTTAGGCTCACGAGGCCGTGCCAACCAGCAATACACTAACACTACCCTACACACACTAGGGACAATTTACATTTCTCCCAAGCCAATGGCCAATCGGAGTGTGGGAGGAAACCGGAGCACCCGGAGAAAATCCATGCAGATCTCGTGGAGAATGTCCGAAGTCCATACAGACAGCACCCGTAGTCAGGATTGAACCAGGGTCTCTGGCGCTGTAAGGCAGCAACTCTACCGCTGCGCCACCGTGCCGCCATGTGGTGACCAGTTTCATTGGCAATTTACATCCTCTCTGTACAACATCGAGCTCCAAAAGAGTTGTGAATCTGTGGAATTCTCTGCCACAGAAGGCAGCGGAGGCCAATTCATTGGATGTTTTCAAGAGAGAGTTAGATTTAGCTCTTAGGGCTAACGCAATCAAAGAATATGGGGAGAAAGCTGGAATGGGGAACTGATTCTGGATGATCAGCCATGATCATATTGAATGGAGGTGCTGACTCAAAGGGCCGAATGGCCTACTCTTGCTCCTGTTTTCTCTGTTTCTATATTTCTATGGAAGAAATGCAACATCCTCACTGACTCCTGCTAGCCCATGACCATTCAAAGTGTAGGGTTAATATAGACAAACCCAAGTCCATGCATCGGGAAGACCTGGAAACCCAGTGTAAACCATGCTTCACCTGCTCGTTGGTCAGGCGGATGTTTCACCTGACCAACTAGCCACTCATCCCGGTCATGTGTGTAGAGGAACCTGTAGATAGCTCAGCCATTAGCCTCCTCACTGAGTCATCCTCAACCCCTCGAGACTGCCTAGAACATAGAACAGTACAGACCGGGACCAGGTCCATCGGCCCACCTTTTAGGAAGGAGCCGAGGAGAAATGTCTTTCATCAGAGGATGGTGAATCTGTGCAATTCTTAGCCACACAAGGCTGTGAAGGCCGTCAATTGATATTTTTTAAGGCAGAGATAGATAGATTCTTGATTAGTACGGGTGTCACAGGTTGTGGGGAGAAGGCAGGAAAGTGGGGTTAGGAGGGAGAGATAGATCAGCCATGATTGAAGGGGTGAGCCATTTAGAATGGAGACGAGGAAACACTTTTTCTCACAGAGAGTCTGTGGAATTCTCTGCCTCAGAGGGCGGTGGAGGTCGGTTATCTGGATGCTTACAAGAGAGAGCTAGATAGGGCTCTTAAAGATAGCGGAGTCAGGGGATATGGGGAGGAGGCAGGAACGGGGTACTGATTGGGGATGATCAGCCATGATCACATTGAACGGCTGAAGGGCCGAATAGCCTACTCCTGCACCTATTGTCTATTGTCTATTATCTATTGTCAATTGATGGGCCAAATAGTCCAATCCCTCTCCTATCATTTGTGACCTAATGACCTTATGGCCATGCTGACTATGATGCCAATCTAACTAATGCAAACAAATCTAACTTTTTCACACAAAGGGTGGTGGGTGTATGGAACAAGCTGCCAGAGGAGGCAGTTGAGGCAGGGACTATCCCAACATTTAAGAAACAGTTAGACAGGTACATGGATAGGACAGGTTTGGGGGGATGTGGACCAAAAGCTGGCAGGTGGGAGTAGTGTAGCTGGGACATGTTGGCCGGTGTGGGTTAGTTGGGCCGAAGGGCCTTTTTCCGTGCTGTATCACTCCATGACTCTAATGCCATCTGCCTGGACATGGTTTGTGTCCCTCCACATCTGTGTTCACACATCTGTCTAAATGCCTCTTAATTTCCCCATCACCATAAAACTATGCCCTCTAGTGAATGACCATTACCATATAACCATATAACAATATAACAATTACAGCACGGAAACAGGCTCTCTCGGCCCTTCCAGTCCGTGCCGACCATTTGTTTTCCCCTAGTCCCATCTACCTGCACTCAGACCATACCCCTCCATTCCCTTCCCGTCCATATACCTATCCACTTTACTTTTAAATGTTAAAATTGATCCACCACTTCTGCTGGAAGCTCATTCCACACGCCACCACCCTCTGAGTAAAGAAGTTCCCCCTCACGTTACCCCTAAACCTCTGTCCCTTAATTCTCATGTCATGCCCTCTTGTTTGAATCTTCCCTACCCTCAATGGGAAAAACGTATCCACGTCAACTCTGTCTATCCCTCTCATCATTTTAAAGACCTCAATCAAGTCCCCCCTTAACCTTATGCGCTCCAAAGAATAAAGACCTAACTTGTTCAACCTTTCTCTGTAACATAGTTGCTGGAACCCAGGGAACATTCTAGTAAATCTCCTCTGTACTCTCTCTATTTTGTTGACATCCTTCCTATAATTAGGCGACCAAAATTGTACACCATACTCCAGAATTGGTCTTACCAATGCCTTGTACAATTTTAACCTATTGTCTATTGTCTATTGTCCAGAGCAAACAATCCGAGCTTGTCCAAGCACAGTTTTCCTCAGTTTTATACTCCACACACTGAATGATGAAGGCAAGTATACATTCGGGCAGCACAGTGGGGCAGCAGTAGAGTTGCTGCCTTGCAGTGCTTGCAGCGCTGAAGATCCGGGTTCCATCCTGACTATGTGCGCTGTCTGTACGGAGTTTGTAACTTCTCCCTGTGACCTGCGTGGGTTTTCTCTGGATGCTCCGGTTTCCTTTCACACTCCAAAGACGTACAGATTTGTCAGTTAATTGGCTTGATGTAAGTGTAAATTGTCCCTAGTGTGTGTCGGATAGCATTAATGTGCCGTGTCGCTGGTCGGTGTGGACTCGGTGGGCCGAGGGGCCTGTTTGCATGCTCTAGCTCTAAACTAAACTAAACTAAACTACCGAAGATAGACACAAAATGCTGGAGTAATTCAGCGGGACAGGCAGCATCTCTGGAGAGAAGGGATGGGCGATGTTTTGGGTCTAGACCCTTCTTCAGACTGATGTCAGGATTGTGGGCGGTGCATAGACAAGGAAGTATAGGGTGTGAAATCAGGACAAAGGGAATGGAGTTCAAGGAAAATATAGAATAGATCATTGGTGAGAAGGTAACAACAAACCAAACAGATGAAATGTATTCGGAGACAGTAAGACTGGTCGGAGAACTGGGAAGGGAATGGAGAGAGAGGGAAAGTAAGGGCGACTTGGAGTTAGAGAAGTCAATGTTCATACCGCTGGGGTGTAAGCTTCCCAAGCTAAATATGAGGTGTTGTTCCTCCAATTTGCGCTGGGCCTCACTCTGACAGTGGAGGAGGCCCAGGACAGAACTAAACTACCGTTTGCCTTCTCTCCCATCCTAATAATTTGTTTTGCCATTTTGTCATTTTTAGAGAGGATTCCTCTGTTCAGTAATGCTCGCAAGGTCATTAATCGTATACTTTCCCCTTGCGACACCTCAGTCAGGATTTAACTCCATCTGTCCAAAGTACCAAAGATTCCATGATATGTTAATGTCACATGTACCTAGGTACAGGTAAATGCTTCGCATGCAACCCAGTAAAATCATACAGCACACCTCACCGAGGCAGTGCCCAAGTGTTACCATGTTCCTGGCACTCGACAAACATAGAAACATAGAAACATAGAAAATAGGTGCAGGAGCAGGCCATTCGGCCCTTTGAGCCTGCACCGCCATTCAATATGATCATGGCTGATCATCCAACTCAGTATCCTGTACCTGCCTTCTCTCCATACCCCCTGATCCCTTTAGCCACAAGGGCCACATCTAACTCCCTCTTAAATATAGCCAATGAACTGGCCTCAACTACCTTCTGTGGCAGAGAATTCCACAGATTCACCACTCTCTGTGTGAAAAATGATTTTCTAATCTCGATTCTAAAAGACTTCCCCCTTATCTTTAAACTGTGACCCTTTGTTCTGGATTTCCCCAACATCGGGAACAAAGTTACAAAAAGTTCACCGAATAGTCCTGCCGCCCAAGGCCCTCTCACTGCCAGGCCCCTCATCATTCTCAGCACACCCCCCCCTCCCCCCCACCCTCGGCTGGGCCCCCCCCCATCCTTCTTAGTGGCCCCCCTGCTGGGTAGCTCTTGACAGCCCTCCTCACTCTCTATTTGTAACCAAAAATAATGTAATCAAATATTTACTGTACGAAATATATCAAAACAAAACACCGCCATAATACAAGTCAAACAGATATACTGAATAAACTGCGAAACCCCTTATTAAGGATGCATTCCACCCCCCGCGGTGCCCAGCGGTCCCGGAAATCCCCCGGGACACCTGTACACAGGGCGTAGTCCCTTTCTTAAACCTCCTGGGTTTCGGACGTAACCCCGGAAAAGGGGCAGGCAGAGCCCTCGTCCGCCTGGCACCATGACTCGCGGATATTCAACTTGACCAAGCCTCCACCTCTGTTTTTTATGACCAAATTCTTGTTTTATTGAAATCATTCTGCAGAATTTACAGCTGTAACTCTGGGCATTCATATCCAACATCTTTGCCTGGTAGCTTCTTGTATACAGCAGAAGATGCATCCACTTTATGTTCCACAGCATTCCATTACGCCTTGTCCAAATGGACTTTGATGAGCCTTGTTCCATCCAGTTTGACACAAATTCTCTCGCCCACAATTTCACTGGGGAATACCAGGCCTTCAAGAATCGCATTGTGCACTGCGGTCAACGTACGACTTCTGGACGAATGAAGACATCGTGTTTACCACTGAATTTCTTTTCAAGTTCACACACAAGTCGTACTTGAATCCTCTGGATGGACTTCAGTTGGGGTACTGATGCTTACCATGAGGAACCTTGTCAAATGCTTTACTGAGGTCCACATGGACATCAATTATCTCTCTAAACTCATCAATCATCTTCCATTAATCTTCACCTTAGAACATAGAACAGTTCAGCACAGGAACATGTCCTTTGGCCCTCGCCACATGCTGAACATGATGCCAAGTTAATATCATCTCTATGCTCTAATATTCTATACTCTTCTATGCTCTAATAATACTCTAAACCTACCTGATCTCCCGGTTGCTCAGCACTTTAACTCCCCCTCCCATTCCCACACTGACCTTTCTGTCCTGGGCCTCCTCCATTGCCAGAGTGAGGCCCAGCGCAAATTGGAGGAACAGAACCTCATATTTCGCTTGGGCATCTTACACCCCAGCAGTATGAACATTGACTTCTCTAACTTTAAGTAGCCCTTGCTTTCCCTCTCTCTCCATCCCCTCCCCCTTCCCAGTTCTCCCACCAGTCTCAAGGGCCTGTTCCACTTACACGACCTTGGCTCGCAAATTACGTGACCTCTTGGTCGCTTGCGCCATACGGACACCATATGGTCGCGTGGGGCAGGTCCCACTTAGAAGTGCGGAGGGGTATGGAGTTGTGCGGGGCTGGTCTCGACATCGCGCGGGGCTCCGAAATTCCTGCAATGACCAAAATATTTGCACGCCAATGGCCTGTTGGCCCATGTACGCACGCAGGTGCATTGCGGTCGTACGCAGTGTCTTGACGGCGTACGGCTAATGCGTGGCGTTGCGTGATGACGTCACCGCCGTGCGAAGCCCAAATTCAGTCGGCCCGCCTCCTGACTAGCTGATTTGTAAGCACAAGTGCATAAACGTAAATGACGTCATGAGCGAACTTAGTGCGAACTTAGCGCAAACTTAGTGCAAAATTAGCGCAAACTTAGCGCAAAATTAGCGCAAACACCTCCGCTTCTGGTTGGTCGTGCCAAACGCACGCAATCGCATGCAAGTGGGGCATGCCCTTTATCTCTGTCCCGCCCACTCCCCTGACATCAGTCTGAAGAAGGGTCTCGACCTGAAACGTCACCCATTCCTTCTCTCCGGAGATGTTGCCTGGCCCGCTGAGTTACTCCAGCATTCAGTGTCTATTTTTAATCTAATCTCCTCTGCCTACACGTGATCTTTCACTCCCTGTGTATCCATTCACCTTTTTTTTTGTTAAATTTTTTTTTGGACGTAACATATTAAAAGAATATACTTGTCACATACATTCTTAATATTATTAATATTAGCAGTTATGTCTTATTTGTATTTCTATACATTTTTTTGTTTTTATTGCAGATAGGAAAAAATAGAGAAAAATAAAGTAAAAATAGAAAATCAAAAAACAAATGAGTGGAGTGTTAAACAGGTTATCCATCATTGGAGATGATTTGTTATGTATGATTTTTCATCCATTCCATTATTCAGGCTTCAGGCATTTTGACCCTTTAAATATTCAATAAATGGAGACTATCTTGTCCAGTAGGACAAGCCTTAATCTTTCCAAATGAAGTGTCTCCGACATTCCTGTAATCCACATTTTGGTTGTGGGGGATGTAGGACCTTTCCAGAATTTCAATATTTATTTTTTTCCAATTATTAAACTGTAATCAATAAAAATTATTTGATTCTTTGTTATTAATTGAAATGTTTCTAATATTCCCAATATTATTAATTTTGAGTCAGGGATCAGATTCATATTAACAACATTCAAAATTATCTTAAATATTTCTGTCCAAAATTTAGTAATTTTTATACAATTTGTAAATGAGTGCGTTAAGTTAGCTTCTAAGTGCTGATATTTATCACAAATAGCAGATACATTTGAAAAAATACTATTTGTAATTTGGATTTTGAATAATTTAATCCATGTAATATCTTAAATTGTATGCGTGTCTAGCATTTAATGAAAATGGTCTATATGTTGTAAACTTTCATCCCATACTTCTAGTCTGATTAATTGACCTAATTCATTTTCCCATGATTGCCTATATATTTCTGTCATTGGGACATCTTTTTTCAATAAAATGTTATAAATATATGATATCGAATTTTTGGTGTTCGGGTGTTTATTTAGACATTCATCTAAAATGTCTGTCTTTCTATCTCTGATTTCTTGTGTGTTTGCTTTTACATCATCTCTAATTTGTAAATATTTAAAGTAATCTTTTGAATGTAATCCATAAATATGTTGTAATTCTTGAAATGGCATGAAGGAGTTTTCCCTATAGAGATCGCCCATCTTATTAATTCCATAGTTTTTCCATTGTAAAAAACCTTTGTCCATCATTGAAGGTTTAAATGTAACGTTATTTACAATGGTAACGGCCAGTGGTATACATTTCAATTTTAATGTTTTCTTTATTTGTTTCCAGATACAGATCCCACTTTCTAGGATTTTCACTATAATTTTCTTACCTAGTTTAATATTAGCGAATAAAATCAAGCTAATTTCAAAAGGCGAACAATCTTCTTTTTCCATTTTTAACCAGATTGGTTGTTTATCTGTCTCTACTAACCAAAAATTCATATTTTTAATATTAACTGCCCAGTAATAAAACATAAAGTTTGGTAGTGCTAGACCTCCATTTATTTTTGATTTACATAAATGTTTTTTATTTATTCTATGGCTCTTATAATCCCAGATAAAGTTGGTGACTATAGAATCAACCTTCTTAAAGAAATTTTTAGGAAGATATATCGGAATCAATTGGAAGAGATATAGTAATTGCGGGAGAAAAATCATTTTTATTGCATTCATTCTACCTAGCATTGAAATAGGTAATGTTTTCCAATATAAAATATTCTTATTTAATTTATTCAATAAAAGTGGAAAATTGGATTTAAATAAAGAATCAAATCTTTTTGTTACATAAATTCCAAGATATTTGATTTTTTCGTTTGCTATCTTAGAAGGAAATTGTTGTAATATATGTAAGTTATTTACCATTATTGACGTAAGTTCACTTTTATTCCAATTAATACTATATCCTGAAAATAATCCAAATTCAGTTATTGATTTTAGTATATTTGGAATGCTAATTTCCGGCTTTGTAATATAAAGTAATACATCATCTGCATATAAAGAGATTTTATTTTTAGTATCTCTGGTGTCATACCCATATATTTCAGGATGCAATCTCACACGTTGAGCTAATGGTTCTATTGCAAGTGCAAACAATAGCAGGGATAAAGAACAACCTTGTCTGCAGCCTTGGAATAAATTAAATTTAGTTGATAGCATTTGATTTGTTAGTATTCTGGTTGTTGGATTAGTGTATAATAATTTAACCCTAGTAATAAACTTCTCTTCCAACTTAAAAGTTTACATAACTGAAAACAAGTAAGACCAGTCCACCCGGTCAAAGGCTTTCTCCGCATCTAATGATATAATTACTAGGTCTTTATTAATACCTCTTTTTGAATATATAATATTGAATAATCGTCTCAGGTTATATGAGGAATATCGTTTTGGTATAAATCCTGTTTGAACCGGGTGAATTAATTTATTAATAACTGTGCTTAGTCTTTGTGCTAATATTTTGGTTAGGTATCATTTTAATCAGTAGTTAAAAGAGCTATAGCTCTATATGATCCTGGGTCATCCAGATCTTTGTCTATTTTAGGTATAAGTGTTTATAATAGATTCATTTAACGTTTCTGGTAGTTTCTGGTGGGTATAGATGTATTCATAGAGTATCTTCAAACGTGGTGCAATCAGATCATAAAATGTTTTATAAAATTCCGAACCAATACCATCTGGTCCCGGTGTTTTTAACCATTTTTTAATGATCTGATAGATTCTTCGATTTCTTTTACTGATATTTCAGCATTTCGTGATTCTCTATTTTTGTGAATCCAACCCATTTAGATTACATTTTTTTAAATGCTCTATTCCTATCCTGTTTTCTGTCGTTTTAGCTGAATATAATTTTTTATAATATTGCAAAAATCTCTCATTAATATCTTTGGGTTGTACTAACGGTTTCGCCATTGTATGATTTAATCCTATGGATTATTTTTTCTCCCTCCATTTTCCGTAATTGACGAGCCAATAATTTTTGAGGTTTATCTCCAAATTCAAATTGTAATTGTTTAATGTATTGATAGAGTTTTACAACTTGATCTGAGTGTATTTTATTTAATTTATAATTCAGTGCAGTGATTTTGTTATGTTTTGTTACGGATGGGTTAGCAGAATTCTCTGTGTCTAATTGTTTAATCTCCTTTTCCAATTCCTGTTGTTCCCTCCGATTCTCTTTATTATAAAATGCTTGAGAAGAAATCATAATTCCGCGGGCATATGCTTTAAAAGTTTACCATAATAGGGAATAAGATATTTCCGGTTTATCATTTATTTCAAAGAAAATCTTGATCTGTTCTATAATATATATTCCTGAATTACTTTGTCTTTTAACATTTGTGGGTTGAATCTCCATTGTCCCTGTTTTTCCGTTTTACCATTTATTTTAATCATAAATGTTAAAGGTGCGTGATCTGAGATTGTAATATTATGGTATTTTGAATTGTAAGTAAGTGATATGAGTTTAGAGTCTACCAAAAAATAATCTATTCTTGAATAGGTTTTATGTACAGGTGAGTAAAATGAATATTCTCGTCCAGTTGGATTTTCTACTCTCCAAACATCTTTAATATTACTAGTATCCATGTATGCATTTACTAAGTCACTGGAATGTGATTTGGTTTTCCTTTGTCTTGTTGATCTATCTAAATAAGCGTCTAGTGTACAATTTAAATCTCCTTCAAATATTAAGTTATATTCAAATATTAAGGCTATTTCCGGGATATTATTAAATATTTTCGTAAAGAACAGTGGACTATCAAAGTTTGGTCCATAAACATTAACAAAAATTATGTTTTGTGTATTTAATTCTCCTATTACAATAATGTATCTACCATCACTGTCAGTTATAGTTGATGTATGTTTAAATAAAGTGCTTTTATGAAATAATATTGCTACGTCTCTGGATTTGTGTGTAAAAGAAGAATTATACGTTCTATCTATCCATTTAGCTTTCAGTCTATGCTCGGCATCTTTTTTTAAGTGTGTTTCTTGAATAAAAATTACATTTGCTTTTAAATGTGCTAGTACTTTACCTCTCTTAATTGGTTCATTAATACCTTTAACATTCCAGCTACAAAACGTTATTCCTTCATTCCCCATATTCATTTTTAAATCTTGCATCTTTTGTCTATGGAGGTCTATAATAGAGCCAATGGTTCAGTTCGACAGACCCGACCTTACACCCGAACTCCGAATAGATGAATTTTAAGACCCTTGAATGTCTCTCACGTGTATATCTCCTTTGATCCAATTTGTAACTCCATTCAAACTGAAAATAATAACGATAGATTATAATAGAAGAAAAAAGAGGATAGATTAAGAAATTAATAATGTGCACAAAGAAGGAAAAAACTACATCTAGTATTAGTGTAGTTAGTGCTAGCCATACTAGCATGGCTAACCATCTACCGACTTCCGTAATTGATGTTACCAACTTAACCAGCTCCCTGGTGTCTTGAAATTTTTATTCCATAGCAGTATTTTACCGGGGATATTGGATTTTAAAATATTCGGGTTCCAATAATCAGGAATGTGAGGATACATATATTTAAAACTTATTTAAGAATATAATAAAAAACCAAAAAAAAGGAAGAAAGAAAATAAAAATAAAAAATTAAATAAAAAAAATTAAAAAAGGGTTTCCAAGGAGGGCAAATGAAATCAAACTCTATATTTGACTCTAAACATTCAATTATAGGTAAATATTAGTCATTAGTGATAATTATTAGCTCTGATTAGTAAAAAATACCATGCTATAGTTTTAGTATTTATTAGTTATTTGTATTAGTAGTGCAGTTATACTAATTATTAGTATCCATGGGAGAGTTTCTGATCCACATCTTTCTCCAGCTTCCTTAGACACGACTTTAGCTCCATCCAGTCCTGCAAAGTCAGTTTATTCAATGATGAAGTTCAGTTTTAAAAGTATTATTCAAGCTTCCTCTCGAGCCTTAATCTTCTGGGCAAAGTCCAGTGCCTCCACAGGGTTGGTGAAAAAGTGTTCATTCTGATTGTAGGTGACTCTTAGGGTAGCTGGATACCTCAGACCATATTTCAAGTTCTTCACTTCCCTCAAGATTCTTTTCATCTCATTAAACGTTTTTTCGTTTCCTGGAGACCTCTGCTGGGTAGTCTCGATAGATACTGATCCCGTATCCTTCAAATGTAAGATTTCTGTTTCTTGTCATTTTTTGCATTATCTCCTCCAGGACATAGTCGTACTGAACTTTTATTATCATTTGTCTTGGGGGAACACCTTGTCTTGTCTGGCGTCTCATCACTCTGTGTGCTCGAGCAAGTAAAGGCTTTTGATCCAGATTTAAAACAGATTTTTGCAGTAAATTTGCAGTAAATTCTCGGGGATCTTGATCCGCCTCTTTCCCTTCTGGAATACCCGCAATTCTTAGGTTCTGTCTTCTCTGGCGACATTCCAATTCAGTACATTTCTCAGTTATTTTGCCCAGTAGTTCAGTTAGGCGTTGGTTTTCTATGATACGTTTTGCCGTAGTTTGAGCACTTGTTTCGGCTAGTTCTTCAAGGTCCTTTATGGCTGACGCCTGTTGATTCAGTGCTTCCTCCACAGGATTCAGCCTTTCTTCAAGGTCAGTTGTCACTTTTCTGATTTTAACATTTGTCTCGTTTGTCATACTTGCAACTTGTTCAGTCATTATTTCTGCAATTTCTTTCTTCAGTTTATCCGATGTATTCATAGCCATGATATTAATTTCAAGCTTTAAGTCCATCACTTCGTCCTTGATTTTTTTAATTTCTTCCCCAAAATTCATCTTCTTCAATTTTTTCGTTCGTTTTTGCAAGTTGACTCTTTAGTTCCTCCTTTAATCCATTCGCCTTTTAAACACCACTATCATATCTGCAATAGAAGAAGAGACTTCAATTAAATTCCTTGTTAAACTTCTTCAAGTTAAGAGAAAAAGCCAAACTTATTTTGTCTTTCCCCTTAAGTGGCGCAGCGGTAGAGACTTGGGTTCAATTCTCAAGGGTCTGAGCTGTAGGGAAAAGTTAAGCAGGTGAGCACTTTATTTATTGGAGTGCAGGAGGATGAGGGTTAACCTTACAGAGGTGTACTGAATCATGAGAGGTATAGATTGGGCGAATGCCCAGAGGAGGGGAATCGAGAACCATAGGACAGGGGGGATTTAATAGGAACCTGAGGGGCTCCTATTATACATTTTATACACTTGGTGGTGGGTGTATGGGGATCGCTGGTCAGCGCGGACTTGGTGGGCCGTAGGTCCTGTTTCTCTAAGGTAAATAAAAACTGAGATCTCTTGTAACTTTTTTCTGCAGCTTCGCAAGGACTTGCCATTTTTCCAGAAGTGTGGGAACCAGCAATGGACAGAATATTCCGAGACCTACGGTATCTTCCCACACTCCAAAGGCGTACAGGTTTGGAGGTTAATTGCCTTGGTATAAATATAAATTGTCCCTCGTGTGTGTAGTATAGTGTTAGTGTGCGGGGATCGCTGGGCGGTGCCGACTCGGTGGGCAGAAGGGCCTGTTCACCGGGCTGTATCTCTAAACTAATCTAAACCCAGGTTCCATCCTGACCTCGGGTGCTGTCTGTGTGTAGTTTGCATGTTTTCTCCCTCAGACCGCATGGGTTTCCTCCGGGTGCTCTGGTTTCCTCCCACATCCCAAAGACATGCGGGTTTGTAGGTCAATCGGTCCTCTGTAAATTGCCCCTGGTGTGTAGGGAGTGGATGAGAATGTGGATAACAAGGAACTAGTGTGAACGGGTGATCGATGGTCGACGTGGACTTGGTAGACTCGAAGGGCTTGTTTCCACGCTGTATCTCTAAATTAAACGAAACTAAATTAAACCAAACCCAGTAAACTTCTTCCACCTCCATTCAACAAGGAGTCAGAAAAATAGTTTGACAGCAATATCTAATGTGACCCAGTCTATTGTACTTTTGTCCTTAGTGGTGAGGTCATCACCTGGGAGATCATGTGACAGACGGGTCACATGACATCACAATGAGATAGTGCTTGTACCAATTAGCTGCCCTAGATGAGAGCTGTGGTGAAGGCAGCCTTACTGCTCTGCTCTGTGTGTGTGGACACCAACTTAAGATCAATAATCTTCCAACTCCCAGTTCTTTAAAATATCAAACCTCAGAAAGCTCGTCAACTATCAGAATAGGAATCCACGAGCAAGGACAAACAAGCTCTGAGCTCAAGGATCAACGAGCTCAGTTCGTAAGAGCCCTGAACTTGAGTTCGAGCAGAGAAAACCAAGCCAATACTTTCAAGGTGCTGGGTCTCCAAGTGTATGTTGACACCACAATTGCCAGTGTAAACACTCACAGTGGACTCCACTTCTACTGAGTTCGATCGAAAAGGAATTATTAACCTTCGAGTGAGTTCATGGCAACAGGCTAAACATTAAGCTGAAGAAGATTCACAGACTCTATCAACAAGAAGAAGATTTGGTTAAATAATTGGTTTACAATCACCCGGTGAATAAATGGAACTTGGGCCACTTTTTACCATTTTCCCGAGCCTTTCAAAAGAATACAAACCATAGACCTAGCGTGAATCGGCGATCCATGGTTGGCGTGGACTTGGTGGGCCGAAGGGCTTGTTTCTATGTGTACCTGTCTATTGATCAATCCAAAATAAATACTTTGTGACTGCAGGATTGGGAATTTTGGTTAAGACATCGGACCATTGGAGCGCTCAGAGAAAATTCCCTGCCTCTTTTGGGGGAAATAATTTGGGGGACTTGTTTGCAAGGAGCGAAGGGATCGGGTAAGCATCACATCCGGAGTTTGGGAAAGTGCGCTGGTGGGATTGGCGGGAGAGTGATATACAGGGGCGAGAATGAAAGTGGAAGCTTGGATCAGTGCCCTCCTGAGCATGTCTCCTGACAGCAGTGAGCTGGTGAGGCAGCGAGTGATCGAGTCCTTGCAGGAACTGGGGAGGATCAAACGGAAGAGGGTGCTCCTGTTCCTTCACAACTTTCTCATGGAGCGCCAGACTCTGCCCCTGTCACAGCGCACAACGTTACTGAAGAGCGTGGTGTTGATCGTGAAGGAGAACACCCACAATTTGAGCCGCCCGCTGTCCAAGAAAATGATCACCATGGGTTCAATGGAAATGTCCAAAATGACTGGCATAAACGACTCGCACAGAGAAAGTGCAAGTAAATTCCTACTTATCCTGGGCTCCAGTTTTCCCATTGAGGTTTTCATGGAGCTGCAATCGATGCTTCATAGACAGAACCCAACGAAATTCTACGTGATCTTAACCCTGGCAAACCTATGCTCTGAAAACGGCTGCTGCATTGTCCCATTGCTGAAGCCCATCTTGGACACCATCCTCAGCCTACTCAACGTAGAGACATGTAAAAGGATGCGGTGGGTGTTCTGCTATGCTCTAGGCCATTTCAGCAAGAGTATTCTCACCTACAACTCAGACCCGCATCTCCCTGCAAAGAAGTGTCTCTACGTCAGTGAGCTTTCCAGTGCCTACGACATACTCTTCCAGTCCTGGTTGAACTCAAGAGACCCCAAGATGACCACGGGGGTGGTGGAAGCAATTGGCCAGATCATCTATCTTCTCCCCAGTGATAAAATAGAGAATGAGCTGCCCGCTCTGATCCCAGCCATCTTGTCCTTGTACCAGAAGTCATACAGTGACCTTTCCGTCACTAAGGGCTTGTGTGGAATACTCTGCACGGCCCTGGAGAGGAACAGCAAGATGCTGGTGTCCCACCTGGAACACCTGCTGGTCACATTACACCTACAGATCTGCATCTCCATGGATCACCCAACCGACGCCCTGTCAGAATGCCTTCGAAGTAAAATCCTTTGCTGCTTTCAAATCCTCAGTTCCCCCTTTGGGCAAGAGATCGCCAGGTTCCTTCTGCTGCAGTTGGAGATCTCCAACGACCAAATCCAGCTGGGAGCCTTGGCCATTCTGAAGCATCTCATCAACATGGTCCCGGCCACCGTGGAGACCCACAAGGCCCAGATCATGAGTAGCGTCTCGCTGTCGGTCCTGAGGAGTGGCCACAGGGTGAAGGGTTACCTCAGCCAGTTGGTGCAAACCTTGGCCAGCCACGGTTACCTGGAGCTGGAGGGAGGGGTGGAGCTGGTTCGGTTCATCGTTGACCAGTGCGCGCTCCCCGCGGACGAGGACAGGAAGAGCCACAGGACCAGGGGGAACAGCGAGCCACATGAGAGCGCGGTTACGGACGGGGAACTAAAGAGCCTGTACGAGCGGTTGCTGGAGAGACTGACCACCACCACCATGATAGACAATGTCCTATGGCCACTGCTGTTGGAGTTTGTTGTCCCAGCCAGGTACACCAATGCTTTGGCTGCTGTCTGCAGCTCCTTGGCTTATCTGGGAAGCAAGAAGCAACAGGCTGGGGAGACGGAGTTTGTCTTGAACTATGATGAGCACACCAATCTCCCGAACCGCCAGGCCCTGCTGACCCGTCTGTTGGCTGTGTCCTCTTCCCCCTATGAGGGGAGGGGTCGGGGAGCCCCGGCCCTGTCCTTGCTCTGGGTCCTGGGCATCAATGTCCACCCGGCCGCTGTGAATGTGTGGGACAAGGAACTCCCAGGTTTGGTGAGCTATCTGCAGGAATGTCCAGAGGACCATCTGGTCCAGAACGAGTGGGAGCAGAAACTGCTGCAGGTCCTGTCCCGGACCTTGGAGGAGATAGAGGACGAAGTCTGGATCGTCCGCCTGAGTGAGGAGATGACCAAACAGATTCAACGGAGCCACAGTTCTTCGCAGCAGAAGGGCTTCCTCTACAAGTGTCTGGGCATCGCCTTGCAGCTGACCCAAAGCCATGGAGTGGTGAAGAGGAAACTCCAAGTCATGCTCCAGATTGTCCAACATGACAAAGACTTGGAAAGAGAAGGTATAGCCACCGCAATTGGCTACTGCGCACAAACTCACTTGGAGACCTCACTAACTGTGTTGAAAAATTGTTCCAAGCTGAACATTTTTAAGAAGACTGCGAGTTTCTACCAGATAATGAAGGACCATGGTAACATTGGAATAATGCAGGTGAAAAGCACACTGATTTTATGCTACGGATACATAATCCTGCATTGTCCCAAGGATATTCTTTTGCCCAGAATAGAGACGGATATTCTGCAGAATGTTTTGAAGCATTTCAACATCAAGATATTGGGCATGAAGGTTCCTGTCAGGTACCCAACGATGAAGTTATGTCTGATAAAGACTGTAACCCTTTTGGCCACAGCTTTTCAATATAGGGAAGGGCAACCAAGCTACAAGCTGAGCAGAAAGACTGAGCTATTAACCTACATGCAAGAGTTTATCAAGGCTGAGCCCACAGACTCATTGACAACAGACATTCGAAAGGATGCTATGGATGCGAGCTCATGCCTCGTCACAGTGGAGCCTGTGTTTGTACTAAGTGATTATGGTGAACTCATTAAGTTATGCCTGAACAGCATTTTCAGCTTGCCATCATTGGAAACCGGTGAAAGCAGTGAGGTGGATAGGATGAAGAGGCGGGAGCTTTATAATGCAACACTGCTGGCTCTTGAGGACCTTCTGACGCAACTTCTAAGTTTGGATTTGTCGCCGAAAGGTCTTCAATATCTCTTTAGCTTCTTGGTGATTTGGATAGAATCCACCAAGAGCTATGAACGGGAAAGGTCCTTGATGATGACTTTGCGTCTCCTGACATTTTATCAGGTTACGTTTGTCGTTAATGAGAAGGATTTATCTCACAGTTTTGTGGAGATGATTGGATATACAGTGGTGCGCTGCTCAGATCCATCACTCGCTGTAAGGGAAATATCCATTGAGTGTTTGTACGTTCTGCTGTACCTTCAGTTACGGTTGGTGGGATTTCCAATGGACCATAAAGATAGCGATGTGGAACATCTGAAGAGCATCAAGGATGAGTTGAAAGACACTGACTTGGAGGCTCTCTTTTACGTCTGCATAGATCTGGGCAAAGTCCTGTCCAGGTGTGTGCCCCACGACCAAGTGAACACACTGCTCCTCACCATTTCAGAAAGACTCGCTGAGGAGCAGTTGAATGGCTCCTACGCCGCCTCTATAGTTGTGAACGTTCTAGTAAGCAACTGTGGAACCAACCTCACCGACATTCCTGGAGTTATCAAATCCCTTTACCATCAGTTGCAGTTGATCACACAGCCGCAGGTTACGCGTTCCGTGATACATTCCATTTCCATCCTGGCTTCACAAAACGTGCCGATGGTTTTGCCTTATCTCCTCAAACACCAAATCCCATTTCAAACGTACACGGACGACATATGGAGGTCCCTACTGAGTGACAGTACACTGGCCACCACCTCCATCAAGTACCTGCTCAATAACCTGAAGCTAATGTACGATGACAACAAAGAATCTCTCATGCAGGAGATTGTGTTGACCACACAGCAGTCTTTAGCTGTGATCCATGCTCTCCATGCAATGATATGCTGCCCAGAATCAGACGACGCAGTCAACATCCTATATCCACAGTTGTTCAGCGTTATTCTGCTCTTCCTCAGCTCCAGTGTCCAAATCTGCTCCAGAGATTTCCTACGCATCCCAAAGCAGAGGAAGTCCTCCACCTTGCCCGAGAAAGCTGGCAACACTGACATTTGCAACTACATGGTGGAGATCCTCCAAGCTCTCCTGAGGAACAGCATGCGGGAGGATGTGAGCGCGATGGAGGAGAAGGGTTGGGATCTGATCAAGACTCCAGGGAGGCACCACGAGGGGGTCATGCTTCTGGCCAACAAGATGGCGGTGTGTGCCGTCCCCCATCTCATCAGCATCGTGGAGGAACTCATTCCCTTCCTGACCAACCTGCAGGAGAGGCAGAGAGTAGCCGTGGCCGCATTCTTTGCCGAGCTCCTGAACCACCCGGTGGTGATGGACTTGTCACTGGCCGACACCCTGGTGGGGAGCCTTCTCCGATGTTTGATCGATACCTCGCCCACCATCCAGGGTCTTGCTGTCAGGGGTTTGGGAAACACTGCATCTGGGGCAGCCCAGAACATTGAAAAATATTCCAACAAACTATTATCCGCGTTGATCGCAGTGATTCACAAGTACTGGAAGTCCAACAATCTCATGGCCATGGAAGCCATGTCCAGCATTGCCAAAGTCCTGGACTCTCTGCAAGGGCATTTTGCAGGTTACATTCTGATCGATGTGGCACTTACAATCGAGTCTTTGTTCGACAACGAGCTGGAGAAAATGAGGGCTTCTGCATTCAAACTCCTGGGGAAACTGATCAGGTTTGGAAGCCCAGAGAGGAACCCTGTGCTGGCCGAACATCTCCACGTCACCCTGGTCAACTTGCTCCTGCATCTCAACGACGAGAGCATGGAGGTGACCAAAGTGTGCAGGTCAGTGCTGAGGCTGATGGGTCCCATTGTTGGCTCGGACAGCCTGGGCAGCATGTTTCAGGAGGTGTCACCGGAAGACACCGCGTTGGATTATGAAGCCTACTTGAGCAAAGTGTCTCAGCACATCAGTAAAGACTTGCCCGACAGGGTGCCATCCTACATCATGAACTGCGCTGCCTTCTTCACCAACCCACAGGCGGAGATCAGACAGAACGCGCTCACTCTGATCGGGCTGCTGATGCACGATGGGGTGGATGAGTTTGCCACGCAGCTTTCTGCGGATTCTGTTTGCAAAGAGATCTGCACCCTTCTCTCGGACCCCGTGAGATGCGTCCGCCTCAAGGCAGCAATAGCCATCCGCCACCTCCACATGTACTAGATTAGACCATTGGACCAACACCAGCTGAGAAGAGGACCACGGGGCTACAGATGCTGTCCGAGGAGGTCACCTTCCTAAAGGCAAAGCTGCCTGGTTTGAAACTCTTCCACACAGTGTCTGCCACAAGGAATCCTCCTGCAACAGGCGGTGTTGAAACCAAAGCGGATTTATTTGAAAATAGTATTTTTGAATTAAAGAATAAATGTTTTATTTTCTGCCGTTTAAAATATTTTTGTCACTCGTGGCCATTTGTGCTCTCTCTCAGATTCATCATCTGCTTATCTCATGACCATACCTCTCACCCCCCACCCACTCTCCATGCCCCGTCCAAAACCCATCACCACCCCTGCCCCTCTCCATCCCCTCTCCATTTTCCTTCCTGGGACTGCATCTTTGCAAGACCTCTGTATCTGGTCACATTATACTATTGGGCGGCATGGTGGTGCAGCGGTGGTTACAGCACTTTCAGCGCCGGAGTCCCGGGCTCGATCCTGACTACCGGTGCTGTGTGTACGGAGTTTGTACGTTCTCCCCGTGACCTGCTTGTGTTTATTCCGAGAACCTCGGTTTCCTCCCACATTCCAAGGAAGTACAGGTTTGTTGGTTAATTGGCTTGGATTCATTGCAAGTTGTCCCCCGTGTGTGTAGGATAGTGTTAATGTGCGGGAAACGCTGGTCGATACGGGTCCCTTTCAGAATGGCAGGCAGTGACTAGTGGGGTACCGCAAGGCTCGGTGCTGGGACCGCAGCTATTTACAATATACATGAATGATTTAGATGAAGGGATTAAAAATATCATTAGCACATTTGCACATGACACAAAGCTGGGTGGCAGTGTGAAGTGTGAGGAGGATGCTATGAGGATGCAGGGTGACTTGGACAGGTTGGGTGAGTGGGCAGATGCATGGCAGATGAAGTTTAATGTGGATAAATGTGAGGTTATCCACTTTGGTGCCAAAAGCAGGAAGGCAGATCATTATCTGAATGGTGTTGTTGGGAAAAAGGGAAATACGAGATCTGGGGGTCCTTGTTCATCAGTAACTGAAAGTAAGCATGCAGGTACAGCAGGCAGTGAAGAAAGCTAATGGCATGTTGAGTATAGGAGCAAAGAGGTCCTTCTGCAGTTGTACAGGGCCCTGGTGAGACCACACCTGGAGTATTGTGTGCAGTTTTGGTCTCCAAATTAGAGAAAGGACATTCTTGCTATTGAGGGAGTGCTGCGTTGGTTCACAAGGTTAATTCCCGGGATGGCGGAATTATCACATGTTGATAGAATGGAGTAGCCAGAATTTAGAAGGATGACGGGGATCTTATTGATACATATAAGGTTACTAAGGGATTGGACGCGCTGGAGGCAGGAAACATGTTCCCGATGTTGGGGGAGCCCAGAACCAGGGGCCACAGTTTAAGAATTAGGAGTAGGCCATTTAAAACGGAGATGAGGAAAAACTTATTCACCCAGAGAGTTGTGAACCTGTGGAATTCTCTGCCTCAGAAGGCAGTGGAAGCCAATTCTCTGGATGCTTTCAAGAGAGAGTTAAATAGATCTCTTAAAGGGGATATGGGGAAAAGGCAGGAACGGGGTACTGATTGTGGATGATCAGCCATGATCATATTGAATGGTGGTGCTGGCTCGTAGGGCCGAATGGCCCACTCCTGCTCCTATTGTCTATTGTCCATTGTCTATTGATGCGGACTCGGTGGGCCGTAGGGCCTTTTTTCCGCGCTGTATCCAAAAAAAACTATTAGGACTTGCAATCCCCTGACTATTGTACTATATTTGCTTGTTTGCAATAATCAATGATATAATAAATGAATAGTCTGTAATGGTGATCGAGTATTACTGTTTCTTAAATTTATTACATTATTAATTACTGTCCATTTACCTGTTTACAGGTGTGTTGTGCTGCTGCAAGTATCTCAATGTTCCTCTACAGTGCACCACCGATTTTCCAGTACACTTGGTTCCAGAACCTTGCCGGATTATCCATCTTGCTGGAACAACAGAGGTCACGGACTAATAATTCAACAATATAAAGGGCCTGTCCCACTTACGTGTCCTTGGTACGCAAATTACGTGACCTTGTGGTCGCGTTGATGCGCGACGGTCCCGCGAAAGTCGCGCGCGATTTCATGCGTACGCACAGCCGTCTGGAGCGCGTGACGTCATTTGAAGGTGGACACAAAATGCAGGAGTAACTCAGCGGGACCGGCAGCATCCCTGGAGAGAAGCAATGGGTGATGTTTCGTGTCGAGACTCTTCTTCAGTCTGAAAGAAGGGTCTTGACCCGAAACGTCACCCATTGCTTCTCTCCAGAGATGCTGCCGGTCAGTCCCGCTGAGTTACTTCAGCATTTTGTGTCTATCTTCGATTTTCTTGACCCCGCTCTGGGAGTAGAAGTGGGGGCGGATCCGCACCGCAACGGCCGTGACCCCCAGGATGCGTTCGGCGATCGTTTGCCTGCTTCTGCTGCTGTTGGAGGTGAGACGTTGCGTCGAGCCAGGGTCTTGGGCCTGTCCCACTTTGACCGTCAGTTACTCGACAGGCCGTTGGCGTTCACTACAAAATTTCGTTCACTACAAAAATTTAGTTCGCTACACACTCGATCCCCCCCCCCCCCCCAACGGGTGTGTGTGTTTAGTGTGTCGAGTGTGTTTAGTTTAGAGATACAGCGCGGAAACAGGCCCTTCGGCCCACTGACCAGCGATCCCCGCACATTAACGCTACCCTACATACGCTAGGAACAATTTATACTTTAACCAGGCAAATTAACCTACAAACCTGCACTCCTTTGGAGTATTAGACGAGACTGGAGATCTCGGAGAAAACCCATGCAGGTCGCAGGTCGCAGGTCGCAGGGAGAACGTACAAACTCCGTACAGACAGGACCCGTAGTCGGGATCGAACCCGGGCCTCCGGCGCTGCAAGTGCTGTAATGCAGCAACTCTACCACTGCGCCACTGTAGGAAGTATCCTGACTGGATGCAATTCCAATACGCAACATCACAAGAGGGTGCAGAGAGTGGTGGAATCAGCCCGGTTCATCGAAAGCATCGACACTGGCCACTGCCTCAAGAAGGCGGCATCCACTGTAACACACTCCTTTGTCTCTTGTACAAAACTTCATAAATTCTGGAATGAAATCTTTGGAACTTTTACAAAACTATTCAACACAAAATTGAACCCCAATACAGAATTGATTATCTTTGGATCAATGGAAGAGGGACGTAAATTAACTACGTTCCAAGAAACTATCTTTAATTATGGTTTAATAACAGCAAAAAAACTTATACTCAAACTTTGGAAAAATGCATCCACGCCAACGTTCAAAATGTGGATTTCAAATATGTCGGAAACACTACATCTTGAAGAAATTAGATTCCTCCTACTAGGCAAAGTAGAGCAATTCTTAAAGATTTGGACTCCTTTTATTGACTTCTTACAAGGATATGGTGCAACATACCATAACCTTAGAAATTAAATGGTTCAGAACCGGGTGATGGATGGGTAAAGATACTAAATAGGTATATCTCTCCTAATTTCTTTTCTTTCTACTTTCTCTTTTTCTTTCAATCTCCTTAGCTTTTTATCTCTGCTCTCTGTCTCTGTCGCTCTCTGTTTCTACTCCTTTGACTATCTATCTCGACACCCTTTATTTCCCTTTTTCTATCACTGCTCTTTTATTATTAAATAAAAAATAAGAAGTTGAACAAGAATGGTAATGTGTATGTTTGTATCAGGTACTTAGGTACCACATCACTGTACTTACTTCTAACAAAAATTAAAAAATAAAAAATAAAAAGAGAGCGGCATCTACCGCCAAGGATCCTCGTCATCCGGGCCGTGAAAATATCAGTGGATTATTTGTTGTGTGCAACGGCTGATGGGGTGGAAGGTCAGGACTAGGGGGACTCTGTCTCTGTTGCGACTAAGGGGAGGGGGAGCAAGGGCAGAGCTGTGGGGTACCGAGGAGACACGAGTGAGGGCTTCATCTATGATGGGAGAGGGAAAGAATGAGGACATCTCGGATGTCCTGGTATGGAATACCTCATCTTGGGCGCAGATGCGGCGTAGACAAAGGGATTGGGAATAGGGGATAGAGTCTTTGCAGGAGGCAGGGTGGGAAGAAGTGTCGTCGAGATGATTGTGGGAGTCAGCTGGGTTTGTAATAGACATCAGTCGATGAGGCTCTATAAGGTGCTGGTCAGGCCGCATTTGGAATATTGTGAGCAATTTTGGGCACCATATCTGAGGAAGGATGTGCCGGCTCTGGAGAGGGTCCAGAGGAGGTTTAAGTATGTTCATAAGTTCATAAGTTCACTTATTGTCACATACACCAATTGGTGTAATGAAATTCACTGGCCAGGTCAGTCATACAATTTTAAAAAGCAACAGACTCAGAAAACACATTTTAACATAAACATCCATCACAGTGACTCCTACACATTCGTCACTGTGATGGAAGGTGAAAATAAAGTTCCAAGTCCTTCCCTTGTTGTTCTTCCTCGGTCGGGGGCCTCGAGCCCTCCGTTGACGGGATGATCTTGAGTCCCGTAGCCGACGGCGCTTGTGCCCTCCGCGTCGAGGCGTTCAGCTCCTGCATCGGGGGGGTTGTCAGCTCCCCCGCGCCGGGCGATCGAACCTCAAGTCGGGCCTGGACGAACCTTCTGCGGCGTTGGAGCTCCCGACTAGCCTCTCCCGAGACTGTGAGCCCTTGGTGGTAAGTCCGCAGGCCGCGGTGGGAGCGATCCCAGGCAAGGGATCAGTGGGGCTCATGACAGTTAGAGGCGGCTTCCAGCTCCATCGATGATAGGCCGCAGAGCCCGGAGACTGTGATCCGAAAATTGATCACATCTCCGGGAAGGTAAGAACCTGAAAAAAAACTTTCCCCCTCCCCCCACATAAAACAAACAGAAGAACATTAAAACAAACTTTAAACAAACGCTAAAAATAACAAAAAGGATGGAAAAAACGAACAGACTGCCGGCAGCGCTGCCATCTCCCCGGCCAAGGTTTACAAGAATGGTCCCAGGAATGAGTAGGTTAACCTATGATGAGCGTTTGTCAGCACTGGGCCTGTACTCGCTGGAGTTTAGAAGAGTGAGGGGGAACCTCATTGAAACTAGTGGGAGAGTCTAGGATCAGAGG